>VZSG01000108.1:1397359-1506345 GCA_013398315.1 Nothoprocta pentlandii
AGAAGGCTGAGAGGGGATCTTGTCAGTGCCCACAAATACTTCAGTGGAGGGTGTCAAGAGGATGGGACCAGGGGCCACCTTTTCTGACACCCCCCACTGGCACCCACTCCACTCTGTATTCCAGCCAAACCCAGAAAAAATCTCTCTGGAGGCTCCCTAGGAACAGCACAGCTGAGCTGCCAGCCTACCACTAAAAACTGCTTATAAGAAGCAGCTGAAAAGCTGCCAGTATTGACTTTTTTTCCCCATATTTTCTGCTTTATACACAGCTGTAAGGGTGAGAAGGGAAGAATGCTGAGCTCAAAGCAAAACAGCCCAGCATTATGTTCTGTTTGAATATATTTTTGTGTTACACCACTGAAGCTCTTGCTCACTTTCTATTTTGAGATTTACATTTTCTAAGCCTTACATTTTAACTCTCTTGCTTTTCTTTTTTTTTCTTTTCTGTCTTTCTTTCTTTCTTTTTTTATTTATTTTTTTTTAAAGACAGCCAGCTCATCAAAGGAAGATACTGGAAAAGTAAAATCCCCCTGTAGAGTCAGCAGTGTTTGAAGCCCAAAATCCTGCTGGGAAACACAGAAATAAGCATCACAATACATCGTTTTAAACAAGCTCTTTCCATCAAGGAATTCTGCAAGCAGAGCAGCAAACATTGCAGTGTATAATATGCCTGTTTCCTTATCACAAAGCTAAGATAAAACCTGTTTCTGTAACATAAACTACATTATCTCATTATGCAGAGAGGATTCTCTCTGTTGGCTTTAAATATGCCGTATCACATTAGTGCTATTTCATTACTGTACCAAATTTAAAAAATAAATACTCCAAGTTATCATGTTAAAATCAGTGCCTCTGTTTGCAGTAGACATATAGTAAACTATGTCCACAGTATTTGCATAGCCTATCATTTTTACTTAGTCACATAATTCTTGCCTAAGTAATCTATTTTATTTATTTATTTATTTATTTATTTATTTATTTATTTATTTATTTATGGCATGGGTTAGATAGGAAGACATCTTCTGCTGAGGTTTTCAAGTACAAGAATTATCTAGTCCTGATAATGGACTACTTAATTTAAAAAAATCTTGGGATTGATTTGGAAGGCAACAGACACAGATTAGCTGACTGAAATATCACAGTTTCTTGAAATGGAGTCTTGGCCTGTGTCAGTTCTTAAAAGATTTTTAGGTCGACCAGAGAAATTAGGTGCTTGAGATGCCTGTGTCATTTGATATAAGAAAATGAATTGTGGCTATGATGATATATGCCACAGCTAGTTTTATAAAGAGATTAAAGTGAGTTTGCTTGTTATAAAATGTCTCCCCTGAAGACATGGTATTTCTGTAAAGTTATAATGCTTCAGCTGACATGGAATTTCTGTACAGCCACAACGCTTCAGTTTACTTAACAGGGGTTGTTTTTGGCTGGTAACCAAGTGCAAGCTTTAAGTTAAGCTTTAAGTTGTAAAATAATGCTACTATTACATCCAAAAAGTGCTGAAGCTGTTTTGATACGTGTGAAAGACATGGTTAGGCTATAAAATTTAAATACCCCAACACAGAAAGCAAAGTTAGATTAGGAGAGGCTTGAAAAAATGTGTAAAAGAGAAAAGAGAAGTGCTGGATTATAGGGATGTGTTGGTGAATTTCTAGAACTTTCTCTGCACTTACTGCTGCCCTTAGTGTCCTACCCTGCCCTGCAGTTTTAGAAAGCTGAGCAGTACTTGAACATCATGACATAGGTCATGGGCTAAAGTTGGTCCTGCAGCTCTGTTTTAGATCTGTGTAGAGAACAACTACTTCCACTTAGTAATGAAGAGGTTTCCATTGTGCAGACATAGGTGTTCCCTAAGGAAAAAATTAGAGAGGTGGTTTGACAGAATAATATTAGCAAAATATTTGTATTCAGTTAGATGAATTTAAAGCAAACCCTACCAGAAGTCAGCAAAAATCATTGTAATACTGAGGACTCAGCTAAACAGAAAACCTCTCCCAGGTCTTTATTAAATGCTCACATAAGAAAGAGATATCAGCTAATTTAGCTGAAGAACAGGATAAATTCTCACCCATTATTTCTCATAGGCCAAGTCATTACTTATGTGAATAGTCCCATCAGAAGTCTTCATTCAGGTGAGTAAGGGTTATTTACACAGTTCCCAATAGTTTATCATATCAGAGGACTCGTGATCTCACCTGCCTCACATATAAACCTGGGCCCTTTCTGTTGACATCATTTTAGCAGGGCCATCCCTGCAGCAGTCCTGGTTGCTGCAGAAGAACCCGGAGAGAACTTCATCCAGCAAGAACCGGATGCGTTTTCTCTCACACAGTCTATTTCTGGCTCATGCACCACAAATGTCTTTAATGTTACCTCTCCTCACAAGCTGAGAGCTGGATCTGGAAAACACAGGCCTCAGGGACCTCTTAGTCCCAGAATTCTGAGAGGAGTCAACTGCTCAAGTTCTTTGCCTTTCCCTTGAGTGCAGCTTCATGTTGATTTTGCTGAAAGTTTGATACCTAAATACTGCTGAGGAGCCAGTCCTAAATAACCAAATCCCTTTTGAAAATGATCCTTTGAAACATGTGACCAGGGCATTGAAACATGGAACAGAATAACACTTGATTTTCCTTAAAAATCAAGTCTTTTGTTATTTGATATATGCATGTGGCTCCAAGTGGCTGTTCTTTAAATCATGAGCCTACAATTCTGGGAAGTACCATCTGATGTTCCTCTTTTTTCACTGTTCATTTTTCCCCTTGTGTTTCTTTTTTTTTTTTTCTTTTTCTTCTCTTTTTCTTTTTTCTTTTTCTATATCTTTTCTCATTTCAGAGTATGTTAGTCCTGTTGCATTTCCTGGGGAGTGAATGTTCTGGCACAGTAATACACTATTAATAAGCTCTGTATCAAAGTTTAAGCAAACCCCAAATTTCCATTTGGGATGTGCGAGGGTCCCATTATAGAGACCATTTTAATCATTGTGCTGCTTTCACAAACATTTTACTAAACCATTAAGAGAGATAAAACGTCATTAGGAATGTCTTAATTGCACTCACAAGCATCTGGAAAAAAATTAAAACCCTTTGGAAAGCACAACATTTGTTTTAAATAAAAGGAAATCCTGGAATGGCAACATTGTGGTTTAAAAACCTTGCAAAGGCTTTAATAAACATCAGAGACATCATAGGTATCTTTTGCTCTAATGGCTGCTGTTTAATTATCATAGGGAGATTTTGCTGAATGCTATTTGGATGAATTAGAAACACTACCTCAGACTATCAGACATCGCGCTCCAGATGCTGTATTAAATGGATATGTTAAACAATGACAGCATATAATTTAAGTTACCAAAGCAATCCAGAATAGTGGCAGTTCTTGCTCTATGAATCATCCCAGGGCCTTAATCTGCAGGAGGAAACAACGCATTTATAAATGGTACAGCTGTAGGTTGGGTGAGAGGCAGGTGATAGGCATGGAGTAGGCATTTCAATCCCTTAGTCTCCTAAATCCTTCGGATAAGGTTGGGGAACAGAGTTAGACACCCCTGCTTTTGGTTTCTGGCAGCCTCGTGCATTAATGCACACTAAGGAACACCTCAAGCAGTAAAAGAGCTTAACTAGAGCTGCTACTGCTTCTGAAAGACCTTATGCCATTTGTGTAGCTTGTTCTGAAGCATGTCAGCATTTCCTCATCTAATTCTTTACTAAATAACTAATACAGAATTAATAATTCTTCTTATCAATTAATACGCTTTCCACGACCTTTAATTGCACATGGAGGCCTACATATAGGGGGATATATTTGGCCTGTAGCCATCTAGATTTCTTCACCTGTACAAAGCATAGATGAATCTCAAGTTCTAATTCTGCAAACCATTTTTGAAATGTTTAGTATTGTGAATACCATCACATTTTTTTTTTCTCTTTTCTTCCCATGCCATTATAATAAACAGTAACCTTTTAATGTTTTTCTTAGTTTCAAGCTGTAGTTCTGTTCTTTCAAGTATTTTAGCAAAGGTTATTGTCTTAGCATGACATGCTCCCTTGGCTGCATCTCATCTGTGATTTTTCTGTCTTAAGAGAGAGAAACAAAATCTTAACTCCTTCATGGCTCTGTTAAATCTTTTCAGTATATAAAGAATAGATCAGGAGAAAAGTGAACTTCTTTTTCCTCTCTCTGTGCACTTATCACACAGCAATGTGCCTTTTCGTTCCCTTATGGCATTTCTGTTGTAGTCTCTGTGTGATGATTTGTTTTCTGATTGCAAAAATCAATACCTTGTCATAGAGCTGATCACTCTGAGGGCAAACAGGCAGTGTTTATGTTATTATGCTTGGACACGTTTTCCATTTGTTGCTGAATGCTGCCTTTGGTATTCCAATATCTTAAGCGTTCAATGATTGCTCCACACTACTTCCCTAGCACCACTTTTCACAGATTAAAGAAGTAAAGGGGTACTTAAAGAAGTAAAGGGTACTGTCCAGCTCAGGTGGTGCATATCAGACCTATGCAGCTTGTCTATAGCTCAGGACCTGCCTACCTTGTTTGTAATCAAACTCGCTTGCAAATAACAGATCTGCCTGTTCCCTGCTGCTGCACTTTCTGCACTTAACAGAGATTTCCTGATTTTCCCGCCAGCAAATTACTCCCTCATCAGAGATCCTTTTGTGTCATCTTCACCACAACTGGGCAGGTGACATGAGCGACCTCCTGCTTTGGCATCCTCCCAGCCCAGGGAGATCTTCTTCTCAGGCCACAGATGCCTACTTATTTTTGCATCTGTGTTGCACCAGGTGTCTCCCCTCTTCAAACCGCCTGCCCTGGGATAGATAACGGCACGTCCCCTTTGGAGATTTTCACTTAATGGTCCCCACGGTGCAAATGGAACATTTTGTTAAGGCTCAGGAAGGTTTCCCGTGATGATGCTTCGGCATCAGCAACCAGCCACTAACAGACTCTGCTGTCTCCCTCCTCCAGGTTGCCAAGGGGAAGCAAGTTTTGTTTGATAAAGGAGAGCAACTGCACATCGGTTCCTTCGCGAGGACCAAGGAGCTCTCTCTGTGGGCTTAAGAACTTTTTGTTGCAGGAGCCTTATTCAGAAACTGTCCTCACTTCAATGGTCGTTACTGAAAACCCCGTTTCTGCCTGTGCCTCAGTCCAATGAACCCCAGCAGCACGGCAGGGTAAGGACCTCGTTATTGCTAGCAGCTAGACAGACAGGTCCAGTTTCTAATGTTTTCTTTTCTCTTCTTTTGTGCCTCCCCTATCTGACTGAGTCACTGCATTTTGTTTGCCTCCGTGAAGATTACTTGCAACTTGTTGCAAGGAATCTTCAGATACACTGCAGGTGCACTCCTGTGCTTGGCTTCGCTTGATACTTGTACTTTGCTTGATTATTTATGAGATGTTGCTAATAAAAGAAGGGGAAGAATTCCATTTACATGCTTAAATAAAAGCCAGATGTTCAGCCATATCTAGTCTCACTAACTACTGTTTCACAGCTGTGGTTAAGGTTATTAAAAGCTTTGACTATTGCTACCATAAGGTTTTTGTTAAAATGCATGTGCTGGGCAGCATACTTAAACAAGCACGCAGCACTCCTGAAAACCTAATGTGGATATTGTGGTTCCATTTTTCCCTTGGATGTTCATCAGGGCTTCACCCTGACACTGGAGGTGTTTGTTGCTGATGGCAAAACTGGAAGCAGCCACCACGGTTATTTTATTCCAAGGACTCAGATATTGCTGATGGCTGATCTGGTATTTATACAACTACGGATGTATAGAAAGTGGAATCCTTGGCTGGAACTATCGACAAGCCCCTGAGTCTAATGTACAATCACTTTAGCTTTCAGTAGCACAGAGGAATGCAGAGTAAATGGCTGCTACCAAACACCGAAGTAGTATCTTAAACTCTGTCAGAGGATGTTTGCAAGATGTAAATAGCCCTATAGCAGCATCTACTGCCGTGTTGCAGGTCCTTGCAAAGCCACTGTGACACTGAGCATCCCATAAAGCTGTAGATTTTCCATGCTCCGGTTGTAATGCAACAGGGAAATAAAGATTCAGTGCTCTGGTTTGGCTCGGAACAGCAGGCAAAAATTGTGCTAGAGAGGAAGTTAAGATCAACGTGTTGCCTACTGAATGTGTTCACTACTGAAGCTTATAGCTTGCAACCAATACAGGCTAGAAAGGGGTAGCTTTCCTAGAATTATTACTGTTAGCCATTCCAAACTGCCCACGTCAAGGTGTGCTACTGCATGGCCAGCATTGCAAGCTTAGTGAAGCTTTTTGTGTTACATGATCACCATCTCTGGGCAGGGAATGTATTTTCAGCCAAACATTTCTTGAGGACGAGCAGAACTTGATTACTGAGGGTTTGCCTCGGGGAAGGTGAATTTGGTGACTTCTGAAAATCTGTCTTGACATGGCTTAAGACCAATATTACCTACCTAAAAATATGCTAATCTTTATTGCTTTAAATGCATTCTGGTTTTTTTTGCTTGTTTGTTTTGTTTTGTTTTAAAAACCTCTCCAGATCAGTAAAATCCATGTGGGTCTCTACAACTACATTTTTCAGGCTAGCTCAGCAAGTGGTCTTCTCCGAAATACTCCTCTTCAATCCTGCTTTCCCTGTCTCCTGGGTGGAGAAAGGAGGCAGATCCATTTAATTGTAAGAAAACAAGAAAAAAAGATCAATACTTGGAATGTCTTCACTTTCTTGCAATATTTCTGTAGTCTGTGGTGTTTATGTCTTCATATTTGTTCTTTGCCACTTTGCTTTGTAATCTGATGTTTATTCTGCTAAAGGGCATGGTTTGCTTTCCTCAGAGGGAGTTACTGCTATTTAGCCATTGTTTTCTGATGGGATTTATCCAGGTAGCCAGGGACCTTTCCTATAGCCCCTATTGATTGTCTGCAATGGCTCAGCTTGACAAGGAGAAAACAGCTACAGTGTTTTATTGCTCCTAGGGCTTGTTTGTTTACCTGGTTATGCAATGCACTTATAGCCAGGCTGGCTGATTGATTTATTGCCACCTTGTAGTGCTCCTGGCATCCTTCTGGGCAACAGGACTGGAAAAGGACATTCTGCAGCTGAGAGCTTACACCTCTATCCATGACTTAACGAATTACATGTACAGCAATTTAGTAATAACTTCCCCTTGTAATCCACGACCATCCAGTTGCCCGGGGTCTGTGATTACAAATCTAGGTTCATACATGCTGTAAGACTGCCAGCTGGCAGTGCAGGGTGCTACTGCTGAGACAGGCTTGCATCGAAAGGAATAAAAATTGAAAAGGGAAAGTGTGTTGGGAAGCACAATAAAAGAGCCCCTCAAATGCCTGTCACCATACACAACAACTTTTCACAGATCAAGGTGGGCAACACAACAGGACAACACAATTCCTTTCTCCCCTAATTTTATTTGCAGAGTTATTCCATGAAGACCTAGAGCGGGATCTCAGTTAACAGGACAGTGCAGGAATTTATATGAGAAGCGTGACTGCGATAGGAAGAATAAATGGGAGAGACCTTTTGTGCCTTGAAAATCAGATGTTATCATGATCTGGAAGCCACAACACAATTTTTCTCATCTCTGCAGGTGACTCAGGACAGCTCATAGAAGCTCATGAGAGCTACTCATACGAGGAGCATGAATCCTTCAACAAGAGGCAAGTGAAGGTGAGGTCCTTAACTTAAAAGCAAGTGCACACACAGACATCTATGTCTTATCTGCCTTACACTAATGATGCCAATCTCTGGATGGTGTGCTGGAGGCACCTTGTTTCTCCTATTGACTGAAACTATATATATGGTTATGTGGGTTGCTAGGACAGTTAAGATCTCTTGAAGAAAAGGTCTGTGTTTAGGAAGAGGCCTGAGACAGAGCCAAGGGCCGGACACTATTCAGCAAAGTGAACAAATGGCAAGCGAAAAACCTATATTCAGAATATCTGGAAGTGCAACAGAAAGATCAGGTGGAGAAAGAGTTGTGTCTGGACAGCTGAACCCAAAGGAAGGATCCATGTGTCAGTACTGCAGAAGGAAAATGAAAGAACTAAGTGAAATGTGATAAAAAGATATATGGAAGGTGGGATAAAAATTCTTTAATATTGTAACCTCGCTGATTTAGAGGTCTAGTTTCACTGATTTTTTTTTTCAATCTACACACTTATTTTTGCATGTTCCTCTACATATGCCATTTCTTAATACAAATTATAATACATTTCTCCTGTGGCCCTGTTTCAGCAGCTTACTTCTTCAATCCTGGTAATCATGTGTTGACTCTTTTCTCTGATGAGTGGACTGCAGAGCAGTTACACTGAAATCACATGAAATAGCGCTGACAAAGGACATGGTCTTTCAATGTCCTTTGAGACATTTCCTCCCTTAAAAAGTTGTGTATTCGTTTCTGTACGAGTGATTTTACAGCTGTCTTTCAAAGTCAAAAGAGCAATGAGGTAGGAAGTGTCTCATATTCTGTCTGGATATAAACACTAAACCTAGAGATCTTCCTAGGCTCAGCACATCTCTGACAGACAGGCTTCAGGTGAGCAACTCGTCTCGCTTCAGTGAGAGGTGAATGGGCATAGTAACCTGCACAACGCAGCCAATGTGAAAAAGGAGACGAGCCCCTCAGGTAGCTGCCAGAAATGGGTATGATCCCTGTAGGATAGGAATTTGTGCTGTGCTGGGCAGGATTGTATTTAGGAAGGAGTGGACCATTTTGCACCAAGGCTGACATCATCCACATCTGGCTCAGTGGCAGGTTGCCAGGTAGCACTGTGCTGTCTTTCTTCCCCTCTTCTTGCAGAGATGCTCATTTTTTCCTAGCCTGACTTAGATTCTTACCTAGTAACAGTGTTTGTATAAAGAAGTTATAATATATTTATGGCACTGCTTTTTTTTTCTTTTTTTTTTTAGACAGTGTTGGTACTCTTACATTTCACATCTGCAAGCCCACGCTTCACTACCCAGTGAATTGAATGTCCCCAAATGGAAAATATACTTCTTATAGTTTTAGAGGAAATAATCTAGGACTTTCAATCTGCATCACTGAGGCAATACTGTCAATTTTCCTTAAACCTGAACCATAGCAGAGCATGCATGGCAGGTGATGGAAGTGTTTATGGAGTTAGGCCAGGTTGGACATAAGGATGATTCACCAAAAGGGACGTGGCTTATATGCCGAAAGTCATCAACATTATTATTTCCTGTAGACCCTAAACTTTTAGCCTTTCCTGTCAATATGGATGCTAAAACCCATCCAACACATGTGGAAACACAGCTGTTACACTATGCAGTCAGCCCCTTTCTCACTCCTGGATGGCATCACAGAAAGGGTGACTTTTTGTAAAGAGATGTGGCCTGTAATTAGCCTAGAAAAGACTCCTGCTTAAAACACACTTCTGGCTGATAGGAAGGAAAGGCTGTTGCTAAAGAGTGCATACAAAAATGTCATGTATTTTAAAAGGAATTTAGCCCATTTGGAAGGGACGATATTGGGAGCAGGGCCTAACCACAGTCTTCAGGCCATCCATACCTCACTGACTGTAGCTGATATGCCTGATTCCTTCCTTCCTTCCTGCATTTCCTGCATTTCTCCTATTGGCAGCATGACACTCTATCCCCTTTCTTGCCATCAGGTAGAGATGTCCCACTGGCTACACTGGAAATTAAAAGTCCCAGGCACTCAGCCAGCAAGTGTGCCTGGTAGGAGGAACCTGCACCCGGAGCATCCCTGCTTCGAGGAATCCCTCACACAGACACCTATGACATCCGACCAGATGTGTGAGTCGCCAAGACGTGTGACTCGGCATCATGTGTCACCAGGTTTCTGGCTGTAGTCGATGTGCTCCAGCCAGATACCTCAATTCATAACGTGAATAAGCTGAGAGATGTCTAGTGTCTGAAGACACTAGATGCCTCAACACCCACCCAAACACATTTGCATTATTATTCATTGGTCTCAATCTGCTTCTGCAAGTCAAGCATAAACTCAGTTCCTGATTCTTGTCTGCACTATTGTCTTCAGGTCTGGTGCACACAAGGTTGTAGCAGGTCACTGTGGTCATGGCTGCAGAATAAGCATCCAAGGCATCAGTTGCCTGCAGCATCTCAAGCGTGCACCTTTGCAGGGCCAGTTCTAGACTTTCAACACTTGGTGGCACCAATAATATAAAGAATGAAGGCCCTGTCGCTAGTGCTGCCCTGTTCAAACTGAGTTGTCACTCTGGAAGAGGTAAGGGGATATCAGTTTATTTGTTTATAGTCCTGCGGTGAGTGCAAGAAAAACATTATTCTGGTAAGAGACCTCAGGTAATTGTAGGATTAGGAACAGGTGAGGGTATAAGATAGGAGAGATTTTCTGTAAAGTCTGATAACTTCCACTTTGGAACTATTTCAGCTAAAAAACTGCTTCTGTAGTTGATGCTTTTTTTTTTTTTTTTTTATCCTGTTGTCATGAATATAACCTCTCCTCTGGCACAGAAAAAAAATGTAGTGGATAGTGGAGAGTCCGAGTCACTGTTCTGCTGTTGTCCATATTCCCGAGGTTCCTGGAGCCAGGAGTGACCCTCAGCACTGTCTGGTCCCTGGACCTTCAACCACAGCACCCTGTGCACCAGCCAGCAACCCAGAGCCTGAGCGAGGGACACTAACATCAGCAAATTGCTCTTTCTCAGACCCTGGCCAGCGTGGGATGCTAACAGCATCCCTTCAGCAGGAAAAACAAGTTCTTTAGGAGAACAAATAGCTCTACGGGCCTCTTGGTGGGTGCTTCAGGGCAGAAGTTTCTAGATGCCACCTAAAGAAATGCCATGTGATTGTGACTGATTTCTCATTGCTGCCTATGATAAATTTCAAGAGTATAGTAATACAGAACAAAAAGTCATGGAGGAGTTACCCTCCTGGGAAGTATTGTGTATGCTTCCCTTAGCTGCTGTGGTTTGTGACCAATGCCATTAAATGTAGTTATCCAATAAGATGCCAAACTGTCAGTGCTTTGTTAAAATATGCTGCAGGGAATAGTTCAGTAAACTACTTAGCATGCCAAATGCATAGTTCATGCCAACATATTTATTGTATAATGTTCTTAAGAGCTGCAAGCCTCTGTTCATTGGGAGTAATCAATTCCATTTTCATATGCAGTGGACCTTGAATCCAGCTCTGCACTCACATTGCAACATTTTTTTTTTCCAAGGGATGATCAGAATAAGTCGATGCAATTCAGGAGCTTTGGCACTAAGTGTTACTAATATTCTCAGCTAAAAAAGCCCCACAAATCTCTGTGAGAAGAGTCTGAGGATAAATAATAAAAGCATGATTAGTACAGCATGCAGCAAAGGGAGGAATACATGCTGCTGAACAGAAGTAAAATCTCGACTATGTAAAAGCAACAAAGCCAAAAATATAATTCAACTACAAGAGTATTTAACTCAGCTTTGTTGTAGCATGAAATAAGGAATAGTTACATTTTCAGCAGAGTTGGAAGAATCTTCTCTAGTAACTGTTAATTTGTAGTTTAATGAGACCTTGTGAGCTGCAATCCCCTGTTCGACCTTTGGATTGCCTCATTAGACCCTGTCAATCTGTCCCAGAGGACTTGCAAACCCCATGTGTCAAAAAGCACTGGTTTTCAATCCTTGTTTAATACACTCAGTGACCTTTCTCAGATCTCGGATCTTTTCTGTTTGACTTCTGCCTGTAAAGACTACTTATTGGACCACATTACCGTAGCTGAAGTGGGACTTCTCCTCTGATAATGAAAGCCGGGTAGCACTTCGCTAAACTCTACCTGTTTATGTATTTGACAGTCCTCAATGACCTCTCTCCATGGGAATCCCAGTTCCTGAATACAGTTTTTTTTTCTTTACTTCCCTATAAAGTGCTGCCTGCCAGTCAACTCCAGCCAGTCTCCAAGGCCAGCAGAGAGTGATCAACATATACTTAAGTCTTCTGCCCCTAACTGTTCTCTTCCTTATCAGTGGGCTCCAGCACCTCACTGCCTCCTTCCCTTGCTAGGGCAGACTGGAAATGCACTTGATTCCTCTTTAAATCCTAAAACACCACTCTGGCTCTATAGCAACACTAACAGGCATCATCTGTTTTTTTTATAGCCCAGGGGCTTGCAAAGGCCCTACTGCAGTGTTTTGCAGCTACAGTTAAACAATTCGAACCTAAAAATGAGCCTGAGGTAAAATCTCATCTGTTATATCTCTGCTCCCAGACCATGCTCCTGAGGGCTTTATTTCAGATATCTGTAAGATCTACAGAGCATTTCACAATCTTGAAATTCAGACTGTATATTAGGATCTCAAAAGGGCGTGTGGAAACCCAGCTCTAAGAGTCAAAAAATAGTGAAATAGGACAAGCATGACACACTGGCACACAGAGGCTTGCAGGAGTGTGTACCCATACAAATGTCTTAATAAAAACATCTTTCCACAAAATGTGCATCTCTTAAGACGGAGCTTGCAGAAGGGGAAGGAGTGGGGAGGAGTAGCAGGATAGAGGAATGGGGGAATAAATTAAATCTCAGTGTGCACAGAGGAAGCAAGAGAATCTGTGAGCGCAGCTAGAGCAGCAGAAGACAACTGAAGCAAAGGACTTATGAAGATATGAAACCCATTCCAATCATCAAGCGGAGCTGAATACAAACACAGGATTGGGGTTTGTGTGAGACAGCTTGTTCCTTGTTTGCTCCTCCTGGGGCTGCTATATATACTCCTCTGAGGCAAAAGGACTCATTTCCTGCCACAGAAAAGATTCTCACCCCAAAAAAACTGTCTTGGAAGACAGTTTCTGCCCTGCTGCACTGACCTAGTGGCCTCTATCACCACGTCTGTCACCTCTGTCACACCGTGTGTGTCCTGGCCAGCCTGCGTGCACCCTGCCAGGCACTCCCAGTATTTATTTCTATCTCCGGGTTTCCCACATCCAGCGCCACATCTCCAGTATTTATTGCATCTTTCCCCCTTTTATGTCCTCAGTTTTGGATGCCTTGGCCTGGCACTGTGGCTGGATTTGCCGCTGCGGCCTCTCGCAGGGGGACGGGGCAGCAGGGCCTCCTCCGCGGCCTCCTCCCCGCCGCGTGCGCCCGGCGCGTGGGCTCGGGCCTCGGTCCGCTGGGGAGAATATTAGAGTGGTCAGCACACATTACGGCGTTAATTGGAGCAGAAACGTAACGAGCAAAATCCTCTCCTGCATTATGTAAATCTTTCTCTGAGCTGTGCCACCTCTTTGCGAGCAAGAGCTTCTTCCAGCCGCTTGAGGATGGATCTGACTCTGACATAGGAAGCAGATGTGCTGCGGATAGGAGAGCACTGTCTTTTAGAGCTGCTTTTCAGACCAGTTTTCAATCTGTTTTTCTTTATTTCCACCTGCTTTTTGGGTTCATATCTTCAGTACAGTGGACATGACAAAGAGTCTGTACCTCAAAATGAAATGAAGCATAAGACTAAAAATAAGGCAAAAAAGAAGGAAGGGGAGAGGCTTTTGCAGAGTGATTTTGTGAAACACCCAACTTCTCTTGGCTCTCCTGCTGCTTTTTTAATTAGTTTTACTTCTACCCAGCAAGGATGGTAATGAGAGCCTCTTTCATTCTATTTGTTTGGCTTTCCAGTTTTTAAAGACTGTGTGTCTTCAATACAGAAAACAATTTGCTGTGCTCATTTCTTCTTTTTTTTTTCCTTATGGCTCCTGACAGTTTTCTGTTTTTCAACTGCATTTTTCTGTGGCCTGAGGAAGAGGGGCAGGAGAGAGAAACACAGAGTGGGGCTGGAAGAGGGGATGTAGTGGGGGATGTAGGGGCTATATAGTCCCTGAAACCCGGTGGCTGCCTGGGTCCAGCCAGCCAGCCCTGTGTGCTGCTCACCCCCCAGCAGTGTTTCCGTAGCATGCATTGAATTTATTTACTGGCAGATGTCCCAGTGAACAGACATGGCATTTATCAGGTGCCAGTTAGCAAACTCTGTCACCTTTGCCAGTAAATTGAGCAGCTACTGCTGTATTAGGAAAAGCATATTATATACATAGCGCTTATTAATAGCCTTATCTCTGTCGACAGAGAAGCAGTGTAAAATATTCAGGCTTCTGTCCAAAGTGTGAATTCAAAAAGCTGCTCTGGTAGACCAGACCACAGGTCAGAACCAGTTTTGCACAAGCTCCAAACGCAATCTAACTATCTGTGTGGAAGCTGCAGGTGATAAAGATTGTTCTTGAACACATTGATCAGGCTCTGCACCGCCTGCCATGGGCGTCCTTGACTGAGTGACAGCCCCCTTTTCATCCCCCTATCTCACAGGTGGCAGGATCCAGCTGGTCCCCAGGGAGGGATTTTTCTCTCCTGCTGACAGAAGGCTGCCTGTGCCTTTCTCTGACCCAAACCTCCTTCCTACCTGCTTTGTATTCCAGGTCAAGCATAGTGTTAGTGGCACTAAATGCTGTCTAGCCGTCCATCACAAGACACTCAGGGCATCCATTATAATATGATTCATTTGAGCAGGCTGTGCTCGTTAATATTCTCCCCCGACTACAGGGCAAAGTAGCCTTGCCTTGTAAGGTCTCTGTTCTTTGCTATCTTTGTGTTTTCTGCCATACCTGCTTGTTTGCTTCTGAATGCTTTGCAGGGTGTTTTCCCTCTTCATATCTTTTGATTGTGCCATTCATCCTGGCAAACATTTCCTAGGAATTGAAATGCAATCAATTGCTGCTGTGTTTTCAGCTTTGGAAATTTTGCTTTGCTATAGATGCTCTTCCTTCACCATGCTATAGGGGCCAAGTACATTAATCTTGCTCCTCTTTCCCAAGTCCTTGTTGTACTGCCACCTAGAAAAGGAGTTGGGATTCCTAAAGGGCAAGGAAGATACTATGGTTGCTCAGCCTTGTGCTTTTCTTTGCTATTAAGCTAAATGAACCCCACTGGATTTCTCTCCTGACCCAGTAATGCTGCCAGGTGAGCAGTGTGTGCTGTTTTTGAATAAGGTTGTTCACATTTGCTGTTACTTATTCTTCAAGATTGGTTCTGTTCTCTCCTCCTCAGATAGAGCAGGATTTTTTGTATGATTAAATCACACCTGCTCAGACAGTGCACTGGGGAGGAAAAAAAAAAACAACAAAAAAAACCCAGGCAGTCTCTATTTCCAGCCCACATATTGCTAAGAGAAACGAGAGGATGGAAATAGTGGGGGGGAACTGCAAGAAGATGTCAAGGAAATAAACTAAACCTTAGCCTCATGAGCCCGTGAGATGTCTTTGAGTTTGGGACACCAAAGTCTGGCCATTGACCAGGACTCCCAGCTTCCTATTAGAAGGACCAGAGAACAAATACGTGCCACCAAACTGTCCTGGATCTGTCAGCAAGCTGCTGCTTAAGGCGCAATTTCCTTCAGCACCTCTCAGGCCTGCCAAAGCTAGACCTGCTAGAGCAGGTCTAGGTCTCTGCTCAGTCTGTACCCAGTCTGCCTGGCAGCAGCTCCAAATCATGGTTGTGCTTCTCAGCAGTCATAGCAAGGGATGGACAAACCCATCCATAGTCTCTTAGAAAAGCCTCTGGATTATTTCCTGCTTAATTCAAAGTGGAGCATGCGAAGGTCAGTACATTCTGCTGTATTCAGGGTTAAATAATTTCAACACTTGTCCGATATATCTACTGACACACGATTCATCAGCAAATTGGTATAAAACTGGCTAAAGGAAAACAAGCAATAAGATTTTATATGGACATTTATATTTTATATGGACCAGAATTCTCCAATATTCTCCAAAACTCTCAATATTTCAATAGTTGTATGATTTGTTTTGGTTTTTGAGAGCTAGGTTCTTCACTCCCTGCCAGGGAGAAATCAGTGCTGTGGTGTTTCAGTCCACACAGGAGCAGAAAGAGCAGGAGCTCCCTTTGCCTCCATCACACTTCGAGTAACTGCAGTTTTCATTTTAGAGAAGAAGAACAAGCTGCAACAGCAGAACAGAGAAGGAGGGAGCTGAGAATGAAAGGCAAGTACCTCTCAAGAGAGAGGGCAGAGGGATGGCACAGAGAAGTTGTGTTTGGCTGCTCTGGTGACGCCCTTCTCCCACCAGTGCCCTTCCAGTCACACACTGGGTGCAGGCTCATACAGCTTTACACGCAGACAGTTTGAGTATGTATAGAACATAACACAGAGGAAAGCTGGTCCCAGCAGATGCTGCCCACTGGAACTGATAAACAACAGCAAGGAGAGTATGGTCCACACACTAAGTTTAAATAAACAAATGAGAATAGTTGCTTACTGTTACTGCTGCTGGTCAAAGCATCGATTTGGGTAATAGAGACTTGACCATTCACATTATAAAGTCATAGCTGTGAAAGTGAAGAATGGGCACAGCAGTTTCACCTTTTCAGCTACCACAAGTTCAATCTCTACTAAAAAAAGAAAAAAAAGGAAAACTGTGGGTTGATTATGACACAGCATTTAGCAGTTTGCAGTTTTCCTTTTCCATGGCCTTCTCTGTTAGAACCTCTTGATAATACAATGAGAGCTATTAGCAACCCATGAGAAGCTGTGCTTGGTAAATAGAATTACAACATTGAAAATAAATACTGCTGATATTATAGTGCAGGTAAGTGGCATGGTAATAGAAGCAGATTAAAATATTATGTTATTTCAGCAAATGAATTGGTAGATGATCAGGAAAGTTGTTAAAGCCTGACAGAGATCATCCCTGAATGATATCTGCAAAAAGATGACAATACATAGCCTGTACAGACAAATAATCTCTAAAGAACATCCATGCATTTAATACTTTCCAGTATGAGCTCCTGCAAAGCACTATGGAGTCCAGAGTTGGAAAGGTTCTCCTTATCTTTGGTGGCTTTTGGATGGCATCCTTCATTCAAAAGGCACCATCTAAGATCACATTAATCTCCATTTATTCTTGTGGTTACTCCATAGCTTTTTTTTTTTTTTTTTTTTTTTTTTTTTTTTTTTTTTTTTTTTTTTTTTTTTTTTTTTTTTTTTTTTGTTCATTCAGTTGGCTCTGAAGGCACATTTTCCAGATGAAAGTAAGAATCTGTAACACACACAACCTTCTCCAATGAATATGCAGCCCCTTCCTCCACATTAAGAATGCTGAAATCAACCCAAGTGCCAGAGATGCACCTTAAAATATTAAATACACAAATATTTTACAAATATTGTTTTAGCTGTGAATAATAACCTGGCAGTTCCTTGGAGACTCAGACTATTTACATTCTCCCTTTCCATATGAGCTGTTGTGCCACAGCCTCCAGATGCCAAATAAATTATTAATCAAGTTTGAAAAATATGCTTGAACTTTCCTTCCCAAGAGAAAGGGTGATGTTAATCACCAGATGGATTTGGCCTGTAAGTCACCCTGTCACTAAAAAAATCATCAACATCATTCACCATGGTTTTATAGTATTCAGAGTTTATCTGTCTAACTTGTAGTATGTTGCAGGTGTGCAATAATTACTTCTCTATCATTGCCCCAAGGCCTACTGTGTATCACACCACTGGTGGGGGGTATAAGCCCTTGCATGGGCTTAGTGGCACACATGGATTTGTTATTCATTGAATTCTGCAAGCCAGGCACAGCATGCTTGTAGTGCATCAGAAACTCCACAGAGGAAAAATATCTTAAATTCTAGTGTTTTGGGAGTTTTCTTCCAGTTGAGCTGAGGTTGACTGCTGCCTCAAACATCGCAAACCAGAAGATAGGTTTTACAACCATCATTGCAGACATTGACTTCAGGACAAGTAGAGAGAGAAAAGAAGAAATTTGTGATTTTCATGACTTTTCCCATGTCACTTTTGTATTGTCACAGATGCTTGATCAACATATATCTGTCTTAGTAGAGGGCAAAGAGTAGAAGGAAAAATACAGACCAGAGACCCCTCCATTGGGCTGTTACTATATGTCCTCAGTTAGCTTGGACACACTATGTTCTTGCGAATGACTGCAGGCCCAGAGAGAAAAACTGTGAGACTAAACTTGGACAGAGCAGCATGAGGATGCTGGGGTTAGATTGCTCTCAAGCACAGAGAAAGAGAAAAGACATTCGGGATGTTTTGGGAACAGAGGCTAATAGCCTCTCTGATACAGTGAGGAAGGGAGGAAGAAATCAAGAGCTGTCCTTGCTGATGTCCCCAACAGGAACATGAGTAAATTTTGCTTCTTCAAGAGAGAGGTGTGGGAGGAAAGCAGAGGCATGGAGGCCAGAAAGCCAGCCTAGAGTGGTGAAGGTGATGGCTTTGCTGTTCAAATGAAAGGCTCCACAATATAAACAAACTCAGTTATGAAGGACTGAAGATTACAGTCAACAAGCTGATGTAAGACCCTCTTCTCATACAAAGTCAATTCTCATTGCTTACGTTCCAGGTAGAGGATAATAAACAGGGAAACGTTACTGTGCCTCAATCTATTGGTTTTTAGGCAGTATTTTGTGCACTGAAGCTTGGCTCACATTCAAACCCTGATTAAATCAGAGATGTGGAGTTGTGTTCTTATATCTCTACAGCTCTATGCAGGGAACTAATGCATAGAAATCAAGGCTGAGAGAAGAGGTGCTAAATACTTCTAAGAGCAAGCTGGCCTATAGTGGTCTCCAGAAATGTGTCCTCTGGAGTTTCCCTGCTGCTGCCCCTGTGTGGAAAGGGACAAAGGCTGTGACAATTGTGTACCCACAGATAACTATTCTGTGACACAGAGGGGAAGGGAGGAGCAAACCAAGCACTTTCCCTGCTGATTTTGCTGCTGCATACTTCAGCTCTCCAATTCTACTCTAGGTATTTTATAACAATGGAAATAAACTATTATGAACAGAATGCACCACACAACCCACAAAGATATTCATACACTAAGTGTCTTGAGACCCCCAATGCTGTCTCTCTAGTCTTCTGCATATCCCCAAGTCCCTGTACCGTGGGATCGTCCTTCGGCATCCCGTTCAGCAGGTAATAAATCAGGCTCCACACCTATGGTGCAGAGCTAGCAGCATCCTTGGTTCATATCTTGCTGCCAACCAATCCCGCCTCTGTTAATTCAAGGTTTCTCATGTGTGTGTGTGTACTAGTAGTGCCTCATTTCCTAATGAATTGAGTCTTTAGGAGGTTAGCCAGATAAAAGACCAGAAAAAAAATAGCAATCATTTTTCTTGCCCCTTTTCCCAACTGAGCATTTAGAGTATCTTCCTTCAGAATGACCAAAACCTTATTGTATAGGGTACTGCATTAATGCAGTACAAAAAGCTCTGTTATCAAACAACTTGCAATATAGGTATAAATTAAGAGCCCACATATGGGTGGAGTCAGAGATGGAGGGAAGAACATAATGAAATAGCAATATCAGGTTCTCAGGTAGGGGTCTATTGCGCTATTGACTGCAAAGATTTTTATGGGCAGAACAACAAAGGAGAACTTGAGACATTTTTACGATTGTTTATAGCATAAATATAAATAGATTATGAAAAAAAAGCAACAACAACAATAAAAAGAGACCTTGTAAACTAAATCACAGATCCTACATGAACACTATAGAAATAGTTCATGATATATGTTCTGATTCTCTTCTTTAACTGGGAAGGTTTATGTTTAAAGACTGACAGTATTAATATAGGTTTTGTGTTTTCAGATTCAGATTCTGTGCGCCCAGAATTTTTGAAACATAGGAGTGTACATACAGATCTACATTCAGAGCGGGGACAGAAACGTAATCCCTCTTTTGCACAAGGGTGTCTATTGGCTGTGTTGTAGTCTGAGAGTGTTTATTGGTGTGGCCATTGCTCACGGGCAGTAGCAAAACCATTAGAGCCTGTTGCCAGCAATGGAAGAAATATTAGATACAAGGCAAATATAAATCACCAGAAGAGAAATGAAAGTTGAAAGTTTGGGTTTTCCCTTTATTTTTCTCCCCTTTTCCTCTTTTACACACTGTATTTGTGAACCATGGCCACGGCCAAGCAGTTCCTTCAGGACATGCAAAGGTTGCTGATCACAGTGTGCACATTGTGTTTGGAATGTGTCTGCTTGTTTACTAGATGCTAGACTACTAAATGCTAGACAGGCTTGTAGACACTCTAGGTTTGATCTCCCTAGAAGTGTTTGGCTGGCAACGGTAATTCTGAAGTCAACGACCTGCTGCAGGAGAATATGAGGCTGTATGTAGAAAGCCATCAAAAATTTTTCAGACTTCCTGAGAAATGTTTGACATTATTTTTCTTTTTTGATCCAGTTTAAAGAGACTCTAAAACCAATTTCATGATTGAAATGTGAAGCTCTTTATAGTGATGCTTTGAATAATTAGGGAAGAAACACTGTCATTGTACATTAATTGGTATTAGGCATATTATCATATTTCATGTGATCCCCAATAATCTTTCACAATATACTGATCTTTACCATAGAAAATATGGAAGATTCATGAAAGATACCTGTTTCCTGTGGGATTGGAAGCAAAAAAAATTCAAAATGGAGCATGAGATACCTATTTAAAATCAATGCTAGCATGTCTAGCTAAGACAGAATGCTAGCATGCCATTCAGATTATATTTTTGACTAGACGATTAATTTATTTATGTTTCATGGTATCCAGATTTAATAAGTGATACATTCTCTCTCTTGAAATAATATTATTTTATGATATTTTCTAAGAAGTGTGTTTAGCCTGCTTTCATTTATGCTTTCATAGAAGTTATAAGCATGCTTTCAGACACAGTGAGAGATTTCTTGAACAGAAATTCCTTGTCTATTACTATTTCGTGGAACATGATACTACAAACTGCTAGTCCTGATCCTGACTGCGAATGCAAATAAATAAAAACGAGAGGCAAATTCAAGCTTTTAGACATCTTGAAGGCCAGGGAAGTGAATCTGAAGAACAGGACCCAATGTGATCTTGAAGACAGTCCAGCAATTTCCTGATCTTACTGACCATACACAAAGTTAAATTTGCAGAGGGCAACGGTGGCATTTGGTTACTATCCATTTTATTTGTTTTGAAATAAAAGAATTCTGAGAAATGTACTGATAAACAACAGTATAATATCCATCAAACTCCTGTAACTCTTTAGCAAACGAAGAATAAGTTTTATTTTTTCTTCTCAGAGTTACAGAGAAAATACCTGGCAGGACGTTTTAGAATAGCTGTTTTTATAATGATAATAATTTAAAATAAACCTTCAGAGGGCTGTGCACATGGATGGATTTAGCAAGATTAACTAGGGGATCTTAAGCCTCATTCTTTCTTCCCCTTCCCCATTAGCATTGCTTGCCTGCATGAGCTCTCTCTGCACCATAGCACCTGGGCAGCCCTCCTCTCCTTTAGCGACTCACAGTGGATGTGATAAATGGGCTTTGGCCCAGTGAAGCTAATGGAAAAACTCTCGTGGATTTCAGGGAGATTTGGATTGGATCCATTTTCTGTCTTTGGAAAAGATTTCTCCTTGAAAAGAGCCACAGTGTGGTGACCTCTGTGGTTGCCTCCCTGGTCTTATAAACCTGTTAAGTCACACTCCAGAAATGCTAGGCATGCCCTCTTGGAAGCCTCTAAACTCAAGTTTTACAAGGAAATGGAGTCCTGTATGCTCCACAGATTTGATGATGTGCCTCCAGATTTTGAGCAGAATTGATTTAGATCCAGAGTGAAGGCTCTCCCAGGGCCCATTAATCACCTTCCCTCATGCAGTATTTTTGTAGATGCCACCTCATACACATCTTGGGCACCAATCCACCTCTTCCCACACTCCAAAGTTGCCTGTGATCTCTAGCATTGACGTTTTTGTCCTGTGTAATAGGACAAATCTTCCAGGGCACTTATAAATGGTGAGAAACTTATGTAATTATCCTGATACCTCACTGCACTCTTGGCAGTAGGCTATGGATTTAGAGTCTACTGATACTTTAATAATATTCAGATGAATCAGTTTTCTAATTAATATATTATTTGTATCCTTTCCTAGGCAATAAAGTCAGAAGGAGCCACTGTGATCATCTATTTTGACCCTTGCAGAAGGCTCTGAGTCAGGACCTGAGCCATGAAAGAACAGCATCATATCTTCTACAAAAATCCTTTCTTTGCAGTGAAAAATAACTTACTGCAAGCCTTGCAAAGCTATTCCAACATTAGTTAGAACAGTAGCTAAAATCAATGGGTTTTGACTGAAAAAAATGCTTTTGAATTTGTAATTACTGTATAATTTGAAACATCTGTAAAAAAAAGAAAGATAAAAGAGAAGCATTCAGATGCATGGAGCAGCATATAAAGAATGCAGGTTTCCTTTTATATCCCTATTACTGTGTTTGATCCTCTCCGCTTTCTATAATTGCCCTCCATGTCATTATCTGTTTTAAGTTAGTGCAGACTAAATTTGCACTGTAATATAGCGACTGCTTTGTATCCAGTAAATCTTGGGGTCAGCAACAGCGCTATTTGGAAAATAATATAAACCCACGATGGATTGCCTCAAAGCAGGAGATGCCTGAGGGTGGCTGAGGTGTAAGAAACCTCTCTGAACGAACAATTCAAATGGAGAAGGCATTTAAATAATTAACTTCCTTTTCATGGATTTTGCTGCTGTAGTTGCACAAAAGATGAGCAATATGTGAAACTCGCTTTCTCGTCCGAGCTCTGCCTAACTATACTGAATAATGGCCTTTTATTTGAGAAGGCAGCAGCTAAGATTCCCTCCTTCTGAAGAGCTTGGCCTTGCCCGCTAAAGAGGGACAGGGGAAGGGAAAGGGGTCATGGGCTTGGTGCACCAGAGAGCGTGGGATGAGTTCAGTTGTCTCCATGCTCGAGCCATGCTCCATTCCAATGCTCCATCCCAATGACATGGTCATTGACATGGAGCCATGCTCCATCCCAGTGACATGGGACTGAAGTTCTTCTCTTGGGCCACAGGCCTTCAGAGAGGGTCTTCTCCCCTTGGTCACAGATCACTTGTTTGGGATGAGAAGGCACATTACTGCCCTCAGAGAAAGAGGAGAAGTCTCCACCTCACTGCTTAGGAGCAAAGCTTAGCCTAGCCTGCAGTGGAAAGAGCACCCAGCTGTGATTTTGTTGTGTTTAGCTCCTAACAAGAGCAGTAAAAACCACCATCCCTGGCACCCTGCTCTCCTCTCAGTCACTGCAACATCATATCCTTTTGTGCTAGATATGTGAATGCAGCGGGAATATTCTTGCTACAAATATGCTCAGCTTTTGTTCAATTACTGCTCAGCCTGGGCAATGCGTTCTGTGTTTCCTTGGTGCTGAGGTGGTGTTTGGAGGCCTCCGCTGTGCTGAGGGCTCGTGTGGTCGGGAAGGAAGCGGCAGCTGCTGCGCCGGAGGGGACGGCAGGAGCTCACGCAGGCAGGGAGCCACATCAGAGAGCTGGGGGCACCGCGGTGCCCTTGCTGCCCAGTGAGCCAACATCTGCCCGTGTCCTTGGCAGCAGGAGCTCTGGCTCCAGCCCTTTCTGCAGCTTTTTTTTTGTGCAGAAATGAATTGTGAATGAAATGCAATCTTTGGATCAAAGTTATTGCTCGGTGCAAATGCTAGTGTGCATGAGCCAAGGACAGGATCAAGTATCTTAGTGGATGAAGACCACTAAGAGAAGACCTCTGGGCCCTTTAGACACGTTTTAATGTGCTGCTTCTTCTCACCAAGGGCTACAGTTGGTAAGTCTTTGCTGAAATGATTCCAGATCATCACTTCCCTTTGGAGCAGGTCTTGGGTTGAAGGGGTTGAAGGTCTTTCAGGCAGAACAATAAAAAAACAGCACTGAAAAGGGGGGGAAGAGTGGGTGGAGGGCTCAGCACCAATATTAACAAGCTTCAGATAGCTTACCCAGAGCAAAACACACAATAAAGAGCAGCAACAATCCCCACCGCCTGCCTGCTTAGCTAGTCAGTCTTGATGTACAGGGGAATCGGTCAGACGCCTGTTACACAAGGCTATGGACATTACACAGCATTCACATATGCAGATAGGAGATATCCATTCCCCATAAATACAAACTGTATGAAAATACATCATCCAAAACAATAGGGCAAGCTCCAAAAGTGTCTTTTGAATTGTCTTGGCTTGATTTAAAAGTGGGAGAGGAGCAGTAAGCTGTGCAGCAAATTCCTTTTGCTGTGCAGATGTATGGAAAAATCATCCCATGGCCCATTTATACAAATCAAACCCATGGCAATACCCAGCATTTCCTTCTAACACTTTAGAAACTGTTAACAATTAAGAAACTGTTATGACCACTCGCTGGATAACACTTCAGAAAATAATCCTTACCTCTCGTAAATCCCACGCTGAGGACTACTAATATTGTCAGTTTACTGTTGTTACTGAACTCAATTCCATCCTTATCATTTGCTTTGGGGAATTTGCTTAAAAAAAAAAAAGTGTATTACAGAATGTAGCTGGTGATAAAACTTAGACATAACGGAATGATAGTTCTGGTTTCTTTAACACTGAATTCACTGCAGTCATTCCAAGGAAACATGTGTGCACACACACATGCATACACATGCACACACATGCTGGAAAAAGAAACAAGAATTATGAGAACTGAGTGAGCTTGGAAATTCTTGATAATTCTATTCAGTCCAAAAGTCTCTGTCTTACTATTATAGGATACCTTTTCAGTGGAATTTCCATTCTTTTCCAGAACTTCAAAGAGGTTGTTCTAGGCAAGAATGGACAGAATTATATTGTTTTCTGTGAAAGCTGGAAGTCAAAATCTGAAAGAGATGTTCTGGATGTCTTCCAGGAAAACAACATGCTTACCTCAGGAGAGTCCAAGGGAGTTTCATATGGTTATAACTGGCACCTACCCTAAAAGGGAAGAGGAGAAAAGGCCTCCATTGTGGGGCAGATAAGAAAGTGGAGGTCATTGATGAAGGGAGCAGTCAAAACTCAGGAACATGACTCGTGGCCAAGGCAATAGCAGTCTAAGGGACGTGGTAGAACCTGCTGCAGGGATGCACTGAGATGGACTGTACATGAGAGAGCCCCCAAATTGTGGGATTTGCAAAGAAAACAGGGGTTCCCAAAGAAACTTTCAAAATAAGGAATTCAACTTGAAAAGAATTGTAAAAGAGTGAAAAAGTGTTCCAAGGGGCAGAGACCTTAGCAGTCAAGCCCTGGTGTGACACATGGCTGGTGAGTGGTGTGAAGCACATCCAGCACTGCAACCTGTGCCCAAGGCGGGCAGAAAAGTCCAGGGGCAGCCCCAGGACTTCTGAGTGCATGATGAGTCTGGGGGGTCCCTCACCTGTGCTGTGTTAATGGGGAGCAACACATGTTGGGGCTGTTTGTGTGACCAGAGCTCTAAGCATTAGCCATACAAGAGTGCTTTAAGGTTTGCAGCTGTTTATTACATTTTGTAGGCATCCAGTATTGTGGTTTATCACAGAATCACAGAATGTTCAAGGTTAGAAGGGACCTCTAGAGATCACCCAGTCCAACCCCCTGCTCCAGCAGGGACACCCAGAGCACGGGGCACAGGGTGGCAGCCGGGCAGGTTTGGAAGATCTCCAGAGAAGGAGACTCCACAGCCTCCCTGGGCAGCCTCTTCCAGGGCTCTGTCACCCTCACAGGAAAGTTGTTCTTCCTCACATGGAGATGGAACTGCCTGTGTGAGGAGGAACTTCTTTCCTGTGAGGGTGACAGAGCCCTGGAACAGGCTGCCCAGGGAGGTTGTGGAATCTGCTTGTGGTTATCTGTGAAATCTGTGGTTATCTTCTGTATTGCTAATGTTGATCCCACATATACAGTTTACTAACTGCTTTGATCCTGATTTGATTTATCTGTGAGGTAAGCAATATTTTCCCTGCAATTAAGGATAGAGATGTTCTTAGAGGAGAAAGAAAGGGATGAAAAGTGGAGGGACCATCCTGCAGTTAGGAAGCCTGGCCAAGGGCAAGACTGACAAGCCTGACAAGGGTCAAGATTCTAAGGTGGTTCGGAGAGCTGCTCCGTCAGTAAAAACTGGCACGTTGGGTTTGGGAAGCCCCCAGTCTAGCTCGTGTCCCTCCTAGGACACTCCTTTTGCAAGCAGCCTCAGAAAGTGAGCAGTCATTCAAAAGCTTACATGGCTCGTATCAGGAGCAGCGTAGCCAGCAGGACTGGAGAAGTTATCACCCCCCTGTACTTGGTGCTAGTGAGGCTGCACCTTGAATCCTGTGCTCAGTTTTGGACCCCTCACTACAAGAAGGACATTGAGGTGCTGGAGTGTGTCCAAAGAAGGGCAATGAAGTTGGTGAAGGGACTGAAGAACAGAAGGAAGCGGGGGTCATTTAATGTGGAGAAGCTCAAGGGAGACCTTATCACTCTCTACAACTATCTGAAAGGAAGTTGTTGTACTGAGGCAGGGGTTGGTGTCTTTTCCCAAAAAATACTACTGATAGGACAAGAGGAAATGGCTTCAAATTGTGCCAGGGAGGTTGAGGTTGGATAGGAGGGAAAAAAATCTACATCAAAAGAATAGTCTTTCCATCCAAAGAGTCCCAATGCATTGGAACAGCCTGCCTAAGGAAGTGGAGTCACCATCCCTGACAGCGTTCAAGAAACATGTAGATGAAGCACTTAAGGACATGGTTTAACAGGCATGGTGGGGATGGGCTTATGTTGGGCTTGATGATCTTGAAGGTCGTTTCCAACAACAGTGACTCTGTAATTCTGTGATTTAAGAAAAATGTTTTTCCTTGGTCCAGGTCTCTGAGTACTTAGAGGAGAGCAAGCAGCAGGGCTGCCCTGCCCTACCAATGGCCGGGGTTGCTGCATCGTCAACACATCCTCATAACTCACATCTCACCCTTGCTGCTCTCTGATATTGGCAAAGCACTTGCATTGCTCGATTACCTGCTGGCACTTTAAAGGCTCCTAGTGAAGTTAAAATTAGACACATATATATGTATCTCTGACTGAAGACACTGCTTCACACTGCTCCCACCGCCAGCATCTGAACTAGTGCTCACCAGTAAAATGGAAGGGACTTTCCAAAGCTTCCCACACAAAGCAGCGGTCAAGGAAGGGAGAGACACAGGCAGATAAAAGTCTATGAGCAATCACATGTGGAAGAGCACAGTGGAAAAACTTGTGACAGCTTGGATAACAAAGTCCTAAAGTTAGGGGAGAAAAGAATTCTTTCAGGTCAGATTGTGAAAATGGGATTTAGGATTTTCTCCTCCCTTTCCCCTCAGATAAAACATTGAAAATTATGGTATTTTCTGTGCACTGAGGTGAGCAGCTGGTTCTGCTCTCCTCCCACCAGCACCAAGGCAGATGATAGGAGGACTGTGCACTGCTCCACGGGCAGGGCCAGGTGAACAGACCAGGCTAAAGCGAGTTGTGAGAGCATAAGTGTCTCTTCTTACAGTCAGACTTTGACAAGTAAAATGTAAATGGTCAGGGAAACAATAAAGACCACATGAAATGCCTGCAGGTCTATGCTCCTGCTCTCAGATGTGGCTTTGCTTCTCAGAACCCTGTAGGATCGAGCAGATACTTTCACTATGTAATGACTGCAGGGAAATAGAGAAGGGTCTTGGGCCACAGCCATCTATCATGAACTTTAGACAGAGATGCAAACAACACAGATGTTAATAGCCGAGCAATGAGGACATTTTCAGCTAAGACAGTTCTAGCTCAGTGGTAACGCAACAAAGACATAGAAAGATCCATTTCTATGCAGGAGAGCCTCCTGGCTAATTCAGGTTAGTCCTCACAAGAGATGCTGACAGGTCTCCTGGACCTCCCCAAGGTCCCCTGTCATGTGAGGACAGTGCTGCAAGCACAGAGGGGTCCTTGTGTCCAGGGGGACACCAAAGCTACACAGCAATGTAGTAGATACTGCCACCCACAGTGTGGATGTCCATTTTTGATCAAGACTCTTGGATCTCTCTTACAGATAATAGGAAGATAGATATGCTTCAGAGGAGCAATTTGTCCTATCTTAAGGCATACACTTAAGAAAGAGTAGAATCAGGCCCTACATGCACTGTACTTCTCTCATCAGAAGGAAACCCACTGAGCTCCAGAGGGAGCCTGGATTGCAGTCATCAGTTCTGTAGACATACAGGCTTGGGAAAGTTAGTCTTATCTTCCTTCTTTGGGGCAATAAGTAGGGACAACTTTCACTATATCACCTTGCACAAGGCATGATGAACTAGTGTCCACCCAAGCTCATGTCATCTGGACAAACAAGGCAAAGAGGAAGAGCAGTGATGGGACCTGCCCATGCATCTGGCTGTGGTAGACTGGCAATAGGGAGTTTAGTTTTGTGCCTCTTTTTTTGCTTGGGTTGTCTATCCCGTAAATCACCCTAGGCTCTCAGAAACTTTCACACATTTCAGCAGGAATGGATAGAGTTCACAATGTGGTGAGCATCTTCCTGGCTGTGAACATTTCAAGCCCATAACTCCAAGATACTTCCCCCTGGGCTTTAGGCACAGCCCTGTCCTGACCCTTCTCCATCTGAGAGTAGGAGGAATTTATCTTGCAATGTTGGTAATTGCTGACAGACAATGATTAAGCCCAGAGCTTGCTACCTTATCTGGTTAAGTAATATTCCTTAGTTAGCATAAGTGTCTAGAGCTGTAGCAAAAATTCTAGCCCTCTCCCACCAGTCTCTGACCTGGCCAATGCCTTTCCAGAGACATGACTGAAAGCACTGCTCAACTGCAGACACCAAGCAGGAGATGGCACTGACTCAATTGAGCCTCAGGTGAGCAAAACTACTTCACAAAATTTAGTCCCAATTCCATTGTCTGTACCTAGGCAACTAGCATAATTTTGGGCTCCTGTCCAAAATATCTTTTTAGGTTCCCTACATAAATGAAAGCAAAGAACCACACACATCCTGTGTTGAGTGCTCATGTCCAGTTGCCTGGCTAATACAAGAGCATCAGCACCTTCTTGGACCAGCCCATGTGCAATTGTACCTGTTCCTCTTTGTGGGTATTCATCTGAACGTTCCTAGGGACAGGGAGGAGTAGTGAGGGGGAAGAGGAAGATAATAATAGTTGAACAATTTATTCAATGAGATTCATGAAATTTGGGGACTAATATATTCTATGAATAATATTTTCATTATTTTCCCAGCTCCAGTGCTAACAGGAGATATGAATAATGATTGAAGCAAACACTTGAATTATGACAATGCTATTGAACTTTGGAAGCAGATATTACACAAAGTAAAGGGGTTGTGGTTCTGCCTGCTGTCAATTTGATGTAGACATTTTCAAAAATTGTGAAATATGTATTTGACACTTTGGCCTTTCCTTACAGAAAGTTTGTGCTCAGATTACCTGACAATAACAATCAGTCAATAACTTCCATGCTGTTTCTCACCCAGAAAATTGCTAACAATTGCTTTTTTTTCAGCACTTCAGAAATCACCTCCCTGCAGATGGCAGGCCTGTCATCTTTATTGTCCCCTCTCAGGATGGACTGGTACCAAATTGTGTTCGGGGGGACAATGTCATTCCTCTTGGGCATTGCTCTTAGAAAGTGCAATCTTCTATAGCTCTGCAGCATCATTTTTCTATGGCCCCTTTGCTTGCAAGCAGGTGCATGCAGACTTTTGAGGAGATCTAGGCAAGGCTAAGTGATTTCTTGTCCCTCCCGGTGTCCCCTCTCCCCAAACTTCCCATTACAGGTTCCTGCTCAGTCCAGGTCCCAGGAGGATTAACTGTACCCTGTCAGTGTTGATATGGTCAGGAAGCCCAAGCTGCAGGTGATTGTATGTCAGCATTTAGCTCTGCTCACTGCTCTCCCCATCTTGGGCTTCTGCAACAGACCTTGCTAAAGGTCTCTTTCTAGCCTATTTGCAGAAGTACATCCTAATAAAAACAATATGATCCAAGACTTTATTACTTGGGTAGATTTTAGCCTTGAATTAATTACAGCAATGTCTTCTTATCTTTGGCTTAATATAGGAGTTGGAGTTTCAGCAGACATTTTCCATCAAGCCCAGGATGCTGTGGCTGAAGAACAACTGTTACCAGGCAGGACATGTTTAATGACTCCATGGACCTTATTGCATCTCCTGGTGTGCTGTGAATAAGGTTTGTTTCCTAAACTAAAATTTGATATGAATTCCTGATGCAATTTCACTGACATTAAAAACACAACATATTCCATCAGTGATCTTTGATCAGACTAAAAAAAAATAAAGAAAAATACCAAATCATTTCCACTCTCCAATATAATTATCTAATGGAAAAGTGAGCATTCTGGAAGGGACCGTCTCTCATTCATCAGCTAAATGTCAACCATATCAATTCCTAGAGGGCCTGTGCTCAGTCAAAAATGAACATGGTTCATACACATATTTAATTCTAACTTTGAAAGTAGAGAGAAATTTAACAGAACATTAGAGAATGATGAATAAATTATAATGGCATTAATGAGGCTGATGCTTATATTTAAAGAGAAAAGTCCCAGAGGGTCTGGAGAGCTCCAAAGTTGCTAATAACTTATTAATTTTGGAGGTGATAGTAGATAACAAATAAAACGTACTAAATATGAGTGTGTGCTGTGATAGCTGCTGCAGAAGACAAAGTCTCTTGGCATATTATACTATGGGGTATCATTTATAAGGCCAGAGAAGTAATTTTTCTTTTTTATATGTCTTTAGGAAGGATTGCAATTAGAGAGCTGTATATACTTCCAGGCACTTCAGTACAGGAGGATACCGATAAACCAGAAGAAATTTGGAAGATTCCACTTATGAGCAAATAAAATGATAAAAAGGTTCTGATAAAAAGAGTAGGGGACAAATCCGTTCTGGAAAGATGGAAAGAAATAGATACGAACAGAAAAGAAAGCTGATGGGAAATTATATGACATTAAAGAACGAAAAAAAAAAGGTTCAGTGAACAAGTCAAATAAAAGTCACTGGAATAAGATTTCTTCATCAAATCAATGTGCAGAGTTGCCATTCCTTCTACGTATAGTACCTGAGGCAGGATGATGAATTCAGAACAAAGCTCCCAAAGAGTCAGAACAGTTTAAGCATCTCAATGTCCTGAATTCTTCCTCTAGTGCAAGGAATTGTTTCCCACCTTTACTTCTTGACATAGGACCTAATTTGGCCACTATTTATAGAAGCAAGTGTCTTCATGTCCGTGAGCATTTGCATTGACTTCAGGAGATTTTATGCTCGTGGCTGACCTGAGGGAGCTCCTCGGGTGTGATACGGCCACTTTGCACTTTGTCACTAGCCTGTCGCCCATGTCAGCCCTTTAGCAGCACCCAGGCACAGCTATCCCAGTGCCAAGGTCCTGATCCCGTAGAACTGCAGAGCTGGGATACTGCAACCAAATTTACACACATCCCATATTTTCCTAGAGGCTGCTGCTGTGGAAGGAAGTATAGAAAAGAGAGAAAGTTCAAGGAAAAGAAGCATGGATGCTCACCAACCTCCTCTCTAATGGAGATTGAAGTAAGAAGAAGCAGATTTCAGGACAGGCAGAGCACTATGAAGTGCCTTGCACAGCACACCATAACAATATGTGGATTTAACAACAAAACCAACACCACCAAAAAAAAACCCTCTACTTATAATCTGCCTTTATCCTCTTAGCCCTGAGTGTGCTCTGGGCATTTTGGCTTTAGTGAGGATTATAATAAAAAGTATCTAAGGTCCTTGAAAATAGACCATGTGGTATTTTACACTCACAGGAAGAATGAAATAACAGATGAACATCAGGAATTGCTATTCAGAGCTCTTGTGATAGCGGGGACTTCATCCTTCAGTGATGGATCTGATGGAACCTTTATCAGTTAATAGCTATTAGATATACAGAAAAAAAAAAAGACATGGAAGTCCCAAAGTAGATAAATCAGATGAATTTCTGTGAAGCTTTCTAATATTTGCCTTTAGTGAGGGTCTTCTGTAGCCTGAAAATGGCAGTATATTATGAAATGAAATCTTAGACAGAATTGTAAGAACATCATATGTCCTGACTCTAAACAATGCCCTCAAGGACATTTGCCAGGAAAACTCAGCTCCCAAGCAGGGGAGACTTGTCTTCAGGGAACCTGCTATTCCTAGGGAGCACATGCATGAAGATAATTCAGCTTGGGAGGGACTTCAGGAGATCTCTAGTCCATCCTGCTCAAACAGAGATCAGCTCAGAAGTTCCCAGCGTGCCTGAAGATTCATCCGGTTGAATGTCCTCCAAGGACAGAGACCACAAAACCTCTCTGAACAATCCAAGCCTCTACCTAACTGTTCTCATAGGAAAAACTGTCCTCATAGTATCTCCTTATATCCAGTGTGAACATCTCTTGTTTCAGCTCAGATCTGATGTCTTTCATCCTCTTGCATGTGTCGCTCTAGTAAAAAGTCTAGTTCCATTACCTTGATGAACTCCCCATAGGTACTAGGGACTGTTGTCAGGTGCCCCTAAAGCCCAGCCTATTTTATATTGCTCCAAGCTGAAGAAGCCCAGATGTGCAAGACTCTCCTCATAGGGCAAGCGCTCCATTTGCCCTTTGCCCTTCCTGAATTTCATGATATTCCTGTTTGTCCATTCTTCCGGTTATATGAGGTCAATTTGAAAGGGAGCCCTGCCCTCAAGTGTATTGACTGGTCTCCTCAGTTTGGTTTCATTTGCAAGCTTGATGAGCAAGCTCTCCATTGCCTCATCCCAGCCACTGGTAGTGCTGTTAGACAGGACATGTTGGATGACAGATCCCCGTAGTAGTCCCCTTTTTACCAGCATCCAGGTTGAGTGCAACCCATTAACCAGATCCCTCTGAGCCCAACCATCCAGTCAGAGCTTTACTCCTCTCATCACCCACCCATGCAGACCATAACATTGCTGCTTAGATGCTAAAATATGGTGGGAGACAGTGTCAAAAGTCTTGCTGAAGTTGGAGTAAAAACCTTCACTGTTCTTCCATCATCCACATATCTAGTCATCCATCCCTGAAGACTATTGGTTTGGCATGACTTATCCTTGGGAAATCTATGCTGATTCTTCCTGATCATTTTCTCTATCCCATGTCCAACAATGTGCTCCAAGAGCACTTGTTCCATGATTTCGCAAAGAACAAAAGCAAAGTTGATTGGCTTGTAATTTTTTAGCCTTTTTTCAAGATGCAGTTTTAAAGTTGTTTCAGATAAAAATGTAAAGATTTTATTTAAGTCTATAAAGCTAGACAGCAGCATAAGTATAAAAATAACTTTCCAAATTATTATTAGTCACACAGATTACCAGATAGACTTAGATATTTCTGATAAAGGTTCAATGATGCTTGAAAGCTGACTAAGTTTTTACCATAGCATTACCTTACATCAATTAATTCACCCTGCATGAAAAAAAAAGTGTTTTCTATCTGCACTGGCTCTTATGAGAGAAGATGAGGCTGTTGGATATGCCACAACACAGAGCTCACTGTATAACACCTGATAACCTAGGAAACTGTAGTAAAGAAATGCTTGTCTGTTCAGTGCAAGCACATGTTTTGAGAGAGACAGTTAAGCTGTACTTAAGAAACTCCAGCTTCATCTTCTTAGCATCTCTTTTGTGCGTAGATTTATTATAGTCTTTTCATCACAGACGGAGAACATCAAAAGGTTTACAGAAGTTCACGAGTCTCCATGCCCAAATTGCAAGGCATCTGGGACTAATTTACAACTTCACACTGAAAAAACAAAAGCAAAATGCAAATGTCAAATGCAGCAGTTCATACACTTCCAGCAAGAAATTATGAGACAAAATTGTCTTTTTTTTTTTTTTTTTTTCTGAGAATGATCAGTGTTTGAGTTCATGAAGAATGTACTGAAATCTGTATGTGGCTCCATGCACCAATCTTCACAAACACAAATGATGGAAATTTGACTGATGTATCAGGACTGATGAGGATGCTACAAGCAGTGAGAGCAAAATATCAGCCAATACCAATATCAAAATAGGTCCATCATCTATAAAATTGAGCAACTGTATGTCCTTGTGGATGCCAACAGGAAATGCAGGCGTTCATCGTACCACAGATAGCAGACTTTGAGCAACAAACCAGTAAGTGCACACTGGGTGCATTTACAGAACTGATGTTATGTGCAAAATGCAACTTGCTCAACTGGGACTTGCTGACGACGGTGGATAAAGGACTGGAATAAAGATGGTTAAATTGAGGAAAGGTGTCTATATTGGTGTCACCATAAAAATTACAATAGCAGTTAACTTATCTGAAGCTAATAATAGCTCATTAGCCTGCTGAATAAATCTAAGCTAGAGGTTAATACTAGAGTATATTTCTTGCAATTATTTTTTTGTGTGAATTAGTTCTGACCTGCAAATTGCTTGGAAAAAATGAGTGTATTTCCTGTATTTGCTCTCATCTAGATGAACAAGAGTTCAGACACTTGATTTTATAGACTATTTTAATTACTTTAGGTAAGATCGGAGTAATAAATAAGGCTAGATCTACATCTTTGCCCAACAGTGACAAGATTCTGTATCCAAAAGCTTATTTGATTAATTTAAGAAATAATGTTTCTGAAATAACCAAATATTGCCTCTAGTCATACTACAAGCTATTTCGTGGCTCTGCTGTGCTCTTAATTTTCCATGTTTTTCTCCATTATATTTCAGGCTTATGTATATATTATTTTTCTGCAAAGTGCATAAAAAAAAGAGGTCATTTTTCTTTTCCTGAAAAATGAATAGTTTTGAGTTAAAATCAGAAAAACATTATGATCCTTTCCCCATTTAGTTAGTTTTCTCTGAGGCTGAGGGAATCAAAAATACACTCAGATAAAATGAAAAAAAAATCTACTGAAGAGTTAGTTTATCCTATAAAAATGAAACAAACCATCTACATGTAGGTTATTATTTTTCTTTGTGTAAGAGATTGTTATTTTCTGAAACTGTATTCTTCTTTGAGACAGAAGGGGATTTCTTACACTTGCTTTGATCCTCAAAATATTAACTGTCTGGTCGAAACCATACAACATTTCCAGAAGAAACTTTTACTCACCCCAAAGCAATTTGCCATTTAGACATGCCCCTCTCTCTTCTTTGACTTCTGAAAACCCTAGTTAAGTCATTTAAATTAGATGCTGAACTTTTAGACAGATTAAATAGTAACTGAGGCTGTAAGAAATTTGAGTTATACTCATGAAGCTTAGATCATAAACCGAAAAAAGTGTCTTTAATAAAATGTGAAAATGTACAGTCTGGAGCCCAGATCTTAAAAATGCTTCTGAAGATGTGTAGCTTAACCCACGGGAACTTCCCACTGATGTCAGCAGAACAAATCCTGTGAAGGTGCAAATATAAGTGTCTACAAGGGCTAGAAGGTTGGAGTGTATATCAAAAACACTATAAAATTTTCTATGAATTTGCCTTTGTTTTTGGCAGGAAAGTCATAGGTATGGGAAAATTGCTTTAAACACTTAATTTTATTTAATTAAGACTAGGAAACTCAAGTGGGAAAAGAAAAGTAATAAAAGGGAAGCTGTACTATGCAAGGTGTTCTTTTGCAGTTAGCCAAATGAAAAAGAGTGTGTCATCGTATGAATAATAGCTAAACATAATATGGTGCTGAATAAATAACCACTGTAAATATAGCTATCTTCGCAGCAGGGGAAGCCTTAGCACAAATAACAGCAGGCTTGCTGACAGCCAAAGAGATGACAATATTTCATTTTCTGACACAAGTCTCCACTGGAGTGGCTGTGGTCAGCAAGGAACTGTTTCTAATATGTTTGGCTGGACCTTGAATTTAATCTGTTGACTGCTGCCAGATTTACCGAGTAGGCTTTAATGGTCCATCGATTTTAATGGACTCTTAATGAACACAGTAGATTATAATTTGGGAGGCCACCAGGAAGAGGAAAGTGAGAGTACAGGCAATTATGGCTTTTGGTTTTGTGGTTTTGTTTTCTTTTTTTTTTTTTTTTTTTTTTTTTTTTTTTTTTTTTTTTTTTTTTTTTTTTTTTTTTTTTTTTTTTTTTTTTTTTTTTTTTGTTAGCAACAAAGAATAGTTGTGTGTAAAATGTCACTCATTTCTTGGCATATATCTTTATAAAACCAAAAAATCTCTCTGTGGCTGTCTTCAGTGGCAATAATTTATTCCCCTATGCATATCAGAAATAAAGCTTTTAGATTGCCCAGGATTTAGATTGCTCTGAAAACCCACTCAAATTCAGGGTATGCAATTATAAGGCAGGGAATGAAGAGATGATTCAACTCAAAGAATTTGACCTAACCTAGCAAAATAAAGACTCGGAAGAGAAATGGTTTTCATCTACATGTAACATCAGGGAGTAGATATCAATCAGGAGAAAACATGAAAAGCACTGCTAGCTCTAGAGTATAGGAGAGCCACAAGCAAATATAAGCAGAAAATTAAACCATATCTAACCATAAGAAAGATGTCCTGACTACAACTTTTCAGTAAGAACAATGGGAGCAAAAACTGAGATTACTTTTAAGATAGATGTCAGTATATTTAGGAAAGGGATTGTGTAACATGTTTGCATGTGACAGCAAGGGACAGCAATCCCTTGACTGATCCTGGTGAATCCGTAAGTCCCTTCCTGTCACACGTTTCTAATAGTCTAAAAGATCAGGTGCTAGTTTTATCATGCTGAAAAGATACAGACTCTGCTTTTCATGCATGTCTGATCCTTCTCACACAGAGGCTGGTTACATGATGCAGGGAACAGAAGGGCTAAGTCCTCCAGAAGCCAGATGTCCTTGGGGAGTCTGGAGGAACTGCTAAGTCCATTTTTAATTAAAACTGTGCTTCCCAAGTGTCACTGTTTTTGAAAGCTGATACACGCTGAGATTAAATTCATCAGTTCTACATTCATGTGAATGTTGTTCATCTGGCGATATAAGCAAAGACAATGTCAGCTCTGGGGAGCTGGTGAATCAGAAACAAAATGGAGACTTAAACCACGGCAAGTCATTTTGAGGGCAAAAATGAACAAAACTAAAAGACTCTATGTGTGGGCTGATAAAACTCCTTGTTTTTCTCTCTTCATCTTTCAGATCTCCAGACTTCACAACGTCAGAAAGCTTGTGAGAACAAGCTCTTCCTTGGTTCCCACCCTAGCAGTGCTGCTGTTGGATAGAATAAAACCAGTGAACAAAAATTCTAATTTAAAAAGTAGAATTCACTTCATTTCATTTTCTAATAGTGGTCAGAACTCAAAAAGACGGAGATGGATAAAACCAAAAAACATGTAGGGGGAGGAGGAGGGAAGCTCAGGACCTTTAGAAAGATTGACTTGAGTTCATTTTGAAAAAGGAGAGAGCTCTCATTTGGAAATCTGAAGAAAATTTCTATTTTCTCTGAAGGACTTTACCCTAGGAAGGCCTCCTAGTGTAATCCCCCTCCATATGAATTTCAAGGAAGTATGCAAGAGTGGCAATGAGGACAAAACCAGAATTGTTTCAGCTTGCCATCAGGTTTGCTCACACCAATATTACCTGGTGGGCAGGACAGCAGAGCAGCCTGATATGGTTCCTGGTGTAACCCTGGACATGGGAGCACTGTCCTCCTGCTGGATCTGACACAGCAAACATCTAGTCCTTGGGGCTACTCTCTGAGCTTAATCATTGATGCTTTTGAAGCTCTCAGCTCACAAAACAAAGGAGTAAATGTTTGATACCTCCAAAACCACAGCAGATCATGGAAGCCACTTCACAAGTCTGAGACATGCTGGAGCTGCTGGAGCAGCCAGACAATCACTAACAAGCATCACTTCCTCCATGGCACCTGGATGGAAATGGCAGTTTATCACGTCACGCAGGATAGCAACTCTGTCCTCCCCGTGGAAGAAGGAGATGAAGAGCATCCTCCTTTAACACAAGGGCTTCAGAAATATGGAAACGCTCAAGATGCAGGGTGTTATTTATAAAACTCTAGTGGTGTCAGACGTCTGGAGGTTTCAGATGGAGCTGGAAGCTGGGGTTGTAGAGGGAAGGCTGCTTCATTCCAGGTGGCGGCTGGCAGCCCAGTAGTGGTCCAGGGGCCAGGCTCAACATGGAGCTGCAGACCTTCCACATCATTTGGGCAGCCTGAAGCTGCAGTTGCTGCAGATCTGTCCAAGTCACTTGGGTAGCCCTGCCTGGGAGACACTGCACTCTCAGATGTTGCTCTTGTCCCTGCCCCAAGCAGCTAGCCTGATGCTTTCCATGTGCAAGCTGTGAGGTTTGGTACAGGAGACATCCCTTCAGGAGGCAGGGTGTGAGCAATAGGAAGTTTAGGTGTATGCTTCCAGGACACGAGGAAACATACCCCCTCACACAGAGCAGCCATACAGCCTCCGGGGAGTCAGGTCTGAGCTCAGGAGAAGGAACTGAGGGTCATAGACAGGACATTCTGGAAGAAAAGACGTTCTGTTCATGGCCATCTCTTCTTGTGCTTATGGTCATGGTACCACTGGCCTGTTGGCCATTAAAATGTGGGTCATTTCTGATTCTTTTTACTCATAACAGTGCCCATACATGATCTAAAAGGCTCTGTCCTCCCACACTCCAGACAACCGCAGCTGTGGGAAGAGTGTCATCTCTTGATGAAAAGAGCAGCCTGCCCAGACAGCACCCAGGCCGTAGTCTGCAGATGTTCATCCCATATGGTCCAGCGAAGCAGAAGACAGGCAGCACTGACACAGAGCAAGTAAATCTCCTACAGATTTCTTCCAGCTCCATTTTCTGATCTGGGGTTGCTGATCTCCTCCCAAATTTTCAGCTCATCTCCTGCCCTAACTTCCAGAGCATGCCACTATGATATATATTGTTTTATCTATTATATTCTTTTTGTTTCTACCCTTTGTATCCAGTACAACTCCCCTGTACCTATTCTCATAGGAGAAACAGATCCACAAGTGAGGTGTCACTGTGACCTTGTTAATATATGGCACCAAGAAAATTTCTCAGTAAAATCTGGGACCTGGAGAACAGACAGATCACTTTCCTTAATCCCAGTCCAGACAGCATCAAAAGAGAAAACCCTTCAAAACCTTTTATTAAAGATACAGAGAAAGAAAGCAAATAGCTAATGTATTTCCAACCATATAATTCCAGCTCCAGAATTTCTATGGTATTAAGGTGCTTATTGCAATAATATCCTTCATACCCTTTAGTAAGGAAACTTTTTTAAAGGTCCAAATCCTAACGTGAGAATCTTTCAGAAGGTGTTACAGAGGGCAGCATGAGAGACTTTTTCTTCAAGGAGGAGGGAAGTTAGCTGAGCTGGGATGGAGCTGCTGTTTTTCAAGTCCAGCCTTTTTCCCTTGAACATAAAACAAGAGAAGCACAAGACAAAGGGAGAGAAAATTGCAGAGGAGGCAGCGCATCCAACCTCCTTCCCTGCATCTCACTTGCATCCTTGCAGCAAGGGACATCATGTGGGCATGCAGGCTACGTGAGTGTCCCACAAGAGCATCCCAGCAGTGGCAATGCCAGCTTTCCTTCTCATCTCGCCCAGAACACAAGAGCCCACCAGCATGTGGCAGGGAACGCTGTCTCAGCCAGCAAAGTTAAACTTAGATGTAAAAAGAAAATAAGGCAGGGAAAGAACACGTGATGTAGAAGGAGAGCTGGAGGAGCTGCATTTTTCTCCCCTATGCCAATTGCAGTCTGATCACAAGCGTTAGGAACAGAAGGTCACCAGGGTGCTCCTCCATCACCCATCAGAGATCTTGCTGAGTCAGACCAGTGGTCCCCAGCGTATCCCAGTATGTACAACAGGTGAGATGGGGAGCCGCAGTAACAGCAAGTCTCTGAGTAGGGCCATGCTCCTCATGCCATAGCTCTCCCTAATGCACTATTTTCTGGATCCAAACTACGTTGGTGAGGAAAATAATCCTATTTGTCCATCATTCTGGCTCAGTCTCCAAGGTATCAGTCTCGACTCTTCCTTTTCTGATTCCATTTTGTTTGACCAGCTGTCTTCATAGCACAATGAGATCAATAAGCATTGTGTATGTGTATGCGTATGTATGTATGTATGTATGTATGTATGTCTGATTTTGATGTGAGGGTGCTGTGGATCCGTGCGGTGCGGTGAATGATCTTGACATAAACAAACATACCATGGCTGCAGACGGATGCCCTGGCCTCACCTGAGGAGAAGAGCAAAGAGGGCATGAGAAAGTGTTGGATGTGATAGATGAAATTGTTCGACTTAACAAATACCAAAGACACAAACCTGCTCTTCTGACCATATCCTCCACATTGGACCTGTATTGTGATTGGGGAACAGGGGTGGGATGTGGGCAGTGCTTCCCCTGGCCAGAGACGGAGTAGATAGACATGGACAGATGGACAGAGCAGCAAGCATCCCTCTGTCAATGTCTGTTCCAGGCCTGACGGCATCAGCAGTCATCAGCTGTGCAAGAAGCACAACTAAATGGGTAGAAAAAAATGTTTTATTAGACAAATCAATATAATTTATCCCTGTCCAATAAGTCATATAATAAAAGGATGCAACTTCTCCTCAAATCTTGTAATATTTTGATGCCATTTATAAACATTTAATGCAGTAAATGAGTTGAATTTTTAATTTCTTTTTGCCTTGCAAAACTTGGAGTGTAGGCTTATTCACAGTATCCCTCTATTGCAGAATGGTCTTAGAAAACTGAGCAGAGCTTTGAAGGAATTTATTTTCTCTAGAACATAATACAGTACATAAATAAAAAGGACATTATACCAATGTAAATAATGAAAACTGTGGCCAGGAGACAAACACAAATATCAGACTGTGTATTGTGGTGCATCAGTCAAATTACAGACTGTGCGAAGCAATGGATCTACCTCTAAAATGAGTAATAACAGTGGTTCACAGACCTACAATAGCATCATTCTCCAGTATTAACTCATAAACCAGGGGAAGGTTCAGTTTTCACTTTAAATTCAACACAACACATCGTCAGTAATCCCTGCATGTATCCAGGGTCTATTCCCCACTGATAAGAAACACAGATAACTTTTCCTGTAAAATGCATCTCTCTTAAGAAACATGAGAGAGACCCAGCTGAAGCTTTGATTCTCGCCTGTAACTCTGCATGACATTTATCTGAAAACACAGCTCTGACTCAGGTACCGTATTCATCTGGGGTCAGTAGATCCTAAGAACTGAAGGAGACCATAAAGAAATAGATTTTCCAGTTTGCTTGCCTCAAAACTCTGATGGCATTTTTTTTTCAAATCACTTTCACTGTGTCCCAGTGCTTTGTTTTCCTTTTGTGTTTTTTGTACATGAGGAAGAAAAAATATTTTTAAAACATAAACATATACCACAAAGTCATAACTGGCTAAGGGGAAGAGCAACAGCTTTTAATTTATTTTTAAAAAGAGCATGGTTTCACATTGACAACATCTCTTTAAAGTAATGAGACCAAATAAGAGGTGGAAAACATGCAAATGCACTTGAAGAAAGCTATGATGACACTGATGACAATTAACTAATGATTATTAATTTCCTGATACACATTGTAATGATGATAATTATGATTAACTCATTTTGATTCATTGTGGAGGCTGTTAACATTTGATTTCCTGGGTTTTTCCTTGCAATTTACATGAATTACTGTCCACCTCCTATCTTGTTTTCCTACTGAAACTCAACAAAAATGAACAGTTTTCAATGCACTCAACAAAGTGTTATTCAATTGGCATCCAGCATAATAGGCATTGAGATAGTTTCACTCCCTGTCTGAACTACTACCAAACCTCTCAAAGAAGAGTTTTCTTGAAAGAGGTTATTCCTACCTTTTCTTGCCTGTGCTTGTAGACCTGCTTTTTTTCTTTACTTGCTAGCTCCAAAAACTGGCTTATTTGTCATTCCAGATCCCTACCATTGCACATGATTACCCTCCTCCTCATGCTCCAGGGAAGTCCAGCATCCAAATTATTTCCTACTTGCTTCCTGGCCGCATCTCCTAGGAATCATTTGCTACCATCTTGTCCACCTTCATCTGCTAGATTTCCCAAGCCCTTATTCACACCTTCCTCAACAAGCTGTCTTAATGAAGTTCAGTTTAGAGATCTAGACCATTTGTTACAAGTTATAGATAATCTGGAAAAGTGAGATATTGGGAGAAGAGATGTAAATCTGGAATTACTCATTTCACACATCTGTGCGGTAAGTAAACTGGTTTTATTTCTAATGTTTAGCAATGGCTACCTCTTATGAAGCTTATATCCATTCTGGCTAGACTATGCTGGAGCTGTCCAGGTCTAGGTAAGGAAGCAGACTGCACAGGAAGTTCCTGGTTCTCTCATAACCACTAACGTTTCTTCTTCATTTCCTTCTAGATATCCCCGGACACAATTTCAGTTCAAGGAAATCTGTGCATTCAGGGTGAGAAATTTGTAGAGGAGACTTGGCCAAAGTGAGAATAAATCCTCATTATCAAAAAAAAAAAAAAAACAAAAACAAAAAAAAAAAACTTATCTCTTTTATCTCTTTTGAAGACTTTCAGCATACTGAGTTCCTCACCTGGGAATACGAAAGATGAGCCTAAGTTCTTACCATGCCTTCTAGGCTTAAGAAAGCAATGAGTGGGTCAGATAGCCCAGTCTCCAGAGCTGCTGAAAGAGAGTTGCTTATTCCCCACACAGGACATGAGAGAAGCGCTAGAGTGCCGAGACAAGTTGCTACAAAGTTGGTGCTGCACAACCTTTCTCAAAGCTTTGAGCAATTTTCCTCTCAGATTTGGGGCAATAACTGCCTCTTGAGAAGCGAAGAGGGACTGAAAATTGTAGGCTTGCTGAGGTGTTGCTAGAGCATGCATGGAAATGAGGGATTCTCAGGCATGTTTGAAGGAGAGAAATGGAGATTATTCATCAGATATTAAGTTTTGGGGAACTGGAGAGAAGACAACTAAGTTGTGTTAGTTGGAGAAATTCAGAAAATAACATGAAAAGGGAGGTGAAATATAAATAAAAAATGGATGTACAGAACACACTTCCCTTCAGGGGAATGGGAGGGAAGAAATTTGCTAATAAATTTCTGTATAGTTCATCTGTTTTTCCTGTTAGTCTCCCTGATAATATAAATGTTCCAGATGGATGTGGTTAACCAAGTCCCTTGAGAGGAAAAGATTTAATTTCCTTCCTTTGCTTCTCTTCACCTTTATCAGCGCTGAAGAAAGGATGGGACCAAACCATATTCACAGAGCCATTTATCATCAGCCCAGGGGAAACTGAATTCTTATGCAAATGTTCTCATTGGCAGAAAGACAAATATGTGCTATATGCCAATGGGAGGCATTTGCCTGGGCTTTCTGCATATTAATTCCTATACCTGATACTAGATATTCTAGGTTGAGAACGTGGCAGTAGGGGTAGGGTGGCATCTCTAGGGTGGGATAGAGTATCAACATTCCATAAATACCAAAAAGGTAGTCTTTGGGAGCAATAGCAGATACTCTGATATAACCTCATCAGATACTCTAAGAAAACCTGAAGTAGACTAAATCTGGAAAACTTGTCTGATTTTCTTCTGAAACGGAGCAGTGAGGAACTCTTGTATTCAGAATAACTTTTGAAGATATGATTTATTTTCCTTCCAAAAGAAGAGTGGAACAAAGCTCCCACTGAAGGCAGGTGGCCAGCTCCACCTGGGAATAACACAGATCTCTGTTTTCTGTCCTTGGAGCGTGACACCCATCCTACACTAATGGTTTCTTTTTCCCTGTCTCCAGCTCTTGGGTTTAGGCTGTTTTGCTGGTGACATGTTTCTTTTGGGATAGCTTGAGTAGTACAAGAAACAAGTTTCTGGGAAACCCAGATGTGCTGTCATCTATCCAGGGTTTGCACTGAGCTGGGCAGGGACAGAATTCACGTTAACCCAGGCACCCAGAGAGAGAGATGGATCATTGAGTTCAGAGTTTCAGCACTGAACAGTTGCTACTGCCTCTTCTGGTTATCCCTGTCCAGGATGAAATATCCCAGGATGAAACTTCCCTGTCTAGGATGAAATGCAAAGAGAGAGACTGGTATAGAATCTGCAGGTATCTCAGATGTTTTTCTTAATAAATGTAATTGTCTAGCTGCTCATACAGTTGAGGCACTGGTATTTGTTGGGGTATTCTGCACTAAATGTAGTGCTTATATATTTTTTAAGCAAATATTTTATTTTTAGGCAATTATGATAACCCTCAAATTAGTTTGACCTTTACCAATATGAATATATTTCTGCAATTTTTCATACTGGAAGGTGCTAAAGTAATGTCATTGATTTTGCTGTCTTTGAAACAACACTTCACTTTCTCACTTCCTAAACCAAACATGTGCCTTGCTACTGCAAAATCACTTGTGTCTCAGTTGCTTCATTAATCATACGGGTGTTCTGATATTTTGCATTTCTAATGAAATATGTCTTCTGCCTTCCATATCAATAGCCAACTGACTGATTATGTTTACAGAGCCAATTACAACTATATTAGAATATTGATAAACTTTATGTTTGTTAAGTAAAAACAGACCGTCTACATGCAATAAAATGATAAAAATCTAGCTCCCCAGCTCTAGAAACAGCCAGAACACTGACCACTTGATTTCACCTAGTTATAGCTGTGATGAGTGTGAGGACTTGTATTTGACTCAAGTAAAATTTAGAAAGACGTCTGAAGGTATGGAGAACCTACCATTTCTTTCATTATTCTTCTTCGGTAATTTATCACTTCCAGAATACATATCTGTGTCTTATTTCTCACTTAAATTTGTCTAGCCTTGTTCTGGACAATCATTTATTGCTGTAATTATAAACTTGTCAAAGTATGAGGTGAATTAAAAAGCACTTTCATTCCCAGATAATTTTCCCTTGAAGTCACCTTGAACTTTTCTTTGCTAAAACTAAACTGATGGAGCTCTTTAAATTTTAACAGGAAATAATATTTTCTCCAAACTCCATACCTTTAGGGCTTTTTTTTTTTTTTTTTTTTTNTTTTTTTTTTTTTTTTTTTTTTTTTTTTTTTTTTTTTTTTTTTTTTTTTTTTTTTTTTGGCACTCTCAGCATTTTTTTTCAGGATTCTTTTAATAAACATACACCATAACTGTGCATTGCTCTAGGCCTAGTCCATCCAGTTCTGTACATAAAGATAAAAAGCACCTCTTTACCCTTACTCATTACTTTCCTTTGTACAGTGCTAAGAATTTCATTAACTCTTTCTCTCATTATATGCTGTGTAGTTCATCCATTCGGATCTGCCTAAAGGCTTTTTAGAATTACTTCTTTCCAGGCCCTCCAATCTCAGTGGTGAAAGTATTCTTTGAATCTGACTGTAAATGAGCTACTGTTGGCTATGCACAGAGACACAAGTTATAGTAATCTTTTAATTGTTCTAGAAAAACATAAATTTGATGTCACCTCACAGCCAGCAAAAGTTTGTGCAGAGATATTAGTCCATCTTGGTTTTCAGAGCCTGAGAAATGGATAACTTTCCCAAGCACCACACTGGATCCCCAGCAGCATCTTCGCTCCTGCAGCTGCGTCCACTGGGTGTGCAAGTCACCACAGCTGCCACCAGGACGTGCCTGTCCCAGGTACAGAGCCCACCAGTGTCACCATGCTTTGCACTGGACAGCGCTTGGACACATTACAGATCTTTGGCCAAACTTATTGTGGGTTTTGGGAAAGAATGAGAGATTTGCTAAGCCAAAATCTAGTGTTTTATGCAGGCATTTGGCACTTGCTTTATAAGGTCCAGTTCCCACTCTTAAAACGACATGCAAGTTTCACTGGAAGGCAATTCATTAAAATTCTAAATTGGTTCTTGGAGGAGGACCAGGAATTCTAAAACAAACCAAGGAGCCTACTCCAGGCTGATCCCTGGACTATGGTTAGATTAATTTACGACAACAAAGTTTCTTCTCTGTGCTGTAATCACTTCAATTTAAATGAGCAACAATAAAAAATTAATGAAATGTAGCTTTATCTAGGGTGGAATTATTTAGCATAAACTTTGATGAAATTTTCATAGGGTCCTAATTGAATTTGGCACATACATTTCATTGTCTATCTATGGGTCTTTGTCTAGTAGGCTATTTATGAGCTTTGGAACATTTTTTTTCTAGTAATATTTCAGTTACCCACCGTATCACCTTGTCTCCACTACATTCCTACTTCTCCCAAGCAAATGACTTATCTGTGCTAATCTAGCTGCAGCCTCACAAACCTTTTTCTGTCTTTGCACTGGAAGGTTGTTAATTATGACCTCTAAGAAGAGAGTGCTGAATTATGGCAATCAAGAATTACATTTGCTAGGGCTTTATACTGATACAGCTATATTGATGTGCTGAATATATATTCAGAAACACAGACTTCCTAACTGTTCTGTGCTAGTGATTAGACAAGATTAAAATTTCATTGGAGCTGTGTCAGCAAAAGTATGAATGTGGAAAATTTGAGCACAGCAATGATACTTTGTGATGAACAAGTTTTCAATCAATGATTTAAAATTATAGCACGTTATCTTCCCTTAGCTGAAATTACAGAGCACTGCAGATAAAATGTTAACTTTATTTTCCATATTTGACCTAAGATTATGTATTTTTATATGATGAAAGCTCGGAGTTACCAATGAAGAATAGCAATACGCACATTGCCTTCATATCACAAGCAGAAAAGTGTAGAAAAATAATAATTATGAACCAAGTTTTACCATTTTAAGCAGTGGGAATGAGGCAACATTTGCCTTTGCTCTCATTGCCAATAATACTTACACCTCTTTCCTCAAAGCATCATCTCAATGCCTTCATATCCTAAGATGTTCTGGCTTCTTCTAATCATCTCTCTGAAGTATGAGGACCATACTTCAGAGGACCTTATCAGTCACTGTCAATTAGAAGATACCAGATGGGAGACACTACTTGGTTTGTGGGCAAGGAGATATTGGGGGCAGCAGAGGGCAGCAACCCTTCACCTCTGTCCATGGGATATCTGAAGGGATCAAGAGACAGCAGGATGAAGAAATGAGCCACAGAAAATATGGGCGTTGAGAATCATTGGGTTTTTTTAAGATGAAAGAACAAAGTCAAAACTTTACAAATGCATGGTTAAGCATTGTCTCATGGTGCTCTAATACTGAACAGAAACTAATCGCAAATCTCTTGATAGCAGTGATGGTGCCTCCAACCTAATGGAGCTGAAAAGCTTTCTTAATTCTCCTCTAAATAATGCCTCAGCATGCCATCAAAATGCATGGTGAAACAACTGCCTCTTGGGAGCAGGACAAAGGAGCTCTGCGGGACAATGTCCTACTCCTTTTAGGAAGGCACAAAATGAGGTCACCATGTCCAAACAGATGCTTCCTCCACCTGATTGATAGCACTAACAGGGGCTGCTGTTCCTCTCACGCGCTACTCCAGATTTGTAAAATATCAACACTGCCATTCCTCCTGAGGAAGATTCAGACTGCTGTAATAAACTCCATTTCATGACAATACCCAGGAGAAGAGAACAGCCCTGATACCTGTCTGGACAAAATCTACAGAATTTAGAAGAAAACAAAACATAATCAAACCCTTGAGATAAGCATACACCTCTTCTCCCACTTCACAGCATGGTGAAAGCTGTCATCTTGCTACAACAAAACACTCCATAAAAGAAGGTACTCTGAGCCACTATTCGTCATAGTTATATACAGAAACATCGAACTCGGGTGCATAAGAAAAGTAATAGAACAGTCTCTGTACCCTCCAGAGGACAATAAATTGGAGCAGTCAAAAGGAGTTTGTGCAGAAGTTTCTGGGTTCTTCTTCAAGACCCTACCAGTTGGGGCTCTTCTCTGGAGATCTTCAAAACCTGCTTGGACGCAATCCTGTGCTACATGCTTTAGGTGACCCTGTGTGTGCAGGGCAGTTGGACTAGATGATCTCTTGAGGTCCCTTCCAACCTTAAAGATTCTATGATTTTGTCTCCACAGATGAGGGAGTATAAACCATCCATTCAAACGGTACTAGAGAGAGACCTATAGAGGTGCCAGGCTTGGAGGACAGCAATTAGGATACAGCTAAAAGATGAAGCAGTTTGTGCTTCAAGATTCATGAAAGGAGGTTGGAAACTTTGCTGTGGACAGTATATGTGTGCTCAGCAACATGTAGCACAAGGCATGGCCCTCAAACCAACAACTGCAGCACAGTAGGGGCCTCAGCTCAGATGGAGCTATGGAAGATGCAGTTCTCAAAGTCAGGGGCTGAAGGGTTGCCTAGGACATTTCTTTGAGCGGAGGGTCTTTGAGAATAGATGTCTTTGACTGCAGGATGCTGTGCACAGATTGTGAATCTGTTATAAAGTTAAGGAGCTGCAAAGGATGTCAGCAGAGTACGCAGCATTAGTGAGGATGGAAAAGAGATTGACAGGATCTTCACAGAGATACTGCTGAGGCTGCAGCTTGAAGCCTCATCTGCACAGGAGAGGCAGCCAATTACTGTGCTCCCTGGCGTGGCATGTGCAGACCCTCAAGTTGTGGGAGGCTGGAGGCTCATGACTTCTGGCAGCAGGATGGCAGCTTCTTCCTCCACTCTCATATCTGCAGCTGTAGAAGAGACACAGTGCCCTGGTAGCAGACGGAAGGGGGAATAAGGTAGAGGTCTTAGATGAGGTTGATCAGGGCTGCAAAAGAATTGTTTAGAAACATTCAGATACCTTGGGTACGTAGGGGTGCTGACAAGAAAGATAAAGCTCAATTGCTGTGGAGTCTCGCAAGAGACACCAAGGGCAACAAGAAGAGATTCTACTACTACATTAATAAAAATCTGAACATGGAAAATATGAGCCAATTATTGACCAGGGTGGGTGACTTAGTGACAGTGGATAGTGATACAGCAGAGGTGCTCAAAGACTTCTTTACTTCAGTCTTTATCAACAAGGACTCCCAGATCTCTGTTCTTAAAGAAATGGTTCAAGGAAGAACAGAATGACCAGTAGGTCAGGGATTACTTGAAAAAACTTGACCCATGCAAATCTATGGGACCTGACAGGTTTCATGCAAGGGGCTAAGAGCGCTGCTTAAGGACTTACAAAGCAGTTCTCTGTCATATTTGAAAGGTTATAGAGACTGAGGAGATCCCCTGTAACTGGAGAAAGGAAAACATGGCATTCATTATTAAAAGTAGCCAAAAGGAAATCCCTCAGAATGACAGGTTTCGTCAGCTTCACTTTTGTTCCCAGAAATCATGGAGCAAATGATGTGCATAGGAAAGAGAAGGCTAAGGGGAAGAGGCAGTGTGCTTTTACCAAAGGGTAAATCACACCTGACCAACCAATCATCTTCAGGGATAAACTATCTGTGGATGAGGGGAGAAAAGTGGAGGCTTTTAGAACTTCAGCAAGGCTTTTGACACTGTCTCCCACAATAGCCAAGCTGTGGTGTTATGTTCTGAACATGTGGACAAACAGAGGACTAATATTCTGTCTGGATAGTGCCTGAGCACCCTGGACTAACCTCTGAGCTGGTCTCTCTGTAAGCAGGAGATTGGACTAAAGATCCCTCCAGGGTCCAATGTAAATTTTCCTCAGATTCCCTTGGTACCTTCTCCCATCCATATCTTTTGATAACACTGATCTACTCCTACTAGATATTGCCAGCAGCAATGGCAAATTGAATAACCCAACTCAAAAGCAGTAACACAGTTGCCAGGGAATGAGGAAAGAGGTGAAGTAAATCAAACTCCAAGTGAAAGGCAATTGTTCATCAGAAATTGCTATTCTGAATCACTACATTTGAAAGGAGAATGCGCTACAAAGATACCAGTGTGGATATCTCCTGGCAATATTTGCTGTGATTCACCTCTGTGAATTGGTCCAGGCTAGTAAATAGAACCAAATGAAGAGTCAAATAAGGCCAGCTCAAAGGTACAACTTCCTTTGACTGCTGCCAAAAGAAAAATGCAAGGTCAGGGCAAGAATTAATGGGTATTCCTCCATAACATCCCCTCCCAGCATCCCATGATTTGTATCTCAGGAAAAGCTGCAACCCATTAGAACTTGCTGTGTTTAAGCCAGATGGTGGAGAATCTGATACGGCAGAAAATAGTAGATGTTCCCAAACTGTCACATAAGCAGACCTTATTCCAAAGGGCCTGGAACCGGGCCAGCAACAAGAACACAAGGCATATAGACAGCTGAGGGTCAAATGAAGAGATTATGCTGCCTGAATGAAACAGAGTTCACGAAGTGGCAACCTCCTTCTAAATGCTTCAAGTGCTGGCAGTGAGAGATCAGTCCATAGTGATGCAATAGTGGTGTTATACATGGTAAAACACAGCACCTAGTCATATTCACAATGCAAGAGCTGGAGTGGGGGACTTTGAGTCAGCTGCCAACAAGGATTTGAAACCAAAAAAGAGGTAAGTGCTTAAGTGATAACTGTAATGAGCTTTCACAGCTGCCCCAAGGAGACCTAACTTCAAGACCTATCCGCATCTGTAAGATACATCTCAGAAAGTGGCCTACAACCTTATGAAGTCTGAAAGAGATGAAAGTGAGGTCTTGGGCCTTGGACATCCCATACACCAAGACAGTCTGGCAGCTGACTTGTTGGAAAGTGGATCTGCAGAAAAGGACCTGCCAACAAGCAATGGACCCCAATGGCAATGAAGATCAACTGTGCAATGGTCTGTGTGGCAAGAGAGTAGTCAGATAGTCAGGGCAAATGCTTAATCCCATCTACTCAGCACTTGTTAGATCACATCTGGAGTGCTGTGCCCAGGTTTAGGACCCCAAATACAAGAAAAATGGATGTACTGGAGTTGAGTTCAGCAGAATGGAGGTTGGGGCTGAAGTACAAGGAGTACTGTGAGGAACCTGGTCTTCAACCTGAAGAAGAGAAGGTTTGGGTAGGCAGAGCAGCAGTGCAGATTTAATACCCTTCTTCAGCTACCTAGGGGGAGATTATAAAAGACAACTCCAGACAACTCTTGGAGGTGAGCAATGGTAGGACATGAGGCAATGGACATGAGCCGGAAAAAAAGAAATTCCAATTAGATTTTAGGAAAAAAACCTCAGCAAGAACAATAAAATACTGGTTCAAGTTGCCCAGAAAAGCTGTGAATTTCACAATTGAAGATAGTAACAAAGTGACTGGATATATCTGACCTAATTTTGAATTTGCACTTAGTTTCAAAGGTGTCTTTACTCTGATCAGGTATTAGATCAGATGGATCCTTCATGCCCCTAATAACAGGAATTATTCTGTGGTTTTGTGGCAACATCAATAGAGACATTCCACTCTCAAAAAGAACTGCGAGCAAGGCAGGAGAGGTGATGACAGCACCAAGGAAATCCATCTGAAGACTCATAAGCATGTCCTGGAAAGTCTGTAAGAGGCTCTTGACAGTCTGTTGCCCCTTCTCCATTGACTCTTTGCCTGTTGAGAGAGCAGTGTTTCATCTTGCCAAGTGGAGAAATGCAAAACTGAGCTAAGTATGAAAACTCTTGAGGACATGAAGTCTTGCTATGAGAAAACGAGGTCTTGGGACATTTCACACAAAGTAAAAACAAGGAGTAGCTTGCCAGAAAATCTCTTATTTCTAGAGACCCTTGAGACCATTCAGTTTGTCTCGAGTGACAGAGCATTATCTGAAGACATGATTTCTATGACATAAACCAATTAAGAGAGCTTCATCTGGTTTAGCTTCATCTGAAGATGAAGAGAGCTTCATCTTCATCTGATTCAACGTTTCACAGATAATGTGGCACAATTTTTTTTTGTGCCTTTGCTTACCTATAAGCAAAGACTGACAACGGAGGATTTTCCTGCTCGCTTTTACTGTGAAGATTCTTGCTCAAGTGATCTTAGAGTACTGCAGGAGAGTGAAGCTGAATACTTTGTGGCATAATTTGCATGAATTCAGAGATCGCAGAAATGCAGAATCACAGAATCGCTGAGATTGGAAAGGACACTTAGAGAGGATCTAGTCCAAACCGCCTGCTCCAGCAGGGACACCATGGTTAACTTGGTGTCCACCAGGACTCCCAGATTCCTCTCTGTGGAGCTGCTCTCCAGCAGGTTGACCCCTAATCTGTCCTGGTGCCTGGGGTTATTCCTGCCCAGGTGCAGGACCCTGCACTTGTCCTTATTGAACCTCATGAGGTTCCTCTCTGCCCAACTCACCAGCCTGTCCAGATCCCTCTGAATGACAGCACTGAAAACCAATGGCCAAGAGTTGCAGCAGCTGCTACTTCTGAAGGGAGAAATGATAACGCTCCTAGTCATCTAGGGCAAGGGATCATACCAGAGGACATGAGTTGCAGGGCAAGGAGATTTGCTGCTGGCCATGAGGGAGGTTTCACACTCTCACTCTCCCTTTGCAAGCAGTGATGCTGCAACTGGAAGCTGCAGCTGTTGTGCCTGCAGCAGCTGCTGAGAATGTTGGAAGCAGCTACACAGTAAGAGGGGCCTTTCAAGAGGTGGCACTGCAGAAAATACCATCTGGCTCTCGGCTCAGCTGGCGCTGGCTGCTGCCAGGCAAACAGATGAACCTCAGTCCGTGTTTTTCATATAGGAAAGGGAAGTTCTATTCCTCAGCCTGTCCACCACTGTCAGGGATGTTTTTTAACCAGGCAACATCATGAAACAGGTCAGGAAGATAATCTAGAGTCTTGCTGTGTCTTTGCTGATGTCAGAAAGGCTTTAGAAACAGCCAGAAAATATAAATAAAACCCACAAATAAACAGCCAGTGGCAGAAATAAATCATTTTATCTCCATGATGATGTTTGGGGATCTAATATTCGTTTCTTAAGAATATTTGCCTGTGAACACTTGCCACAGATCCACTTGGACAGGAACATTTAGAAATACTGAAAAACTCCTCTGTTTCATTTTGGGGGATCTATCTGCCCAAGGTCAAATCAAACAGTTCTGACATGAGAGACATTCTGCACCAGGCTGCACTCTTGGAAGTCTGTTAAAAAGCAAAGCAAATCACATACTACACTAACATGGTGCTTGGAGCTGGGAATTCACAGACAGGAAGAAAAATTTCTTTACCTTTTGCCTTGTAAGAAGGAGTGAATTTCTTCTCTCTGTGACTCTGTATGTTTCTTATTTCCACAGGCAGACCCATTTCTCTGAGGTGGTTTTACTGCAATATGCTGATGACAGTGACCTTCTTCAGGATTTACTATGGCTCTAGATGACACGAGAGAAGTTAAATAATAATGACAGAGAAGCTAAATAATAATGACATCCCCAAGGAATTTTCAGAGTATGAGAAACACACTAAAAGAGATGGTAAGACACAAAAGATAGGGGAAGAAGAATGAGATACCCCGAGAAGAAGATACTTCCGTTCAGCTTTATGCTTGCTTTCTCTCTTGTCCCCTGTCAGAACTGGGGACAGCATGTTTGATGACGACTGGATAGAAGGAAAAATGATGAAAACGAAGCCAGAGGTCCAATCTCCCGCTAGCAGGGCACGCTACAACATGTGAACCTGTCAGTTGTGCCTGATGGAGGAGCAGGCAGAGCGATGCCACAGATGGCCGAATGTCTGGTGCTATAGCACTTTGGTGTGACAGATGAGCAATGGATCTAATTATATCACTGAAAGAAGAAAGCTCTCTGCACTCTCCTGTGATCTACACTACTCATTGCAGAGCTCCTCTGTAGTACAAGATGCAATGGAGCATTAGCTGCTCTGCAGCACTGCAATATATCATGCACATGCCCGTTCCATGGCCACCCTAATATACAGTGCTGCTCTTACTTGCTAGTCCATCACTTGAAAAGGGAAAGGGGGTGCAAAAAGCCTCAGTCAGATAATTGTATTGAGAGTATACGGTTCACACAACTCATGCAGAAAGCAATGAACTGTATCCAAGGCTTATATCCACTTTCCCCTGGCTGCTCAGCGGCTATTCATAAAAGAGCATGAAAGAACAATTCCAGCTGACTGCAGGTCCTAATGCACTTATGTTTCTGTAATCATTCTATTTCATCTCGATTATAACCAGATCACATGGCATAACAAAAGATGGAGAAGGGCAGTGAGAAAAAAAAGCTATAAAGATATGGTAATTACCTATTGAGGAGCATCCCACATGTGATATCATCTGAACGTTTGAGTTGAAAAGGTTACTGCAGACTATCACCCTGTCGCCCTTGGCCTTGGTGATCCGGGAATTGTACCAGGTATGTGCATTTGACATTTCTCAACATATGCCCCACATTCCCTCTCTGCCATGTGCCTGAGTCTGAGCTCCAGGAGTCATAGCTGCTCTGTGCAGTTTGACAAATTGTCCATTTGTGGGTTTTTTTGACATATAAAACTGAGAAATAAGTGCCCATCTGAAGCTATACATGCAAGAGCTGAATAGAAACTAATAAGACAGTAATAGAGGACAATACTCAACTTCTATGGAAATCCACTATTGCCACTGTTTCATTATCCCTCAGATTCCCCTTCTTCCAAAGTCTGAATTAACACCACTGTTTAGCATATTAACATATATCTGCAATAGAAACTAATACTTTTGTGTGTGTGTGTGTGTGTGTGTGTGTGTGTGTAAATCTGGCACTGATAATTCATTAAACAATACACGAAGGAAAGATAAGAATGCAGAAATATATATTCTTCTAGTTTTCACTATAGATGAAACATCTGCTAAGGAAATTGAATTATCTGCAATAGGCTTCTAACTATACTACTGGAGAGGTTTTTAAGTTTTTGCGAGTCTATAGTCTTATCTTGGTAAAGAATATTTTTTGGAATGGGTAGATGAATAAATAACATTGGTAATTCTCATTTAAAAAAGTATTTTTAAGGAATCAAGCTAAAGAAAATACAAGTTTTTAGTGATGCCATATCTAGCTAAGCTGGCAAACTCTCTATAGCTTCAGTATTGGGTCTGAGTACTCCAGGGCCCATGGCACTGCATCCTTAGTCAATATATAACGGAACGTCTGACCTGAAAGACCTTGTTTTTTAATGTGAATTCCCCATGAACAAACTCTGCCATTAGGTGCAGAGTGTAGTCAAGGCCCGTCCAAAGCATGCAAAAGACACCTATGTAAAGACATGAACGTGGCTGCAAAGAAAAATAGCTGCCTCCGGTAGGGAAGGCTGCTATCCAGGATCCTGGGAGCTGCTGGCATCCCCAGTGCTTGGCATGGCAGCAATAGGTAGTGTTCAGACGAAACAAAATAGTTGTCCAGTAACCAACTCGTTGAGTGTAAAGAAGCAAATCACTGTTGTCATTTTCTGAGATCACTTACCCTTCTGCTGTCTGGGCAGTCTAGACATATTTTGCATTTTTATACGCCAGCTTCCGTACGAGTGCAGACCAAGCCCATAAACACGGTCTGCTTGCAACGCGGATGGGATATCTGTCGTGGGTCACATTCCCATGTTTCCCTGGCTTCACACTAATGCTGCTCCATGGGCTTTCAGTCCATGATTGTTTTTAAAAAGAATGAAACCCTTAGGACGTTGGTGTAATCAGAAGAGGACAATATCTACTAGTGATTTCTATTGCCCGGGTGGGTATTACCATCTGCAGCATCTCCTGAAGTCTGCTGCCTTTTTCTGCCTTGCAGATTTTCTGAGGAAATGGCTCAAGAAAAGTTTTGGGGAAGGGAGTCTAGGCAAATCTGAGTGCCAAAAAAATCTTCAAAACTTCATCTATTTTAAATAAAAAATCTATTTATTGCCATATGGTGGCAATACCCAAAGCCTTAATCTTAGGCTACTATTTAATGCACTAAGCACCTCTCAAATCCAGAACAAGCCCTGGTGCTCTCCCTGGAGGTATTTACTATCTAGATTGTGTTGCTGCCATTCTGCATTGCTTTATTTGTTCCTTATAGTCATTAATTAAAGGATATATTTTTTAAATTGTTGCAGGGACTGGAATCATGCTCGAGTAACCAATGCAAATGGTGTGGTAATTATATACCTCTGTGGACAACAGCCTTAGCTTTAAGCTATTCATTTCTAATAGACTTTCTCAGACTTCTACCTGCTACATATCTCGCCCTCTCTCTTGAAACATATCTAGTTTGTGCATGGTGGCTGGGATTTAAAAGAGGTCTATGTATATTAGTTTCCAAAATCTCATTACTTTTTAATAAGATTTCTACCTCTATCTGTCTGGGATCTCTTGGAAAACTCAGCTTGAATTCCCAGTTTCTGTACAGCTACCATTAAATTAATCTGCATCAATTCCTTCCAGAAAACTTAGTGTTAATTTGCATTTTTTTTAGCAGCTCTTCTCCTTCATTTCAGCGGTTGAGGACTTTCTTCTTGCTTGACTTGCTTTTGTGTTTCATGTTTTTTTTCTTATCATCCTTGCTAAGGATATCTCAGACTGCAGAGTGACACTCATACTTGACACCACGAACAGGAGAATTGATGAGTCACAGCTGCTATTTCCCACCTGCACCAGCGACAGAATAACATCCTGCTAGGAATAACTGTTCACTTTACAGTCATCTTCCCCCACTCCTACCACCTTGAGCTATTGATTTTTCTCTAAATGGCTCCTTTAGAAGTGCACAAAAAATACGCTTCATTTTTTTAAATAACAGAGACAAGGGAGACCTGCTGCCCATCAAATATTGCCCGAGGGTTGCCCCTTGGCATGGACTTCTATGTATCCCCTTGGTCACCTGCAAGGCAGGATGCAGCCAGGGGATGATGAGGGTGCTGTGAAGGCCCACAGTGATTCTGCCTTTCATGGTTCAGGTGCCTCACCGAGCAGCACCACCTGGGAGGAAGGAAATCCTACATCTTCCTTTATGTTCCCCTCACTCTGCCTGGTGTCCACAGAAGCTGAGCCCAAATGTTTCTACCCATATTTGTTAATAATATGTTAAAATAAGTAGAAACTTCAGGGGTTGCAGTGGCTGTGGCTTCTTTACAAAGTACACAGATGGGTAGAAAATTTCTGTGCTCACCCCAAAATATTTTGAGGTCTCACCATGGCAGGAGAAGCTATTTGTCTCAGGAACACCCTGCTCAGCACTTCTCACCCAGATACTATCAACACTTCGTCTCAGTCATAGGCTCAGGCCTCTGCTCAGCATTGTGTGGACTCTCATGGAAAACTCATCTGTGTCGATATTCCACCAATTTTTATTTTGGAAATACATGGCATGCAGGGAAGAAAAGCACTGGGCTGCAGCTTGGGGCTGCTGGCTGTGAATTTTCACGCTGTGGTTGGGGCCCAGCTGCTTTACAGCAGAGCTCAGGAGGCTCTTGGTTGTGAGCCTCTTTGCCTAAGGGGCACTTGAGGGCACTTTTTTGAATACGACCATGGGTTAAAAAAAGATCAGAATCCACAGCATTATGAAGGATGCCCCCCATGCCTGCCAGGTCCGAGTATGAGCCCTGGCCCCGTGAAAGCCTATTGCTGACCAAGAAGAGTGTCCCTTCTCCTTCTGGTGGGCCTGGCTGGGCCACCCTGAGTGGGGACAGGAGCAAGGTAACACCAGCTTCTCCACGTCCAGGAGAGCAGGCAGGACTTTGCTTCTCCAGGGGAGCCTGAGCTGGCCAGAGTCCTCCCGCTTTGCCTGATGAATTCACTCTAATGCAAGTCTTGGCTCCAAGCCACACTCCTGCCCACTGCCCAAACAGTTTTTACAACAGGTCTATGTGAGAGGATTAAATCAGTGCTTTGATACTGATCATTTTCCCTGCCATGCGTGGGAATGACCCGTTGTCCCAGGAGCAGCATGGAAGGCACAGGGATGGAAAGAGCACATCACCTCCATGCTGATGGCATCATCACCTCCTAATGAAAGGGAAAAGGACCAGGCTGTGAACTGATCTTCAGCTGAAGAGCTTAAATTGGGACCTGCGTTCCCAGTCCACCACTGCCAGACTCCTGGCAGTCCAGACTGGATTTGCTGGCCAGAGAAAGACTCCGAATGATATATTTTGCTTGAAGCTGCCATCTTTGCATAGGAAAGAGAGTTAAAATAGTGAAGCACAGTCACACTCAGGCTTACAGCAAGGAATGCTAGAAGCATCACAACAGTACAGAGATGTTAGAAACTGCAATAATTAGCAAAACTGTGCAATAAACCAGAGCATGCTCTCAGGGATGCTACCATTATTCTGGGGTCATCTTCATCCATTAAATAGCTCCCTTCAGTGTTTTCAAATGTTATTTGCATTTGTGCATGTGTGCATATGTCTGCAGTGGGGCTAACAAAATTGGTAGACAATTAGTACAACCATATATATTCCATTAAAAACACAGCAAGAGGTTGTAAAGGGAAGCTCTCACAGGCAGACTTAGCCTGAACTTATGGAGTTAAAAGACTAATCTAGGATTAACAAGTAAAATTTGCTACACTTTATCTAATTATTCTTCCTAGCTAAATAGACTTCTGGAAATTTTGACCTCTTTCAGGAAAGGCAACTCTGTAATATGCTTATCTGCCTGGATAGTGACCTCTATATTCCCTCAACAGTACTTTTAAATTCTCCTAACAAACCTAAGATCATGCATAAAACTAGCTTCGAAGTATGACTTGTCTTCTTTTTCTTTGTGTGAAAGTTAGGAGAGGAAAAGAAGAAACAAGAAAAACAAACTTGGTTGCTCATTAAAATAATGTTAAAGGATGCAATTTAGGATATATGGACATTTTCCCTTCTAAAAGTAAGATGCTATTAATCAGCTCTTCTAAGCTCTCATGGCTGTGGTCATGAGAGACGTATAAAACAGCCAGGCTTTTCTGAATGTGATCTGTACCTCTACTGTCATCTCCAGCTCACCGCTTTCTTCTTTGTGGTTTTCTTGCTATCTTGCTTTAAAGCACAAGCTCTAAGCTTGGGTCGTTTGGTTACTGTCAGGCATTGTGCCCAGAAAAAGATGACTTACTTTTTTACCTTATATTTCAAGTAGCAGTGTTCTTTCAAGTTCATCTTTTTACCACGTTTTTGCAGACATACAGCTGATTGACAACATTTTCCTACTGCACTGATTCATCTCTCATGGTCTTTTCATTTTTCCATCAAAAATGTTTGTAAGTAAAAGATGTTGACCAGTTTCACTGTGTTCTCTGAAACATTAAAAGCACAGTGGGGTATGAAGTTTTATAATGAGCTGTCATTTTTTCCTCCTCTTTTTTTTTTTTTTTTTTTTTTTTTTTTTTTTTNTTTTTTTTTTTTTTTTTTTTTTTTTTTTTTTTTTTTTTTTTTTTTTTTTTTTTTTTTTTTTTTTTTTTTTTTTTTTTTCTGGTGGGGCTTTTTGACCACAGTTAAGCTCAATGATTAACAATGCAAGAATTTTACTATTAGACAAATATAGAAAAAAATCTGGATGCCTGCTGTGCTGAGCAATTGCAGTGAGAAAGAGTAAGAGAGTGAGAGGAAATATTAAGCATAATAAATGCAGCTATCTTTAGAAGAACCCCCTCAAGAATTATAACAATAATTCCTTTCACCTGCAGCAACATCACGATGCTATTGCACTGACATTTCAGTTCAAATCAGGAGTGCTTACCAACTTTCCTGGTGGACATCCATCCTTGGGACCAGACTGTATACAGTCTATAGGAAACCACCTTGAAGTGCAATGCAGCATGGACACGAAACACTCAGCATCAGTTTTTGTGCTGAGTAGACCCACCCCAAAGCATTGCACTGCTTCCTAAAGCAGATATAACCTGTGATTAAATAAAGGTTACAGATTAGTCCCTGAAGTCTGTCAATATGTTCATTATTGTATCTGTATCTCATTTGTACTTCACAGAGGTTTTCTTACTGAATTCCATTGTGCTCTGCTCTGTTCTGTCTTGTTTTCTTGTGTCCTGTGTCATCTCATTCCACTCCATTCCATTCCAACCTACCCCATCCCATCCCATCCCACTGGTTCAACATCAACACCGTAAAATCTCCATGTCTTCCAGGAGTGCATTAAGCAATATAAGTAACTTTTGTCAACATTTACACAAAAGATAATCAAGACCTCATTGTTTCCATGCTCTCCAAAACTGAATAAGAAGCTGTAATAATGAAATTCTTTTATTGATTCAACTGATCAAAACGTATTTGCATTAGTAATACAGGATAATTGGGGCACGTTGTAACAAAACAACTAATTGGTAATGTAATGCTGTTGTGAAGATGAATATATTATCCTTTCATGCATTTAACATTTCCATTAATCACTAAGTTGGTGTCATCTCAAATTTTGCTGAACAGCCTTCAAGTTGGGAAACTTGAAGCTCTTCAAATCTACCCTCATATTTACAGAGCCTCTCAGACTCTGTGACAATATGAACCCTTAATTTTAAATCAGGCTGAAAATCAGCTTGAGACAATCCTTACATTTGCATTCCTCTATTTTCTTTTCTCTTTTTTTTTAATTTTCTTTTTCTTCTTAGACTATTACTCATTATGTTTCTTTTGCAGAGGAAACAGAAGGAACTAGACAAATGTAGACCTGAAGCTTTTTCCTCTGCAGTGTATCTGTTTGCTATTTCCCTGCTCCCCCTTCCCAGACCCTGATGCTGCACACTCATGGAAGGAGACAGTCTATTTTCTTTTTCTTTCTACAGTACCTGATCACCAAGGAGACATACTTCTAAGGAACAAGACAAAAATAAAATAAGGTAATATGATTCTTCTAGTCAAAGATTCTGAAATTGGACATATTTGCACCTTCTGAAGAGACAGTGGATTGGCCACCAGGACATATTCATCATGTAAAATGTGGAAAGCAATTAACAGGGATCAGTTAGGTTAATAGGGCTGCAAATGCAAATAGGCAGTTCTCTAAGGACCGGTCTAGTTCTGCTGCATGTTACAAGCACTCAAATTCCTCTGGAGGTAACTCAAGGCAGATTACATTTTCCAGATCTGCAGCAACACCTCTCTCTGGAGCAGACACTTTGTCTTAAGGAAAATAAGACTTATTTCTTCTCTTAGGAACTTCCTACAGACACCATTTGGTCACAGATTTCTTTCCTTCTTACCTTAATCCTTGGAAGATAGATTTTCACATTTCACTCAATTAGTGAACAAAATTAGGACAAAGAATGACAGACTAAACTGTAACTATACATCAAACTCTGCCCAGTAGCCACTACTATGAAATAGCACCTTTGGCATTTTGGTTTCCTATGCTTTTTTTTTTTTTTTTTTTCCCCAAAGTTGTATTTTATTTTCTAAGAAACCAACTACCTGTTGTATCTTAAAATCACACTTGTATATTCTCAGATACAGTGTGATCCCAAATGATATCACACCATTGGGTTAAAAACTATCAGATCTTGCAAAATTTTGGAAATGCATTTTAAGTTTCTTCGACATCAGAAAGAGCAGTAAGAAATATAATCTTGAACTTAGTAAGTTGCTGAAAAATCTGTGAAAATAATTTGATTTTGTCTGTGCTCTGGAAATGGATCCTGCGTGTATCCATTAGGACAGAAGGAAGCACTCCAGAACAACGCCAAATTCCCTGCTGTCCATTCTATCTTCCTCTCTCACCTGTTGTCATAGGCAATCATGATCAAAGTAGCAACTTTATCTTAGATTTCATTCACTATAAGATAAATTTGAAAGGTTTTACTTGGTTACAGAAATGTCTATGAGGTGTAACGTGAAGACTACATGTTAAATTATTTTCATTCATATCTTTGTTTACAGAAGAATTGTCATATATAAGCAACATAGATTAAGAATATTGCTATACTTTCTGGAAAATTGCTACAGTTATCAAATAAAAGTGAAATATTTGACTCTGGTAATGCTATAGGCCAGCATTTATGCCTGGAGCATTAATGTTGCAGGTGGAAAATATGGAAAACTGCACATTTTTTTTATATTTGTGTAAAGGTATGACTCCCTGTGGTTTTCCAATTTAATGGCATACTCCCTGCTATCTGACCACAGGAGTCAACTTCTTTACAGAAGTGGAAGGATCAGGAAATGTTGCTGAGTGACCTAGACTGACAGAGGTATCCAGAGGATGAAGGCAAAGCAAGGATCCTGCTGGGAGCAGGTGATGAAGCCGTTGTTTGCCTAAGGCGGTGCTGATCAGGGAGTCATGGGCTGAACAGTCATAAATAAATGTGATGTGGAGGCGAGAACCTGCATCCCTTGGTTCCAGAGAACACATTGGATTGCACACACCCCCAATCCGTGGAAGACTGGACATGCCCAGGGGAGCCCACACAGCTCTCAGGGCCATTTGCTCACGCCGGGCTTGTACAGCAGAGGAAGTGTCATCTAGTGACCTGGTGACCAGCAACAAACTGGTGACATACAATTAGGAACTCTCTCCAAAACCATGAGTTAAAAGGTTTACTTGGACTATTTCTTTTCATCCATGAAAGCTTTCAATGGCCGGGTTCATGGTGGATGAAGGCAAATGTGAAGGAATTACCTAATCTTCATAGGAATCTGGGTGGTCACTAGCTTCTTATTAGTCATGGATCCAAAGTTTATAAAAGCGAGTTACATTATCTGGGGTGTATGGAGACTTGAATTGGACATAAGTAGAGAAATTTTCAAATGAAAGATTGGAGAGCACTGCATCAGGCTATTTCTCTGATATGGAAAACTTTGCTTTTGCCTATCACACAGTGCACTGACTACAGTCAATCTTTTTTTGTGTCCAATTTCAAAATTCTTATGTACATTTACACCTGGTAGAGTTTGACACCAATTATCCAAATGGAAAGTGTGTATGTGGGGTCTAGGCCACCCCAACTAGTTTGTCATTTGATGGCAAGCATCACGTCTTTTGCCAATGATAAAATCAATGTACATTTCTGTCCTCAATATGCCACAATAATGCAAAATGACATTTACCACTCAAAAGTAGAGAAGAAAACCTTTTCACTGTCAAAGAGTTTCTTCTTTAATATCACCTACAACTGAGTAAAGAAGTATGTGTGCCATTTGGGCTCCTTTACACTGCTCAGAGGAGACCTCAAAGAGTATCTTTCTTTTTTTCCCTCACTGCTTGCTTTTGTCTTAGCAATAAGAGAAATATCAAGCTGAGACTGCCCTTGTTTATTTGAAATTTTATTTAAGAGGTGAACTATCACTGTAATTCTTGTAGTTTGCTAACCTCCTTTGCCCATTGTTCATCATTTTGGGTCTAATCAGACTGTGGTGCCAATTCCAAGGTGAGCTGTTGGTGGGCAGACTGCTGGTCCTATGTGTAGTTAAGGTAGGGAGAAATCCCAACTATTATCTGCATCCAGCAAGGTGGCAGAAGTTTTGGTGGGGCTTCAGGTTTGTTTTGCTACGTCTGAAAGAAAGCAGTGACCTGCTGACTGGTGATAGTTTTCATCTCTCTCATTTTATCTATAAATACGCAACAGTTTTGTAATCTAAGACATTCAAACAGCCAGCTTTTCCAAGGTTTTAACCCAGAAATTCAAACAGCCAGCTTTTCCAAGGTTTTAACCCAGAACCTATGTTCATCCCTGCAGAGTTATCAGCTGTCAGGCTTGCCTCTTGCCAAAGGAGTAAGTAAAATTCCCATGATGAAAATCACAGTGAAGACAAGACCTTGAGAGGATAATATTGGCATCTGATAGCTTCAGTCATGATAAAATGTGTGTTATTCAGCAGTTTTCTCTCACAGAAGATATTGAATGTGCAATAAATGTGAATGTCACAAGATGCATTCAGGAACAACTCAATCTGTTGAGTTATGGCAACCCACCAACAGTTGGCATTTCAAACCTGAAGAAGGTAGCTGAATCTTTAACAAAGAATTCTTCATGCAAAAGTGTTAATGTTTATTAGCTAAATGGATGCCAGTAAAGGTAAATGAAAAGACAGCCTTAAACGGAAAGAATATAAAAATATTTCTGTCTCAACCAGGCTTAATTTCATGAAGTATTCTGTGAGATAAAATTTGCTTTGTTTCCAGCCATCTATTGAGTAATTCATGAAGCATAGGGCAAACAAGCTTCAATTTATATGTAAAAGGTAAAAAAAATAGTTTTCCACGTCACAGAGGAAGGAAATAGAGGAGATAAGGAGTGCAATATCTGCTTTACCTTCTAACATCTCTCCAGTTATGTCAGTATTGATGATTACAGACTGCAGTGTTCTGGATTCCCTCAAGCTCCAGGTCAACCAAGTGGAGATCAGCAGCTCCAGTTGGACAGATGAGTGGACAGACCAACATGATCCCAGTTTCTTCCAACTCTAATTGATTGCTAGCTCCAGTAAGATGCTGCACATCTGTGCTACCTTCCTGAGAATAATTACTTCTCAGTCTATTTCAGGTACTTGCCATCTGACGCGTCTCATTCATGAGGTCATCATTTCATATGGAAAAACTAGAAACAAGGGCTCTTGTTGAGAAAGGGAACCACAATTTTGTGAAACTTTTCTGATATGCCTAAATTCAAGTGCACAACTTGGCACTCTTCAGTAAAGCTTTGCTTATACTCTGTGATCTTCAGTGTGTGGCTGAATTGCATTTTTGTGTTCAACAGACAAAATATAAATGTGTTGTGCTCCAGAAGTTTGTGTTGGAGAAGGATGATGGTGTAGCTTGCAGAAACAGAACTGTGTTCACAATGAAGAGAAATGGCAAGATAATTTTCTTGCACACTGTGTATAATTCAATCTGTTAAGGTTTAGGGGAAAAAAAAAAAGGCCACCTGTTCCTAGGATGCAGTTTTAATGAAAATCTCCTCCAATATTTTGACAACTTGTTATTTGCATTTCTCTCATCCTTAAAAAAAATACCCAACTATGTGTGCTGAAGCAAGCTAGCAACAAACTTCTTATGGCTTTTGGCAGCTCGTATTCCAGATGGCCTGGACAGAACCATAAGATATTACATAAAGGATTCACTTCTGTGAGTCAATGCATGGAGAATATTTCAGGTGATGACATTAAGTTGCCTACTAGGGCACGTGTAGTGTCTCCCCAAGCTGATATGCTAAACTCTTGGTGGTTTTAATCCACATTCATCAACTTTACTGTTATACTTAGAGCAGCTGTCTCAGTTCCGTAATACATGCTGCTAACCAGATGGCTTCAGAAAATACAACCATATGAAGTCTGATCCCACTTAATCTCTTCATGCATTTCACTGTCTTGAGTTTGCATCAAAAATAGGTATAAACTAGTAGCAGGCCAATGGCAGTTGGTTCGGTTCATAATTCTGTCATTGATAGGTGTGATGGGGGCAAGGCAAGGGCCTCTCTAACACAAAGCTTTTAAACTCTATTTGAAAGGGAGCTCAGGTGTGCCAAATATTATTTTAAAGTATTATAATATTTTCTCTGTCTTTATAGTGTGCAAACCCATGATAGGGGTTCCAAGGGTCAGACGACCAAAAGACATGATATTGATAATCTTTTTACATACGAAATTGTAACACAGACCTTTTTAAATGACCACAATATGATTAAAGGTACCTAGTCTCTGGCATGACCTTTGTAGAAGAAAACAACCACTTTTCTCATATTCTTTTTTTTTACAAAGGATCTGGTATATTTGGTCGAAATTGAGTTAGGAAAATGAACCTGTGTATTTTTCTTCCCTTCAGTATCTACACATCTTCATACAAAAGACAACTGAAAAAGACACCATTTTAACAGACCGTGCATGGACCCAATGTCAGTCCAAGTTACTGCCCAGTCTTGGAAGACCTGATGGCATCCCCTCATTGGGATGAATCATGAGGGATTTGTTATTTTGCAGAGGGTAGGACAGGCCATGCACCTGCCTGTAATTTGCCAAAAAAGCCTTGACAGATCAATATATAGTTAGAGTGGATGGCAAGCAGTAATTACAAACTCTACCCTGTCTCCTTCCATCATTTTTGTGCAGTATCTAAATCCAGGAGGCAGCTTCTTTAGGCTTATAGGTGGAAGACATGAATATAATCAAGCTTAGGAAATATTCCCAGGGCTTTTCTTTTCTCTATTCCTGAGAACTTGAGAAGTGTTTAAAAATGAAAATGTGACTTGGCAACTTGCAAAGGGAAGTAGGACCTTAGGACCAGTTTTTTTGTTGTTGTTTTTTTACTGATCTGTGGTCTGTGCAACAGTTCACACACAGATTAAGAGGTGTCAAGAGCTTTTCCACAGAAGTCTTGACTCCTGCAGCAAACTAGCTATCAGGCAATGGGCACCCAGGGGCACATCATTTGTGTATCCAATTTAAAAAAAAAGGAGGTGGGGTGAATTGGACACAGCACCGCCATGTCCCTGCAGGCTTTGTACAGGGATAAATTTACACTGACAAAGTTACCTCTGATTTAGACCAGCAAGAGAAATTATAGAAAAAAAAGATATTTTTCAATTAATTTAGCATCTTTCCTACCTGGGCACCTGTTTCACCAATGACATTTTTCTTGTTCTAGGTTGGATGTGCAGTCAGTGACTCCCTTGGTACCGCAGCAAGCAGCTTGGGTGGAAATCCAATCTTTCTCACACCAGCTGTGCTCAAGATTGCTGAACTGAACCTGAACTCCTCAAGTTCATTTCACCAGCTATTTGCAAGGGGACGCTCTGATACAGGAATATATCATGCAGCCACTGGAAATGAATGTCCCTGAGGATCTCATGTTCCTGGAGTTTATGTGTAGAGCGTGGCATTTAGGAGAAGCCACTCACAGTACTATTTCCCTTGGTCTCGTGCTTGGATTGTATTTCTTTGGGATTTTGTGACAAGGGCTGTGTCTGCCTTGTGAGACACCGAGATCACTTTTGGGCATGCTGTAATTGCGGAGCATCTGCACCTCCAGCCGCTTTGCTGAGCATCGTCCTGCTCTCCCGTGCAGACATCAGAAGCCTCTGCTGCCTGCCTGGCCCACGGGGAAGGCAAGGCCACATGCGAACATTTGACATTTCAGTCTAATCCTATCTGCATAATGATGCTTCAGCCCCTGTCACAGGGCAGTGAATTTACCACAGATGCTCCTGAGAGAGTACGGGAAGATGCTCTGTGTGGTGGGAACAGCGAGTGGGCAGCCTCTGGAAGGACACACAGCTCAAGTGTTAAGAGCATAGCTGAGAGGTGGTGCTGTCTTAAACTGGTGTAGCTTATGCAAGAGTAAATCTATGAGGAATTGTAAACACTAACTAGATAGCTGGTCCACTGACAGTCCTTCTTTTTTCACTGCCACTCATTAAAATTACGGAGCTATATAGACAGAAGCCAGTGAAAGGACAGATACAGCCCCTAGCTCTTTTTTTTTCTCAGCCTTTTCTATCTCCTACCTTCTCCGACCTTCTTCTGACCTTATCAAGTGTGCCTAGCTTTAAGAAGCTAACTCTGTACTAGCAAATAGTCAGAGACCAATCTCTGGCCCAGAAGTCAACTGGCACAGCACGTCCCCCGTCCATACAACTAAATTCTCACGCCCATCACGTGTGATGCCACATCTGAGAGGCTTACCCAGAACTGTTCCAGGCCCACACTAACCCCCAGACCTGGATCAAAACCATGCTGGGACGTGGGATGGGACACATTCAGCAGCGTGAGTCATTATCAGTTTGTATTGAGGCCCATGTCCTGGCCCTGCCTAGCCCAGAGAGACTGAAGAGAGTGCAGGAAGAGGAAGGAAACAGAGCATCAAAGATGGAATCCTTCTCTGCTCTCCTATTGGGTCTTTCTTCAGTTTCCTTGGACCCAGGAAGCATAGGAGGATGCAGGAGGATGGGAATCAGTGTAAAAAATCCAGATCCTTCTCCACAGGCAAGTGGGGTAGTTGCAGGGGGCTGTGTAGAGGGAAAACAGACCCATACCTCTCCCACATCCCATCTCAATTCTTATATGCATAATTGTCAGTGAAGACCTGGATCTACATTACCAAAACATAAAGTGGTGTAGATTTATGCCATCATTTCCAGTGTGCTTGTAATAATGGGAACCTTTGATCCAGCTGCACTCCTCTTTGCTGTTTATTAATTGCCCACAGACAATGCGCACAGGGCAGTTGTGGCTGCCTGTACAAACAGAGATTTCTGTATCTGCTTGTTTTTTTTTCAACAGAGCAAGGGAAAAGCATTGGTCATGAAGACACTGGTTACCTGAGATGTATTAATTCATCACCACAGCTAGTAACAAAATGCTGAGAGTAAAATCCGCTGCATTGATGGAGCAAAGCATAGTGGATGCAGTAATACTTTGGATTCTCAATGTTTCTTTCTATACGTATTTGTAGAGGTAAATGTCCTTCAATACAGAATCAAGGTAGATTTTCTAGGTTTTTATACAAAGTGAAAATGCTCTGCCAACATTGTCAACCTGCATTCATCCAGCTAAAAAACAGTGTTCCTGAAAAAAGCGTCATGTATGACTGGCATATGAGTCAATGTAAATAAAGAGGCTGCCAAATTTGCCTTGAAATCCTGAAAATTGTCTATATATCCTTTGTGTCAGGTGGTAGATATGCTAGCAGAAATGAGAAATAGAATAATAAAAGAAAGCAACTGAGAGGCACTAGGACAGATAACAAAAACTATAATTAATGTCAGTACTGAATTACAGAAAATTTGAAGAAAAATACATATTTTAATTTACAGAACAATTTGATGGCAGTGTCATTACAAAGAAGCTGTCACCCACTACTAGTACCCTTCTATGTTTCAAAGATTATTACTTATATGAAAGGGTGAAAGCAAACGTATGAATCAGATGACTTAAATGTAGCTTGTACAACAAATAGGGGGGAACATGGGGATCTTAATGAGCAAGGGAGCTCTGATCAGTATGTGGTGTTGAATTCCGAAACAGGGTGGTATGTCTGCTGAAAATGCAAACCAGCAGTGCAGAACTGCCAAAAGCAAATGTCAGACCTCTGTGGTCTTCAGCTGCACTTAGGGACCTGATTAATTTTCCGGACATACAGATTTCTGGCATATCCTTGCACAGGTATGCATCCTCAGAAGCAAGGGCAGTTATATCTCACAGGACAAGACAGATAGCAGAGATGGACATGCACAGCAACAACATGATATGCACGGGACTTCTGAGTTCCTTGTGTGTTTCAGTAGTAATTGCCTTGCTCTTGGGGTGGAGGAGAGTGTCTTGTGAACCTGGTGATACTGCTGTGGCTCTGTGTGGTGGGCAGGTTGCAAGAAAGCCCCAAAGGATTAGTGGAGGTGAGCCTCTGAGGCTGGTAACTACCTCACAGGACATGCTCCAGATGAATATATGCAAAGAAAATGAGTAAAAGGTGAACAAGCAAATCATTTCCAGTGGCAGTGTCTAGCAAATGAGCATTTACTGGCAGCCACCACATAGTTAATTATTCCTGTTACTTGTGATGTCAGCTGTGGTGTCTCAAGTACCGCAGGGTAACCTCAGATGTTGTCTCTATAGGGTAACATTTATCTCTGTTTACTCTGAAACGAGTGTTACAGGTTACAGGTCATGTCAACCCGCCTGAGGTTTTCTGATTGTTTCTTTCTAATCTGCCTGATAGTTCTGCTACTGTAGCACATAATTAGTCACCCGGACTCTGAGGGAAACACAACTCTGAAGCACAAAGAAAAGTTGGACCTGGTGAAACTCGGCGCAAACTGAGTTCAGGAAGATTTTCTTCACTTTAATCCAAGTACACTCTGCTATCAATGGATTTTCAAATATTTACCTGCCCTCATATTCTGGTGATCTGCTCTTTCTGGGAACACCCTCACTGGCTGCAAATGCAAGGAGTTTGTTGCTGTCTTCTCAACAGTGATTTCTCCTGCTCCTATTTGAACAAATATTTTCATAACAGGGATTGCCTGTTTAGCCTGGAGAAGATTGAAAGAGGATCTGATCGATATGTGTAAATACCTGAGAGGAGAATGTAAAGAACATGAGGCCAAACTCTTCCTGGTGCTGGCCAGTGACAGGACAAAGGGTCCTTCCCTGTCTCCTTCTCTGGAGATCTTCCAAAGCTGTCTGGCTGCCACCCTGTGCCCCATGTTCTGGGTGTCCCTGCTGGAGCAGGGGGTTGGACTGGATGATCTCTAGAGGTCCCTTCCAACCTCAACCCTCCTGTGATTCTGTGTAAGAACTCCTTGTGAGTGGTCCTGAACATCGCCCATCCAGCAGAGGCTGTCACTATCCTGAGCTCAGCTGGGAAGCTGAAAGTGCTTGGGGAAGCAGACCTGTGCTAGAAGAAATCTTTAGGCTTATTTATAGTATGCAAGGAAATGTTGAAGAGTCAGAGATCTGTACGGGACATGAGTTACAACAAAGGTTTATTTGGGCAATGTATTCTCCTTGGGTATTGACATTTGTTGATAATGCATCACTCCCTAAATTGATTGGGACTGAGTATTTGTAGCACCTTCTTGCTCAGTTCTATTAATACTCTCCTTGAGGGGAAAAAAAATGCTAGGCCTGACTCATCCCTTAATGGTTATATTCTCCTGTCAAGCCCTTCTCAGATGTCCCTGGCCTCATAAGGATAGGCTTTATGATTAAGCCTCTGGAGTGTACAGATAGAGGGATGTTCCTAGGAATCCACTGTAAGGAACTCCCCAAAGGTTTGGGTAGTTTCCCCCTGGAAAAGCTCTGCTCCCTGCCCACCTGAAATAAATTATACAAAATGTTCCAAACATCAAGTCCATTGCTTTTGGAATGGATCACACCACACCAAATAAATAACAGATATTATTACAGAAAAGTCCTGAGCTATGAAAATGTACTTTTGCTGCTTTGTAAAGGTTTCATGCCAACTTTCCTGTTCAAAATGTAAAGCCAAGCACTGAGCTGTTCTAACTGCAGACTCAGCTGGCCATATCCTCTGTGGATGTAAATCATCTGAGTTCAGCTCTCTTGAGGTGAGCTCTACTTATTAGCATCTACTGAGGACCTTGGGTGGTATATACTAGACTAAGGTCATAATATATATACTATACAGAAACTATATGTAGTATAGCCTCTCCATATGTAATCTATATGTAGTATTGTGTGTGTACTGTACACTATATACTCCCTTTGAGGAAGGAAATGGAATACATTTGCAGACACACACATGCATGACTACATTCCTTCTTTCGTTGATTGCTCACGGTCTTGCATTTTTATTTCAATGGCAAAACCATGAACAGACTTGGTGTACAACAGAGTGAGCAACGTGAGTCAAGTTAAGACAGTTTAACTTACCTGACAAGCTGGCTGCTACTGGAGGGTTAATCAGAAGAGTCTTCTGTTCTCTCTTGTATTCTAAGAAAAAAATTGCTTCAAGAATTTTTGACTTTTGAGTCATAGTACCAGTCTCTTCTAGAACAGATTTTAACACAAAGATTGCATATAATGAAGTAAACTTAAGAAAAAAATATAGCTCAATAAAAGATTGCTAAGGACTGATCACAGACAGCCCCAGATGCAATCAGGACTGGACCCAGAAGCTGGAGCTTGCAGCCCTGCCTGGCCAATGGACATCCATGTGGAACCAGCAGTGGCAGTCTAGGAAGTTATTAATTTCCATATGCCTGTTATTCCCTTCCTCCTTTCCTTCTGCTTCCCCATCATTGCACAGCTCCCTTCACACATCTCAGCACGTGACCTTTGAGTCTGCTCTAGCACGGCGTTAGCTGTTATAGCTTAAATAACTGAGGGATCATCTTGAGACCTGCTAACTGGGTCACAGATGGGAGGAGGGAAGAGATGAGAGCAGTTCTTATACTACTACACCTACAGAAGCCTGTCAGACTGCTCCTGCGTATGTTAGCATCACAGAACACAGTATCACTGAACTTTTAGACAGCAAGATGAATTTCCACCCCCAATGACCATCAAGTAGTTCCATTTAAATACTTCTCGCTTCCCTTCCTGAAAACATTTCCTTGCAAAAGAAAGCACTTACCAAAGACACTTTTTTTAGTATGTTCACGTTGTCTCTGTGTGTGGAAGAAATAAAAGCTTCTGTTGATTAAAAGGTGACACTTTAAGTACTATGAGACCTTTTCCAGCTTCCCAGAAATTAAGTGCATGCTTTGAAATGATGCTCATTTTCTCAGTCCCCAGGAACGTGCTCCTCTTGGAAATGCTGCATTATACAAATAACGTGATGCATATCAGAGCAATTTCTTGCACTTTCTGGTGATTTCAATATATTTGGCAATTTAGTATAATCAGGGTAGACATAGCTAACACTCTATATTCCACTTAGCAAATGTTACTTCATCTGGATTTTGAGCTGGCAACCTTCAATGGTTCAAAGCCTCCAGATTCATTAAAGGCTGTTCAGCCTACCTGGCTCCATGGGAGGATTTTGGTGACATTTTATCCTTTCAGTTCTGCTGCTGAACGTGGAGACTGGGAGCAGCTGTGGGGCTGGCACCAGGGCAACGTGCACTGTCCTGTGCTCAACTCATTGGTCTGTCCGCAGCAGACGTGTCTTAGGAAAATACAGATGGAGCAAGGTGTGGCGAAGCGAAAGCCCTGTGGCAAGCACTGGAAGTGAGAGTTCATCTCCACATCCCCAAAGACTGATGCTCTCTTCCACATGCAGCAGTAACTCATCCATGGAGGCAAGTTGTATGCAGCAGTGTTGTGGTGGCAGAAGCACTCCACGTGGCTGGCAGAAAATGAAGAGCAGTAGCAGTTGCCCCCAGAAAAGTAAAACAGAGAAAGTTGCTTTTGTTAAAATAATCCTCTAGCAATTAGTTACTGTTGACTTATTTATCTGTCTAATTAGTTTTCTATCTTTAATGAAACTATTTCTTAGTAGCCACTTAATTCATGTTTGTGAGTGGGAAAACAATCTACCTGAACATGAGAAGGCTTAGCTTAACTTTCTCATGTTTCTGGTTGTGATTGTGCATTTTGAGCGGCCACCTCAACCAAGCCTGGCTGAACGCTGTGCCAGTGCTCCAAAGCTAATCAAAATTTCTGAGGTCTCTGAACAGCATTTCTTAATCCTGTAACCAAAAATAAACTGATTGCTAGATCTGGCATTGACAAGGGACCCTCTGGGTCAGATTTCCAGAGGAAAACTTTGCCTCTGGCTATAGTCTAGGATCCACAATCCCAGGATGATTCTAGTTTTATGCAATATGTTTACAGGAACCTGTAATATACTTGCTGGGACCTGGAAGTTTAATGGTGACTTCAAACATTTCTTCCCTGTCATGATACACTGGGGAGGACCTGGTGGCCAGTGCACAGATATGCTGGATGACTATACAAGCTACTGGATCACTGGATTCCATGAGCAAGCAGTCCCTTCCAGCCCTATGTTGTGACCCAGAACACCACCAGCTTCCTGATGGACCTTCCTGTCCTCTTCAGGTCTCCTAGAATAACTACATCACACCATGGGCACATTTTATCCTACACAAATTTGGGTTAAGGACAACGTAGATGATGTTTTGTATGGTTAATCCATACTAAGCAATTTTGACAAACTCTTCCAGGTTTTACTGACTTTCATCCAGTATGGTTCATTTTGAGTGTGGAAGAGAAAAATAAAACCTAGGCTGTTCCGCTGAACACATTGTGAGCCCTTTCTCTGCTCTCTGGAGATGAGGGCTAAGGATTGCAAAGACACGCACTGACCAGCTAAGGATCTGCCCCGTTGTAGCAAGCGCCTGCCCACAGTTATGCCACTCACAGCATATCTCTGTGCTGCTTAGCTCCAGTGCTCTCTGTCAGTCCTTATCTTGTTTTTCTTTCTCAGTCTCCTGATGTTTTTGCAGCACTGCATGATGCCTTGTAAATTGTGTTTTCAGGTCATTTTTGTTTCAGGCAGCAAAAGGTTTTTGTGTGCAGGAACACATAAATTAAACATTATCAATGTTATTACTGTGATTGCATGTTCCAGTTCCCAGGATTATTTTAATGATGCACACTATGAAAAAGCCGCGTCGGTATAATGATGAAAAATATCCTGCTCACCATGGCATTTCATTTTATAGATCAACAGGAGAAGTCTATGATGATGACTAATTTCACGATAAGATCATGTCATTTATTGCCAGACACAAATGAAATGTCATATACAGTCACCTATTCTTCATTCCTGCATTCATTTCTAATTACCGCCCTTAGACAAACGACTGTGACTGAGATATCCTGCAGACAAGCGGACTGCCTTTGCCTTTATCCGTTACTTCAAGCCGAGTCTGGGCTGCACAGCCTTAGACATGACCTTAAATGACTATAAATTTCTGTATGCCTGTCAATTACCTCCCTTTTTTCAAAGTATGAAACCACGTATATTGGTGGGGTTTGTGCATACAGCCCATCTCCCTTCTCATTCACTTCAGAAAGCCGAGTCGCAGAACTCTCAATTTAATCTAGACATTTTCTTTTCAGTTGATTTACTAAGGTTCCTATTCTACACACACACGATTGAATAAAGTAACATAAATCTCCCAATGATTAGAAAATGTGATCATTTATTACATGGACAATCAGTTTATTTAAAAACATAATTAGTTTGTACCTCAGGAAACCTTTCCCCAGTTGTGATAAACTACAGATAATTACTGGCTCTCCTTTGGTGAAATTAAAAGTCACACAACAGTGCTACTAGAAATGTGTTTTGCTGGAGCAAGGGGGTTCTGTTTTCCCTCCATATATCCACAGGATTAATTTTCCTTTCTTCTCAAACCTTAAGAGGAAAAAGAAGGATAGGAAGATTTCAGGGAAGACGGACCAAGAGAGAGCACAAGATAGCCACGAGAATTACCAGAGATTTTCAGGAATCTACTTTGCAGTCATCCTCCTAATCAAATGAAAGTCAGAATTTTGAGTGATGATAGCAGATGTTAAGCCTGTGGATGAGGATGAAAAAAGGGCAGGCCAACAGGGGCAACGCTGTCATGGGTGTTTACCACAGGCCTCCAGGAAGAGGAAGCGCATGAGGCCTTCTACAGGCAGCTGTAGGAAGCTTTGCTATCCCAGGCCCAGGTGCGTATGGGGGACTTCAACCACCCTGATGTCTTCTGGGATAATCACACAGCCAGGAACAGACAAACAGTCGAGGAGGTTCCTGCAGAACACTGCAGATAGATAACTTCTTGATGCAGCTGGTTCATGAGCCAACAAGGGGAGGGGCACTGCTAGACCGGATGCTAACAAACAGAGATGGTCTAGTGGGAAAGGTGAGGGTTGGGGGCAGTCTTGGCTGCAGTGATCATGAGATACTGGATTTCATAATCCTGAGTGGAGGAAGTAGAATAGCAGCCCTGAACTTCAAGAGAGACAACTCTGACCTCTTCAAGTTGCTCCTTGGAGGAATCCCCTGGGTCAGGGTCCTGGAAGGAAAGGGAGTCCAGGAGAGCCAGAGAGGGCTATTATTCAAATACCACTTTCTCAAGCTCACAATCAGTGCATTCCCACAAGAAAGAAGCTGAGCAAGACAGGCAGGAGTCCTGTATAGACAGGCAAGGAGCTGTTGAGTAAACTTAATGAGAAAAAGAGAACATAAATCATGTAGAAGAAGGGCCAAGCCACATGGGAAGAACATTGTCAGAGAATGTAGGGGTGCAATGATGAAGGTCAAGGCCCATTTGGAATTAGAGTTAACAAGAGATGTTAGGGACAACAGGAAGGGCTTCTACAAATACATCAGCAGGAAGGGAAAATGATAGTCTGCTGCTGAATGGGGTGGGTGTCTTGCTGATGGAGGATGCCAAGAAAGCAGAGTTACTAAATGCCTTCTTTGCCTCTGTCTTTACTGCTAAGGCTAGTCCCCATGTATTGTGGAGCCCAGAGACAAGAGCGATAATCAAGAGAGAAGAGGACCTTCCACTGGTCAAGGAGGGTTGGCTTAGGGATTATTTAGGCAAAGGGGCCACCCATAAATCTATGGGCCCAGATGGGATGCACCCAAGAGTGCTGAGGGAACTGGCAAGGGTGGTTGCTCAGCTGCTCTCCATCATCTTCGAGAGGTCCTGGGGAGCAGGGGAGGTGCCCGAGGACTGGAAGAGAGCCAACGTCACTCCAGTCTTCAAAAAGGGCACGAGGGAGGAGCCGGGCAATTACAGGCCGGTCAGCCTCACCTCCGTCCCTGGAAAGGTGATGGAGCAGCTCATCCTGGAGAGCATCTCTAGGCATGTCAAGGAAAAGAAGGTGATCAGGAGTAGTCAGCATGCATTCACCAAGAGGAAGTCATGTCTGATGAACCTGATAGCCTTCTATGATGGAATGACTGACCAGCTGGACGAGGGGAGAGTCATGGATGTTTTCTACTTTAACTTCAGCAAGGCTTTCAACACTGTTTCCCATAATATCCTCATAGGAAAGCTCCAGAAATGTGGGTTAGGTGAGTGCACAGTGAAGTGGGTCGAGGGCTGGCTGGATGGCATTGCTCAGAGGGTGGTGATAAATGGGGCCGAGTCCAGTTGGAGGCCTGTGGCCAGTGGTGTCCCCCAGGGGTCAGTGCTGGGCCCAGTGCTGTTCAATTTGTTCATCAATGACCTGGACGAGGGCACGGAGTGCACCCTGAGCAAGTTTGCAGACGACACCAAGCTGGGTGGAGTGGCCGACACTACGGAGGGCTGCGCTGCCATCCAGAGGGACCTGGCCAGGCTGGTGAGTTGGGCAGAGAGGAACCTCATGAGGTTCAATAAGGACAAGTGGAGGGTCCTGCACCTGTAGAGGAGTAAAACTAGGCACCAGGACAGATTAGGGGTCGACCTGCTGGAGAGCAGCTCCACGGAAAGGGACCTGGGAGTCCTGGTTGACACCAAGTTAACCATGAGTCAGCAGTGTGCCCTCATGGCCAAGAAGGCCAATGGGATCCTGGCTGCATCAGGAGGATGTTGCCAGCAGGTCAAGGGAGGGGATCCTGCCCCTCTACTCAGCTCTGGTGAGGCCAAACCTGGAGTGCTGGGGGCAGTTCTGGGCTCCCCAGTATAAGAGGAACTTGGAGCTTCTGGAGAGGGTCCAGCGGAGAGCAGCAAAATGATTAAGGGACTGGAACATCTCTCGTATGAGGAGAGACTGAGTGAGTTGCGTCTATTTAGCTTGGAGAAGCTAAATAGAGAGGGGGGGCTGAGAGGGGATCTGATTAACATGTATAAGTTCATGTAGCGGGGGGAAGGGGCCAAACCCCTTTTGGTGGTGGCCAGTGACAGGGCAGGGTTTCATGGGTACAAGTTGAAACACAGGCTGTTCCACCTGCATGTGAGGAAGAACTTCTTTCCTGTGAGGGTGACAGAGCTGGAAGAGGCTTCTGGGGGAGGTTGTGGAGTCTCCTTCTCAGGAAATCTTCCAGACCCGCCTGGCTGCCACCCTGTGCCCCGTGCTCTGGATGCCCCTGCTGGAGCAGGGAGGTTGGACTAGATCCTCTCTAGGGGTTCCTTCCAAACTCAGCCATTCTGTGATTCTGTGATTCTGTTAATGGCTCAGTCAGGTGCAGACTGGCCATCCTTCCTAATCCAAAAACTCACATCCCCAAAGCTGCTGGGTCCTGGAGTGTTTTGGTGGCACTGGACTCAGCAGCTTGTTCCTCCCAGTATCCCAAAGTGAGCTCTCTGCATGGCAATGTCTCAGGCAAATGAAGCTCCACCACCAGCTGTGCGATGCAGCCTTGGCACACAAGTTGCACGTGAGTATGGCTGAAGAGCACGGCTAGCACCCCATTGCACGGACTGCTGTTCGCACCGACTATCGCTGCCCTAATTCTCACAGCTCTGCACTGCTAACAGAGAAGTGTGGGTGAATTCATGTAGTCTAATTTCAGCTAGGATAAAATTGGTATCTGTGAACTGGAGCAATATCCCACCAGAAAAAGCATGGAGTTCATGTTTCATCTTACTGCGGTGTTGATGACAATGAAATTCACTTTCCAGTCACATAAGAAACATGCGGGTTCTGAATGTACCAGCCTATTTATCAGTGGGCAAATGATAAGCTTCTTTTGCTGGTCACTTGCTTGTTGGAAGTTACTGGGAGAGGTAGATTTTGTATTGCAGATGAACAACTCAGCATATTTATACTTATGAAGACATTATTTGTTTGCATTTTTTTTCAGGCACTTCTGTTCATTCCTTAAATACTGTGAATTCTGCTATCAGCAGAGTAATTTCTTTATCAAGAATAATCAGTCATTCATTGCAATCTGCTCTCACCATTAGCATTTATTCCATTCTTAATCACCATGCTGTCAGTTTGCCCTTGTAGGATAAATTTTACTGTCCCACAATATGTTTATAAAGCACCAAGATTTTAAATTCCTGATAAACAGAAGTCATATGTACAACAAGCAGAAATTCAGGGATAAAATTGGGGATGGAGGAGACCAGATCTGAAGTCTTTCAGCCCTCTCTGGAAGCTGAAGTTCTGTGTCTACCCAGTGGGGAGTGAGGGGGAGGAGAGGAGAGGGGGAAGATGAGACATAACAAACTGGGAATTGTTCAGTCCATGCAAGTCCAAAGCCCATTAGAGCCAACTGAAAGGCTTTTCTTGAAAGCAATAAGTTTGAATTAGGCTCTGCATTTCAGGGAGAATCAGCTTTTTATCACCTCTTGCAGCTGGTTTGGTTCAGGAACAAGAAGGTCAAGTGACTTTCCTGAGATGACATGGTGATTGAGTGCCTCATTCCAGTTTTAACCTAGAACTATTGTGGTTGTCACATCTATCTACCTATCCAGCCATTTATAACACATCCATCATGGTGATATCTCAGCACTTACACAGCTACTTAAGCTGATGACCCTCTGAAACTCTCTTCTCCATCACAGCCTCATATTTGCAGACTGGGGAGGGAGCAGCTCTTTTTCTTCCTCCTCTTTCTGTCTCAAGGGAAGAGAAAGCAAGCTCTATTTTCAATTGCTATGCTGAAGAGGTTTTTACCATCCAGATTTGTTAACTAGCTCTTTAGTTATAAAGGACAAGTATAGGTAATATGAATTTTTTCTATATCTTAAAGAATTATTTTTTTTATTTAAAACTAAAGCAGGAGAGCACCTCCCACTCTTGCTAATAGATTTGACATCTCTTAATTCTTGTTTGCTATTTGTCCGTGCTGGGGCAGCTAAAATAAAGAAGCACATACTTAATCTGACCAAATATGCACTTTATTTGCAGCCACCTCAAACAGCATTTTATGTCTCTCCTACTCACAGCTGTTATATTTCAAACCTGTATCATTAGCTTTGGCAAGAAAATGATATCCTCTCTAGTCTTTGGTAATGTCTACCTTTATAGCCTGATATAACCTTTGCACATTGTTATTTTTTGGGAGGTCAATGCATATCTCAAGAAAACTTTTTACAAATCTGAATTCAAAAAGGATTACTGAAAACATGCAATCAGTAAGCTAGATAACTCCTTGTTAAACTCTAATAGTTTAGTGTAGAACCAGCCTGAGAAGAAAATTGTATGGTGGAGGTGGGATTCAGGAGGAATTTTTCTTCTAAAATATGACAACCCACCTACAATCATTCACCACCTTATTATTAAAAAAGATAATAGAGATAATGCACAGAAGACACATTCCATAGTCGTTTGACTGCAGTCATATCAAAACTAAAAATAGATTACTGCCCTTTAGGGCTGTTGCATTTTTCAGTAAACTACCTACTCTGAATGTCCCTAAGTGGGTTGTTTTTTAATTAATTCTGACTTTTACTGTACTTTTAACATCTCTTTTCTTCTGCTTGTGTATCTTGACTTTGTCCTAGATATACCTGAGGAATCTGATTTATGTAAACTACCCAATTATCTTTCAATTGCTCTCTCTCCCCGTTGCAATTTATAAATGAATCTGATCCAGGCAAAGGTGTGCATTATATGAACAACTGAGAAAAGGAAATAAAAAAAAAAACATATTTAACTGATTATGATCATGCTATAGAAAGTTAGCTTTGCTAAGAGAAAAGAATTTCAGAACTAGAAATCTCTCCTTGCTTGTTCCATCTCAGTTGCCCATCGATTACAGTGGCACTCATCATGGTTCAAAAAGAACCACTAACCATGTCAGGCTTATGCCCAATAATGCTCAGAAACAGAGTCTTTTTGGCAATTAGGGGAAAGTCATGTCCTACTACTTCAAAATAGAGAGAAGTGATCAGGAAGGCACTAAATTGGTATGACAGAATATCCACATTCCTAATGCTAGAAAAAGGAACATTGAGGAGCAGAGAAGTTTATAGCCCCTGATAGGCTTAAAGCTGTCTTGATTGGACTGTCTTGGGGCATGCTTAGATGACCAGTTTCAGCTGATGAGAGAAAAAATATGCAGTTTGTGTCCCTCCAGGAGAACATGCTGTTCTGGTGACTCACCATGCCTGTGATGCCCGACCTTCCCAATCCCCTCGTGTCCTTGTTGTTCAATGCAAATGAAACTTGAATAATCAGTCGCTCAGTAGGTTGTGTCCAGGCAACTGCTGCAGAAAGTAGGGGTTGCCCGATGGGACTGAACCTGAGGTCTGTGGAAATGTACTCAGTGTCTGTCAATACCTCAAACGAGATTTTAGAAGAAGCTGTTAACGCATTGCAGCAGTCAGGTTCCAGATTATTTCTCTTCCCTCCCCCTCATTTTAGGTGTATAAGAGCTGACAGTCACAATCAAGTCTGAGGTATGTGGTTTTAATGTTGCCTCCAGAACTTGAGTAATTAATCATGGTATTTCTGATATCCACAAAAATATCCTGGTCAGATCTTGGTCTAAACAGATTCTTGTGATAAGAAAATTATTTCACTTACTAGCTCAGTGATCAAATATTTCCTTCAAGTTGTTTTGAGTTTTCCGCTTTTTAATTTCATTGCAAGTTCTGCTTTTATGTGCCCTGAAACACAATAAGAAAATCTTACAGCTTCTCTTTTCTGTAACATTAACGATCATGTTATACTTCTTTTCTTTTTCACCTCTTCTTCGCATCCTTTACCAGAACTTCAAACATGTCCTTATATGTTATTTGTATGAATTATTTTCAGGTTATCAACTCTTTATGAAGTGTTCACCTCTACTCAGAAATTATCAGCTTTTTCATTTATCAGTGTTTGGTAGTACCAAGTAAAATGTTAGGTTTTAACTTGTTTCCAAGTATTACAAATGTCACATCTGCCTTCGGACCTAGGATCCTCATGACTTTACACCAAACCCAATACTTTTCTGTCACAAGGATCTCTGAGATGGGGACCTAACAGAGCTGCAGCACTGTTGCTACCTCAGCCTGAGTGCAACCCCTCCAAAACAGCTGCCTGCAGCATGAGTCCAACCTTAGATAAACCTCAGTTAATGAGAACTGAGGAGGCCACTTGCTTTGATCCAATATGACAGGGATCACCATCACTGCAGTGGTAAGAACTGATGTAGAGATGTTGCTGAGCGTTGCATGGCTTGCTTGAGCAGCCTTCGGTTACCTGATGAGTGAGGGGATAGCTGCAGTTTCTGAAGGATGAAAAGCTGTAGTTTATATCATCCCAGGTATCTTTTATCCTGTCAAAAATGACCGCACCCAGTGCTTGGTCAAAGCTTCTCTGTGAGAGCTCCTGACAGGCTGGCTGTGGGTCATCAGCTGCAGGGAAGCAGGCAAAGAAGGTGCATGTTATTTGTGGCAAGACCCTGCTTTTGGGACCAGACATGCCTCACCATGGAGGTCTCCAGCTGAGCTTCGTGAGACAGTAGAAACAACAGGAACAGGGAGAGGATTAGATTCTGCTCTGCCCTGTTTGGATTTGCAAAGACAGTGGTGGTTCTTACTCTTATCCTACATGTTATAGCTTTATCTTTTTTTGTTTTCAGGTGTGATGTATTCCGTCTCAATCACTCATTGTATATATAAATGTAAATGTTCGATGTCACACCATATCCTATAGGGGCATAATTACAAAAGAAGGCATCCAGCACAGCACCTCAGTGTTCTGTTGTTCTCCTGCTCACACAGGTTTGTTTTCTCTCTTCTCTCAAGTTCAAAGTAGGCTACTTGAATAGTCCAGAAAATAACAGACATGTCACTGAATATGTGCTTTGTTCAGCTGGGTGATTATCTGATTTCTGTCTGCCACAGTTCATGGTAGTTAAGCCAAACAAAGACCTACTGTACCTTGACAGCAGGACCATCTGGAGCTCATTCTTGTAATTATTCTCAAATGCACACAGTCCTCCTCTGGTGAATAGGTATTTTAAGGCATCACAGGGTTTGTTCATCAATTTATTGTGAATCCAAGTCATTTTGAAAATAATATTTTGGTCATCATAAATAATGAATCCTGCTACAGAAAAAGTATTAGTGTGTAAACCTATGTGTGTGGGGGAGAGACATGTAATTACATAGCTACCTGCCTGCAAACTGGGGATTACAGATGACTGTCAGGGAAGATTGATTTTTCATCCTAATAGCTTAGCGAGTGCCTTTTTAGTTGCAACTATTTTGCCAATTCTTTGCAGGAATTGCATCTGGTAAACGAAATTAAAGACATTCAGACTGTGAAAGGAATTGCAGTGCAAATGCATTAGCATCAAGACTTATTTGCATCTAGATACATTTTTTGATTGCACATTTTATAGGTGAGCAGAGAACACAGTGCTCTATTTTTTATGGAGAATACAGTGAACAGATATTGCCCAAGCAGAATTTGGAAAATGATGTACCAGATGTAATCCTATGCCTTTCTGGCTGATGCTGTGGAAAATGTAGGCTCGCTGGGTCTGATTTCCAAATGTAACTAACTTAGAAGCCCATGATCAAAAGGGCCTTAAAAGACAGACTTTCAAAGGACTTGAGTTACCTAGTTAGATTCACAAAGGCCTGGGGATGAGTCAGGAACCCAGTTCACTACTGCTTTTCATTACCTTACCAATTCGGTCACTTTGTTGACCTCCAGCAGATGCCTCTCTGTATACTCATATGCTTGAAAATCAGACCCCACACATAGAAAATGTGACATAGACTTCATATTTTCTTCCAACACAGCCTTCAGTATAGTGGAATGAAAAAAAAAATAAAAAAGATTCACCTCCATTTCAGGAGCTTTTGTTAATTATCCATTCTCTGTTATCATTATTTTCTGGATAATGATGGATACCCCCTAGGGACTGTGCAGATGGGTTCTGTTTACTTGATGCTACACATTTCCACTGTAGATATCATCAGCTGGGTTAATCTCCCACATTCTCTCTTTACAGGAGAAAAGTGAAAACTAATAAGACAAGATATATTTGACTTTTATTAGATGTCTACTTAAATATGAGTTGAAACATATTTAAAGTGCTTATTTCTCTCCAGTTGTCTATCAATAAAATCAAAAGAAGTAGCTCAGATATAGATTTCTAGACTAAAGACATAGATAGGGGGAGGCACAGACAGTATATCAAGGGAAATTATTATTTCCCTCTACTTGCCACTGGTGAGGCCATAACTGGAATGCTGTAATCTTTTCCAGAGGGAAGTGGGAAAATGGGAAAGGGTTCAGCACAGAGCTACTAAAATGGTGAGGAAGCTAGAGCACACATACCTCAGGAAATTGTGGGGTATGGCCTTACCTTGTCTGGTGAAGGGAAGGCTGAGGGGGGATGCAGTGGCAGCCCACAACTACTTGCAAGGCAATTGTAAAGATGACAAACTCTTCTCTGCGATGTCTGGTAAGGTGACAAGGGGCAGCAGCCACCAACTGCAACTTGGGACATTCAGAGTTGACATTAGGAAAACACTTTTCACCAAAGGGGTAGGTCAGCAGGGGAACAAAGTATGTGGAGAGGCTGTAAAATCTGCATCCTTGGAGGTGTTCTGGACCGGGCTTTGGTTGACCTGACCTCATCATGAGGTGGTCCCGCTTCTAAAGGAAAATTGACCTAGAAACCTCCAGAAATCCCTTCCCATCGAGATTTCCACAGTAGGGATCCTTCATAGAAGACTGCAAGAACCGAAGTCTATCCCATTACAGCGTGAGAGATGGTCTGGATTTGGCAGGCATGGGGACTTTTCCCAAAGACTTGCAGCAATTTTGTCTCTATTTACTCTTGACATTTTATGCTTGCTCATTTGTACTTTCAAACCTCCTTTCCAGCGAATATATCCAGAGGAATATTCTTCTTTCAACTCACCAGTGATTTGATACTGGTGTGAAGACCCTAAAGAGAGATTCCCACAAGAAACTGATACTTGCTTTTTTTTTCTCTTGCAATGATGCGAAATACAGAGGTAACTCTAATCTTAGGGACAGTGTGGTCCATACCCACCAGTATCTCACTAGCATCTTTTTTTTTATCCTCCTGTTTTAATAGTGAGATGCAGGGCTGGCATAATGCAAAGAGAGTTTAAGAGAACCCGTTTTGTCCTCAGTTGAAGTTGACATATGGAAACCTGTTACAACCTATAATTTTTTTAAAATATTTTTATTTTAATTAAAACTGAAAAGTGATAAGGAGTTCTTGTCTATTCACACACTTGCCCAGTAACCCTCTGTAGGGATTTTATTGGCTATCCTCCAACTTGTAGAGATCGGCATATGTCAACTTGGGTTGAATATGAAAGGTAGCATGTGGGAGAATACCTGCAAGGTCATTTATAATGTAATGACATATTTTCTGCTTTCCAAAGTATAATAACTAAATAATGTCATCTTGTTAGTATTAAGTTGGTAATGAAAGCTGTGATGGAAACTGTTCTTGTTATGTATGTTATTGTTCTCTTAATATTCCCATGTGTTATACACATGAATACACACACGCCAAAATCTGCTACGAAATTTTATCTTGCAATTCCCACTACTCAAAATGCATTAGAACTGCCCCTGGAGAAATGTGAAAAGCAGATTCCTTCTCCAACTGATCAGGATCTAGAAAAAAATGCCTGCAAGCGCTGGGGACATGTTTGCAAGGACCAAGCTTGTAAGCTCTTTGTTACAGATGTCTGGATAAATATAAAGCTCTGAAACTTCTCTCCATGCTGCTGTGAGCAGCTATGCAAAGTCTGCCTTTTTTTTTTTTAAGTCGGTAACTGAAATGTAGTATGTGTACAGGAACTATACAAACAGAAATGTGACACAGAAAAGATGAACGGTTAAAATGGAAGATTCCTCAGAGCCTAAATATTTCATTTCTACTCATGAGGATAGCTTCAGTGATCATCATTTAAAGTTATTCCATCCCTGAGGTTGTGGTAATTATGAAAGTGCAGGAGCTCAGCAGCTTTCTGTCCATATTTTACAGGAAAGTGTCTCTGTTAACAAGAAGGATCAAGCTAAAACAGACTAGGTAGAAAAAAGGGAGCAAAGTGAAAACACAGGAGAGAAAAGACAAGTAGATTTTAACAGAAGTTAAACTTGGTAGAGGTTTGATGGAGTTTTCAAAGTCCATGTTGTTTCCCAGTTCAGAGACAGGAGAGAATATTCCCAGGCTCATGGATCTCTCTCCACTCCTCTCAAGTGGGGACATGGGCCATGGCCTCAGTGATGCACCTCAGAAGAGGAGGTCCTGGTGACCCTCAGCCTCTGAGCTCTCGAGAAAGGCAGCAGGATCCTGACACGGATGGAGCAGGCATTTGCCCCATTTTATGGAGCAAAAGTACCAAATAGATGGAGTAGCTCCTGCCCATTCCGGGGAAGTGGCACCAATCCCACTGGCATTCCCCTCTTTGTAGGGTATCCCTGCAGGTCAAAGCACATTGCTGCACATCTAAGTGCATCTCTCTGGGACCCACCAGGGGCAAAGTCGGTGTTGCCTCCTCTTGCCTTTCCTCCTTCCTCAGCTGCAACATAGCCAGGGGCAAAAGCATGGCCAATCCACCAGTGGGAAAGGCATGGTGGATGTGTTCAGTGTGTCTTCCCAGGACAGGCGTCCAAATGAACCCACTGAGCAATGCATGGATGAAATTGCAGTCTAGGGCATGCACACACACACACAGGGTGGCATAGTGGGTGCTCTTACACAAGTTTTCATTTACACATAGAACTGACAAGACCTGTTCATACACTAGTGATATTTTTAGCATTTTTTATTTATTTCAGACAGTAACATAAGAAAGACCCCACTAACTCATGCCTATGGTCCATCGTCCAGTGAGGGCAGTAGGAGATGCTAGTTGTAAGAGCAGATGAACCTGCCAGCTTCTGTCACCCACCACTACCTGCTGCAGAGCTACAGCCATGGGATCAGGGATGGTGCAAGAGCTCATCCCTGTTTGTGTCCTCCAGCAGCTGTTTTGCATTTGTCCATGATATTGCCCATGGATTTGCCTAAGCCTTTTCTAAATCTGATGATGCTATGTACTTCCACAATCCCCTGTGGCAACAAACTCCAGAAGTTTACTTCCTACTGAGTAGAAAATCACTTTCATCTGTTTTGAAACAATTTCCTATTACTTTCAGTGAGTATCTCCTAGTCACAGCTCTGTGGGATCCAGTGGCTACCTTATACCTCATATGTAAATAGTACCTTGCTGTATATCTTTCTTTTTATCTGACTTAGAGGTTTTCAAGGCTCCCTGCTATTTTTTGACAAAAATGGCCATGTCTCCCATCAGTGGCTGCTATACCGCTGTTTTACAGATCTTCCCTTCCCTCATTTATTTTCCAGGTTTATACTAATGCACTAGAACTAAACAAATCGGCTATTCTTAAACGGATCTTCTAGGATCTTCTGTAGCCCCATTACCAGTTAATGGTGCCTTATGTGACAGTCTAGTGAATAGCATTTGCTTTCATATCCTCCTCCTACCAATCCCTTTACCCTTATTTCATCCAGACTTTCAGGAAATATGGACAAATACTTTGAGAGCACACAAGAAACACTATAATGTCTCACAGAATGGCAAACAATAAAGATGCTTGTGAATGGTGCTTTAGTCAATGTCCCATTGAAGAGGGACCTAGTCTGAGGGTTGGATTCATAGCTCAAATGTCTTTAGGGCTCAACCACAAGTGGAAAGAGAAACAAAGCAGTTGCAACCTGCTACCATTAAAATACAGAGAGTACAGTAAATCTTTCCAATCCTGCCATTCTGCCTCTCTGGTGAAAAGATTTACTGAGTCTCAGGGCAGTTAATCTGTCATCCAAAGTCCCTGTCTGCTTTAATTCATATGGGCTGGACTGTGATCAGTGGAGCCACAATTTCGGAACACCATGTTTACAAGGAAAACTGCTGTTTACCATGCTCTTAATTGCAATGCCATCTGCCATTCCAGTTTATATAGGAACACAGAGCCATACAACTTCAGTTTTGGAAATACTTTGTTTTTGCTGCTGTTTTATAACAGCAAAGTACCATTAATGAGATAAAGATCCCAGGATGTCTGGGCAAACATCCTCTAAGAGACAGAGCTTCCAATGTGAATAAATGTTCAGGTCTACATAGCACAGTAAAATACTAGGAGCAGTTTTTAGATATGGTACCAAAAGCAATCTAGTTTCTTTAGTATGTTTTTCTGTTGAAGTAAAATAGCCCTGGTGAAAGTGGATGTATATTCTCTTAAGCCAAAATCCAGTGACCCAGCTGTGCTGCTTCCCAAAGCCAGCACCATCCTACAGGTCCAGTATGAGAGTCTTATTGTATAGCCAGGTGAAAAATGTAGGGGAAACCCTGGCCCCAGTGAGATCAATGGCAGGCTAGGATTTGGGGAGGATTTTTAGATATTTTCAGTACATCCAGGGTTTTACCCTAGCTAGCTTGCAAACACCTCTGGTTGCAAAGGTAAGGTTCAGCCTTACTTTAAATGGAGATAAGTCACACTGAGACAGTGGAAATCAATTAGCTTGTCTCCATGTAGATGAGTTTTGGACTCTGATTTTGCTTTTCTTTTTGTTCCAAGCTCCAAAAAGCATAACTGTCTAGAGTTTTGTGACTTTTATTTTACATGAGATAGATACTGATACCTAACAGGAATTAATCCATTAAGTATTTTTACCTCTACTTCTGTAAAATATCATACACAAGTCTATGCATGTGAGAAAATGTATGAACCCCTACCAACTAGATATTTACACTTAGCAACCTGATAGCCAGAAAAATCGATTTGTATGCAATGACCTGCTCATATCTCCTAAATTCATGAAGGTTCTGGGACTGAGAATTCATATTGATTTTTTTAATACTATTTTAGGTTTTATTCCAAGGAATTGATTTTAGCAGTCATTTGATATTATAAATCAGTAAGCCTGAGTAAAATCTACACAAGCAGTTCTTCTTTAACATAAATTAACTTTAATATTTCTCCTTGATTAAGTATGACAGATATGTAGTTTTACTGTCTGCCATCATGCAAGGGAGAAATGTATTAGAGGCTTTATGCATTACAAGAAATGAGAAAATGCCATTAATTCCTGAACTCCTGGATGATTAATAGATCTGCACAGAACCACATGAGATGATTTTAAGTTGTATTTTGTTTAACACTAGACTTGGTGTTGATAAATGCACACTGCAATGTCTTGTGAAACCCTTCAGTGCACACGGACAGCACAGGGCAGTCATCAATGAACATGCATGCCCAGTGCCAAGGATGTCTCCTGACCTTCTATACCCTAAATACAGATATTTACAGGGGACAGTAAAACTGAAGAAACAACAGGCATTCTGAGAGAACCAGAGGAAGAACTCAAACAGATTTCAAGTTTGTCCTTACTGACAAGAACTATTCCAGCCCATTGCAGAACTCAACATTAGGATCTGAAGCCTGGTTGCTTGTCTGATCCAAATCCCGATTGCAAGTTGTCTTCTAATGTTTCTAAAGAGACTAAAGGATGGTGGATGGTTGGCAGTTTCTGCTCATGAGATGCTTCTAAACTTTTTCTTTTTGCACTAACCAAAAATGAGCTAGTGAGCATCTTTTTAAGCACTGTGGAGTACTCCTATGTGACCTCCAGCTGCCACTCTAGAAAGGCAAGGTCTCCCAGTGTCGTCTATCTTCAACCCCATGTCTTGGATACCTTAGGACATCACAAATGGCACTAATAATTTCCTTTTAAGGAAATAAATTCCACTCTAAGACTGACCAGGGTGAACAGAACTACTCACTGTGTAGGCTGATAACTAATATATGAAAATTGTTTTGCTCTTTTAAACTTTGTTCACTTGAGGTCTTATGTTTCAATACTGTTACAAAAGGAGGGGGATTATCCACTGCTTAGACTTTTTAAATACAACTTATCTCCTAGGGCTGCCTGTGTGCACATATAATTCTTTCCAGGCTGGAGGAAACCAGGAACATTTAATAGCTCCCATAGGATGGACCAAATCTCTGGTAAGTGGTACACACCTTGGGGTAAGGAAGTTTGTCACCCTCTCAGTTGGGAGTGATACTTGTATTTAGCAAAAATGCCATTATCCATTTGGAGAGCTTCCTCAAAGATGCAGTGATTCACTGCATTTCTACTGTCTTTAAATTCAAGATGAGATGGGTTTATTTTGCTACCTCAAGAGCACATCAAGGGTATGATGGAGGAATTACTAGGGAGCATTCTGTGTGTCATGCAGGAGGTCAGACTATACAATTGCAACAATCCCATCGACCCAAAATATCTCTGAAATCTCTGAGCAGCTCGTGAGTAAGAATCCAGTTAAAATATATAGATGACTGTAAGCAGAAGTTACTCTGTGACCTTCAGCTCGATGTGAGCCATGCATCAGACTTACGGCAAAATACATCGTAGTACAAGACTAAAAGATTAGGCTGGGTCAGGGCACCGTGTTGTGATTAAACTGGCAGAAAAGCCATGAATTGACTATTATACTGTGGGGCAAAACCCCTTTATTTATTTATTTATTTATTTATTTATTTATTTATTAGCTTAAGCCTGCTAAAAATGTTGCATCAGATATACAAACTCCCCACTTTTTTGCTTCCCGTTTCATTACAGATACTAAACTGGGAGCACTGGAATCCAATAGCATCTGCCGAAGGCAACACTTAGCCAGGTACTGAGTGAAATGTCACCTCACATCAGCTCACATATCACCTGCAATTGAAAGAAAACCCTCGCTGAGAAACTGTATTATGCATTTCCCGGAGTATTCCAGCTTTATCTTTGCTGAGGAAATTATTAGCGGTGTGAAATGCGTTGTATTCATGAGAGTCAGTCATTGGAATGACAGTGACATGCCAAACTGGTTTCCACATAACCCAATCCTCCTCCTCGTGATTATCCCCATTAATCTTATTACAATGCCTAGGAGTCTGGTAATGAGTCAGGAGCTCATAACGCCAGGAACACTACGAGCACGGGAGAGCATGCAGGGTCTGCAACAAGGGATAATGTGGGAATGGAAGAAGACAGTGGGGAATATGAAAGAGAATAGAGTCTGGCTTTGGCCCAGTATTTTGAGCACATCATCAGCCACTATGAAGTTATTATGGGCCTAAGGGGAAAGAAGAGATCATAAAAGCATCAGAAGGGGGTGTGGGAGGTTCAGTGCTTCATTAAACCATGACGGCTCCCCAAATGCAAGGAGCAGCAGAGACAAATGTATGAGTACATCTACTTGGAAGGTATGTGGGCAAGGAAAGGATGCCTACAGCAGTCTGACTGAAATGGGAACAGGGCATAGAGCTGACCTTTAAATACAAGGGTGAAAGTAGTCCACAAAACGGACGGGAAAAGAAGGTAAGTTGGCTGGGATTACTCCAGTCATGAAGAGGAGACTGTAAAGGATGCAAACCAGGAGAATCGGGGTCAAAGGTAGGAAAATGATCTTTGTAACTCCATGCTGAGTGCATACTAGCAGAGCAAAACAGTTCTTAGCAGAGCACAGGAGGAGGAAGAAGAATGGTGGAGAAAAAAACAACAACAAAAACTGGAAATCACCAAAGGAGGAGTTTCAGTTACCCAAAAATCTTCATACAAATAAATGACATGTTACTTCATCCAAACATTGATTATTTTCCATTGATCTGTTTCTAAATCCTAGCACCTCCAGTTCTTCTATTTATAGTTATGCTGAGAGTACAAAACAGGCACACACAGAAATATCTTGGGCAGCCCTTGAGTCAGCGACGCAGACTCAGCCCTCCTTGCTACTGCCAGTCTTATGGGAGGAAAGGAATTCTGCCCAAAACAATCTTCTATGGGAGCCCCTTTCTGCTGTGGAGCAGCCTGTGCTTCCATAGGGGAGGTAGAGCAGCAAACAGTGTATTTCTGAGCCAAAATATGCCAAGGGCTGGGTTGATTGTTTGAGACGGATGAAAGGTTCTATAAAACTGAGGCTTTCCTCTGTCTCCCATAACTGTCCCAGTGCAGCTAAGGTTCTGATCTGTTCTTCTAACCTTGTGCAATTTCATATGCACCTCATGGGATTAACTCTTGCATTCAACTTAGCTTCTCACTCTCTCCTCCATTGCTCTTCAATTTATTTTGGATTCATTTTACCAGCAGATTTTGACTTTCTCAAGTTTATTTTGTCATACAGTAATGTCTTCTCTCTGCTGGGCTGGCTTCCAAACACCTCTTGTTGAAATTGGCTTCTAAATTTTAATTAAAGGAACCTTTTGTTTGGCCCATAAATTAAAATGTTCTGAGTTCTTTTTTTTTTCTGTCCACCTCAAGGCATCAAGCCAAGCATAAACAATTGTATTCTGTCCAGACATACCCTTCTTTCTTTTCTTTGCACTCATATTCCTCCCCCAAGAGACAGAACTACTGCCAGCAATGTCCCTGCCACAGTGCTGTGACCTCCCGTTAGAAATATTCTCTCTGCAGTGACTGACCTCATGGCATGGCAGTCACATCAGTGAGTGCACATCAGCACATTAAGTGGGTGACAACCACAACTTTGCTGTCCTGCTCTTGAACTGCTGGGCAGAAAGATGGGAGTGGGTGTGCACAGATGGGAACACCAAGCAATTACTCTGTTGGTTGAGCTGAAGTTCTGTTAAACATTTGGTCCTGCTCACAAAAGGTTAGACATTAGGGTAGATCAGCCTCCTGTTTTGTAAAAACCTTGTGAGCACCATGATTTGAAAGAAAAAAGGCCAAAAATAGCCCCCTCCTATTTCCAGGCATAAATATGAATAAGAATATATATATATTCTTACAGCTCTCTTATTCCCTCTCTATTGGGCATATTTAGCTGTGTGAAAGAGACTCTGCAAGTTGGATATATATAGCTTAAAATAACAAAACACATCCACACACAGGATAGCTGGGATTTAATGCGTTGCTTGGCTGAGCACTGGAGAGCTCACTGCTCTCACAAGGCACCCCAAAGTCTTTATTGGCTGGAGAGGCACTATCTAGGTGGGGGTAAGGGCTGGTCTCCACAGCCCCTGGGCCAGCTGGAGCTGGCTTGCCCGTCATTGACCTTCACTCTTCAGCTCCTTTAGGTTTTTATACATTTCCACACTGATTTTGATCACACAAACTCTTGTGCTGCCAGCGATCCTGTCTCTACAGGATCCCTGCCCCTTGTTGTAGCATCCTGGCCCTACTCTGATCTACAGAGCGTTTTGTGGCTTCTCAGAGCAATGTTCTTGGGTCCTCAGTGGCTGGTTCTTGGGAGGCTAAGGGGATTACAGCCAGGGTTATGATGGAGGGGTACACCCCCAGTTTTGCAAACTGTACATACAGCAATGAATCTGAAGAAAAAGAAGCAAAGAGTGTACTATGTATGTGGCTGATGCAAAGACTGGATCTTCTGCATGAGAAAGCAATGCTTACGGTTTATTTTAACAAATAACTGTTTATATCCTCATATAAGAAGGTTAATGGGATCTGTTAAAAGACAAAAATATAAGTACTCTCAGAACAGAATTTCATCACGCCCAAGCCATTATCCTTTTTCGTTACTTATTTTTCTCTGTTTTTGAAGTTCTGTTATCTAATTCAGAAGGTCAGATTTTCTACTGACACTGTAAACTTTCACTGACACTGCACTAGAAAGCAAGCTGGCCCATTTTATTTTATGAACATGGTTTGGCAGTCTGTGCCAACTGAGCAAATTTTAATGCTTGGTAGGATATGGCACAACACATACTGGGGAAGGAACTGAAGAGACTGGTGGGGAGTGTCACAACTTTTGTTTTTGATTATGTGACTGCCCAAACACACCTTCTGCCAACCGTGTGAGAGCAGACCCAAACTGGACAGCTTTAAGGTCTTTGAAAAATCTCAGTGCATTTGTTCCCAATGGACATGTTAGAGTGGCACTGCTGATGACAGCTAGTGAGATCAAGATGGTGTGGCACAAATGGATATGAATTTTCAAGTGGATTCATAAAATACACCAAACGTAATAAAATTATATTTACAGTTTGTATCTACTGAGTGAGGCTAGGTCCCTGCAGCAAAGAAACTATTTGCTCCTATGGTGCCTGCACCGTGTATCATGCATCATGGTGCCTACGCAGAAAGGGAGTAAAATAAAGCTGCACACTTTAAATCTGGAAATTTATTGCTTTGCAACCTCTTGATCTTTCAGCATAGGCATAAAATTCCTGATGAGGCTGTGTGGCCATGGAAGTGCTCTGTCTCTGCACTACCATTCACATTATCACCTGTCTATTGCAAAGACCTGTGGCAGAGGCACAATGTTCAGATCCAGCAAGATATGTGGGACCACGAAGGGTTGGTGCTCGCTCAGGGCTCAGGCAGCCGGGGTGTCTCTCTATGTGCTCCGAAGTAAGAATCGAAATACCTAAAGGGATTTTTCTCACTTTTGTGTCCAGACCCAGCTGGAGCAGCGGAAGAGCTGTGGAAGGGGAAGGCTTGCCTTCACCATCTGCCTTTTTTTTCCTTCTTGGAGAAGCAAGTGTACCAGGACACGCCAGAGGCAACAGTCCAGCTGAGGTTGTCCACCAGGTTTCAGTGAAGTCTGTGAGTATGGAATAGTCACAGGTAGGTGCACATTCAATCTTGCAATTAACTCACTCCTTACAGATCTGCTTTAACTCATCATGCTGGAAATGCAACCTCGTAAGAAAGTTTTGAGCCTATCAGTCTCTGAAGATCAACGTGTCTGAAGATCAACATACGTAAATTGAATTTTGCCTGGTGTTTCCCTTCTTGCAGTGCTATCATATGGGATGACACAGTGTCATGTTCAAAGGCTGAGATACATCTTCATTGGGTTTTTCATAATCAGACATATCCCTCATAATCAGAGATATGCTCTGATAATAGTACAATGATCGTTTCATGAGAATCATAGAATCACAGAATTCTTAAGGTTGGAAGGGACCTTTAGAGATCGGCTAGTCCAACCCCTATGCATGTTAAGGGAGGGAAGAGGAGGAGAATGAAATCTCTATCTGCTTTTTCTCTAGGCATTCTTTTATTGTCCATGAGAACAAAGACAGATAATACTTTATCTCGTTTTCATAACTACTGAAAAAAATCTGTTTCAGATATCACTGCTTCTCTGCCAAGTGGGCTGACATCTGAATTCCTTGCCCTCATGTTTGCTAAGCTCCACATGAGTCACTCAGAAGGTTGCACAGTCCTCTTCTTCTCTTGCTTTTGTCTTCACTGTGGCCAGATGTGCTGTTCTATCTGCAGCTGGGTCTTGCAAAGACAATATGAATTTCTCCTGCCCCCTGGGCTGCTTAGCCTTCCTCCTGGAGGTTACTGCTGTGCAGTCCCTGCTGAGTTCACCTCCATCAAATAAGCTGCAGGAGCTATCCTTGTTCAGATGTCTTTGTTAACCCAGGTCTTTCCAATGCAATCAGATAGGGTTGCAGCTACATGGATGATTATGTGAGCACTTTGGAGGAACTACAGCTCCACTGAGGAAGAAGGGAAAAGGGCAGTGCAGAGGCTAAGAGATCTTAAGGAGACTTTTCAGAAGCAGAAAAAGCCACAGGTCTCATTGCCCCATCTGGTCCTTGGTCAATGTGGCTTTAAAACAAGCTGGAAAAGCAATTCCCAAACAACTGTGGCCTGGGGTTGGCAGTGCCTGAGTACTTTGGAATGAATGAAAACTCAGAGTTGCTTGAAATCCAGCTCCCTTGGCAGAGTTCCAAATTGAAAAAAAAAAAACAGACCAAAAAGGGCACCTGTCAGCCTACAAAATCTCGTCTATTCAGTGAAATTTTGTGTTGAGTTCCTACAAAAGAGCTATGTGACTCAATAGCACATTTTGGGCTCTTGTTGTTCCTTGCAGAATCCAAACTACAGTATATAACTTTGAAATTTGCCTGTCATTAGGCTCAGGTCAAGGTAAAAGGGCTATTATTCCCACAAGACTCAATGGCAGATATTCACTATAGCATTCCTAAGAATGATACAGCTATTTCTACATCCCTTTAAGAGGAAAAAATTTCTCCCTGCAGGAGACTTTTCACTTATAGGTCTATATTTTAATGCCTCAAGTTTCAGTCAGCATATACTACAGTTCCTATCCCAGTTCCTCAAATGTTTGAAAGATTTCCTTCCTCTACAGGTTTCACAAGCCTAGTGATTTTTCCAGGATTTTCCCTGGCATCAGTTTCTAGATGCCTTCTGAAGTCACAGCTAACAGCATCTCAGCTGGTGATTTTTTTCGTCCGAGAATCTATTACTTACTTTCCCAACCTGATTCTCTGACTGAATCTCCATTATTTCTTCATTTCCAAATTGCACGTAAAATGCCACTTAATTCAGTAATACTTCTGCCTTTCTTCTACAGATCCTTCCAGGTGCCCTGTGCTTTGTCTCTGAGCTCAACAGCAGAAGCCTAATAAATAACGTATCTGCTGGGAAAGCCCGTCATGATACTTCCTCACCACAGTCTTTATATGACCTTCCTCACAGTTTAGAGACTTTCTGTATTTCAGTTGTGTATATCCTTTACCAGCCAGTTTCTTCTTCTGTCTAAGGTTCATTGTTACATATTCCCATAGGTCATATTTCTTGTCCAGTAGCCTTTCTTTTTGTTTTAGTGTCTGCTAGATACATTTATAAGTTCTTTTTTAATTTACTCCTCCTCAAGCTGTTGCCCTACTTAATTCTATCTTTAGTTTTTTTTTTCTTTTTTTTTTCTTTTTTAATGAAGTCTCTCAAGACAAAGCGTACATAACAAGTTATTCAGGTGCCCACACATCCCACATCTTCTGTACCCTGGAACTCTGTATCTACCCTTTTCAGTGAATTGCCCAATGTGCTGCCTCGTTATTCATCTCCATTTTCTATCCCAGTTCTCTCAGCCTTCAAAAAAAAAAAAAGAAAAAGAATTTTTAAAACTTCAGAATTCCTCGGCTATGAATCTCATTCAAATGACCATTCAATTCATTGGCTACTTCTTCTGAACCTTTTTGTGTATGTTGTCTCAGTCACCATGATTATCTCTCTGAGTGTGTATCTGTCAAAGGCAGGAGGCTGCCAGAATGCAATCTGCTAAAACGAGTCTGCCCACCATTAAGGCAGAGATTCTTCAGACCATTGAATTGTAAAGAAAGCATAAAATAACACAGTGAAAACCGGTGTGTTCTGAAGACAGAATAGAAAATCACTAGTTCTGCAATACTTGCTGACTCTCCATGTGCTATGCCAGTGCATTGTGCCCTCTCCTGGGTCTCTTTATCTCCATCTTTCATCAGTGGGATATTTCAAGCAATGTTCTCTGCATGCCCTGTGTAATAGCTTACTTACACAGTAATGATAACTATAGTTTTGTGTAACTTTTGATCATCAGTCTCTCTAGTAGAAGGTAGAAGTTATTTACAACCAATTTTTCCTCCTTTCCTGGGATCATCTTCCATCCTGCTTAATCAATTCTAAAAGGTCTTCCATTCTGTTATAGATTGGTATTTCTACAGGAAGGCAAAAAGAAGAAAAAAAGAGATCAAATTGTTTTAGTAGTGGCTCTTGATGATTTTATTCTGCTTTCCTTCTAGTAAAGTGTGAGAAAGGCAGCAGGTTTTATAAGATAGGATTTCTAATTGCATTAACGGGAAATCCTAAAATATTCAGTTTTAAAATAATCAACTTCAAAATATCTGAAAGCATTATTATCTATCAAACCAAAAATGTCTGATTGTTAATGCTCATTCACTACTTTAGAGGGTAAAGATATCATTTTATCTGTAATCCTCTATTGTGGGGACTGGGTGATTGCCTGATTTACTATACTACTTTTCACTTATCTGACATCTCACTGCATCTCACCAATTGAGGTTGTGATCATTAACTGTGTCCAGTTCAAGTAAAGGTTTAAAGTCATATTTCTTGGGACCAACTTGTTATCATCGTATAAGTGAACCAGGATTAGCTAGTGCATGAATTTGAATAACATACAAGAAACATTTCGAACATTTTCCTGTTGATTTGGTGGTGGCATTATTTTTATCCGTTCAAACTGGCTAGGTTAGAAAACCCCTTGTGACCAGAAGTGTGCTGTTTCAGAGAATGTAAGGTTCCAAAATACTGAATTTTTGTGGTTTATAAATAAAACTGTTCATTTCAGAGAAAATGATTTTTGTTTTCTTATTCAGAAAAGAGAAACCATGATCAAGGAAATTCAGATTCAAAGACAGGAAATTTGTCGAGGCAACTAAAGCAAAACCTCATGTAGGTCTGATCAGATTGGATTTTAGTTGTCTGCACAAAGTTGATTGGAGCTGAAATAAAATCATAAAATAAAAGATACTGGCAATACGTTGATAAGACCTAGACGGTATAAGCAAAGCATAAGAACCAGTAGGGTCCTGATATATAAGATAATGATATTCTGAAAACTTTCTAAAGTATTAGAACAAAAGAGTCAGATGCATCTAACTAAGCATATAAAAGATACATTATGAAGTAGTGTCTACAATAGAAATAAACTGCAACCACTCGCCCAGGAACTCTCTGGCATTTTTCTCTTCCAAAGAGCAAATAGAAAAAGATATGAAATGTAGACTATCAAGTCAGAGAAATGGAATGAGAGACGGCTTAGAAATGACAGTGTCCTGGAAGCATTTGTTGAGCTACTTATCTCACCCCAACCAGAATAAAACTTCTCCACACATCCCTCAGAGCTCCGAGGAGATGAAACATTAGCAAAATCGTCAAGTCCGCCTTGCTTTTCTGCTCTGCTCTTTGAAGTGCTACCATGGCACTAACACTTCCAGCTTTGTATCCTGCGAGAAGCAGTGAATTTTCAGAGTTGTTGCTTTGAGCATAATAGCAAAGCATTAACTGGAACCTTGGATAGATTCCAGCTTGGGTCATTGTACTCTGTTGACCTCAAAACACCTCTTGTTTTTTCAATTGTATATATATTTTTTCTTCTCTTATTTAAAAAGAAATACAGTGTTTCTTGCAAAGAATGACAGATACATTCTAGCTTTGTGGTACATAAACTTCAGAGGCAGACTGAGCAATATACTGGGACTATATTTGGGATAACAGTTGTTGCAACAAAGCTGGACCTATAATCCCTGCTAAAATTTTTGCACAAATTGCCATGCCTAAAGGCCACTCTGCCTTGATTTTCAAATATTATGTTGCATCTTACACATTAATAGGCCATTTTCACTTGTAAAAAATAATATAACTGGACTTTTTATTCAGTGGGTACTGAGTTGAAGGAGAGGCCTAATACTAGGAATGAGCAGTGTTAATTTATGCTTTTGTCCCTAAGCTGTTACACAGGCAGACAGGGGTTTTGTTTTGTTTTGTTTTGGTTTGTTTGTTTGTTTGTTTAACTAGGAGATGTATTGCTTTTCTAGATATACCATACCATGTAGCTTCAAAAAAAGGAAAACGATCTCTTATTTCCCAGAAAGAAATGATTGCAGTGAAAAGAAAGAGAAGAAAACTGTCTAGAGAGAAGGGGTAGTCTAGCAGATCATCAGAGAAAACCTATTCATACTCCAACTCCAGATGTGAGCTTTGCTAAAGAAATAACAGAGTCTTATTTGTCCAGCTACTCTAGAACTGCGGTGATTCATTGAAATCTATGTATTACTGAAAATAGTGTCAAGATTCCTGGAATGTCAGAGGTACCATTTTTATATGCCATCATTTCTCCTACGCAAAATGATAAAATTTGAAACTCCAGATCTGTAAGTTTGGAGTTGTTATGTTCCAACACATCCACAAGACTCTACACTAAAACCATGAGGGAAGTGCTGAGACAATCCAAGTATTTAAGTAGCTCATAAATTCCAAGGCCATTGCTATAGGTAGGTGAGCTGTGAATGGAACTGTCATGTGGAGGAAGAGAATATCCTGGAACACCTCTATTTCTCCAGTCCTTTAATCAGAGATCTCACACAACATGTTAAGTGATCTGGTCACTGAAGTCTTCACCCTTAGCACTGTCTTGTAGAGAACCGTTTGAGCCAGAGTATCTTCTGTTGTGTGGGTCAACTGTATGCCTAGCCACCACTTGTACTTCCCAATATCTGATCTTAATGCTTCTGGTGATGCTTCCTTTCACTGCTGTGGTAACCATCAAGAAGAAACCAAGAACAGGTCTTGAGAACCCTTTCCATTTTGAGAAGGTTAACAGTGAAGGAAGAGTTGGGGCTTCTAAACCTCTGAAGCAAGTACCTAGATAAGGAGATAAGGAGATATTACAGCAGCAGAGATAGAGCTGTGATTTCTACAATGCTGTGAAACCTCAAGGGAACAGAAATATATGCAGGTAAAAATAAAGGTACTACTATTGTATAGTGATCTTTTTATCCAGAAGGAAACCTGATTGCACCGTAGGATCGTCATAGCGTATTATACTGATTGCGCTGCTCAGATTTGAGTAAGATCTATCTGAAGTTCTTTCCTAGCATTTGAGAAAGGGGAACATGAACTTAACTATAAACCTAGAAAGTGTGAAAAGAGATTTGATAAGTCTCTAGAAATATCAGGTTCCTGGATAACCTAATACATGTCCACAGAAACAGGGAGATGTTATGAGAGATGGACCGGAGTTCAGGGAGAAAGTCAAGGTCATGCAAGACTCTTGCAGAGAATTATTGTGTTCATGACAATAATGGAGTTGCAATAGCAGATGTCTGGAAGGGTGAGAAGTTTCCCTCTCCTCTTCCAGGGCAGACATGCTTCCTCACCCCAGCTCTTCCTTGCTGAGTTGCTCCATGATGGTCTCTGCCCTTCCACCATGCCAGGAAGGACCTGCTCCCCTCTTGGATCCACAGAGTCCTCTCCTTGACTTCTCCATAGATTTCATGCCTCTAAAACTTCTCTGCTCTGAACATCCCTTCACACTCATGTGCACTGCTTTCTCCTGGAACAACCCCAGTCCCTGCCCTCCCACTTCTCCTTCTCAAAGTGCCTCAAGGCTCTAAGAGGAAGACTGTACAAGAGAAGTTCATGCCTGCATGACCAGAGTCACCAGATTTCCAGCAAGACTGAAGTAAGCTGATTCCCCCAGCTCTCTTTTGTTCTGATTCCTCTTTTTCATCATCTGGAAAAGATCCCTTGCCTTGCACCGACCTTCACAACCAATGATACCCCTAGATGTCTTTGTAGTAATGGTAATACCCAGTTGGTCAGTGTTAAATTGCACAGCCCCACAAATCAGGCCTTACGGGCCAGAGGTCTCCCGCTCAAAGAGAGCCTCCCTTCCCCCATCCAGGCTGCTCTCTTGCTGAAGGCAGGAGCAGTGCTGTATGTGATAACAACCCAAAACGCTGTTCCTCCAGCCTAATCCTCCCCGCAAAAAAGTCAATCCAAAAGAAGGGGAAGGGAAAGGCAAGTGCTGGGTGCAACTTGTGCAGCTGGAAATGGTCACCAAGGCTAAAGCTAAGGCCTTGTGCACAGACCATCTCTTGAACACTGCCCTTGGCTTCTCCTGGGCTGCTGGGAATCCCTTGAGACCCCCCTTTTTGCCCAATGCAGTGATACTACAACAGACACCCTAAATCATTGAGATGTTGGCAAAGGGAAGAGCTGGACGGGGGGAAGAAGTTTTGGCCGTACAGTTGAAATGAACCCTGACAGGTTCCACAGTTGAAATGAGCCCTGAATTGCTGCTCTCCTGCCACACTGAATCTTCTCCCAGCGGCTGGTAAGAGGCATTAAGGCCTATTAGTGTGCTTAGAGCCCTGACATACACTTGAATAGTCCATCCTGCTTTAGTCTGTTTTTGCCTTCCAAAATACTGTGGTAACTATTTTATGGTAATAATTCTAATTAAGTAAATTAGGCAGAATTAGAGGAGTACCTTAAGTGGCAGGAGAAAATTACTTACCTTATTCTAAAGCCTTAGGACTCCTAAATGCACAAGGAAGTAAATATGTTTAAATGCAGCTGACAGTGTTTGCAACAAGTGAACGGAGAAGAATACAGATGAGTGCATAAATGTGTATCTTAGTCATTTTATTTCCATGCAATCATTCTGGGAAAGAGAACTCTGCTAGTGAACTATCATTATTTCACAGACTTAGACCCTACCCTCATGCAGAGACAGCGAGGAACTGCACAGCATTTTACCAGCCGTGCAATTTGCCTGGGGATTTACAGGAGTGAAGCAGAGTTCTGCTTGGAAATGGCATTGTGGAACTCTATAAATGCGTTTGCTTGCTCCTGGGAAAAGCCCTCACAAGGTAACTTTTGCATCCAGAAAGTTACCCTGGTGGCTTTGCTTGTTTTTCACTCCAAACTGAAGTTACCCCAGTGAGAGGGTCGTGGGCTGGAGATGGGTGGGACTGGAGGGCTGGGCAGGGAAAGGCAGGGTGTCCTTGGGGTGCCCAGATGTTCTTGGGGCCTGTACCTGGGCAAACTAAACCTTCGGTAGTAGTAACTCAACCGTTTCTGTCCTTTGGGAAGCTTTCTGAAAGAAGGAAAAAAAATGAGGATCAGTACTCCCAGACAACTTTGGGGAATTTTGCACAAAAGTGGTACATTGCCAAACTAAGGACTGTTTTAAAATATTATAAAAGTCAAAGCTGTTCTTGAAATCAGCAAATGGAGCTCCTGGAGGGAGCCCAAGATAGAGCTACAAAGATGATTAGAGGACTGGAGCATCTCTTCTATGAGGAGAGGCTGAGAGAGCCTGGTTAGCCTGCGGAAGAAACAGCTGAGAGGTGCTCTGATGAATGTGTGGAAATATCTGGAGGAAGGTGCTCTGATCAATGTGTGGAAATATCTGGAGGGAAGGTGCAAAGAGCAGGGGGCCAGACTACTTCAGTGGTGCCCAGCAATAGGACAAGAGGCAACAGTCACAAACTAAAGCACAGGAAGTTCCTTTTGAATTTGAGGAAAAACTTCTTTCTTGTGAGAGTGACAGAGCCCTGGCACACATTGCCCAGAGAAATTGTGGATTCCTCTCTGTATATATTCAAAACCCACCTGGACACGATCCTGTGCCACACACTCTGGATAACCCTGCTTGAGCAGGGAGGTTGGGCTAGAAGATCTCCAGGGATCATATCTGACCTTTATTATTCTATGAAATATTTTTGTATTTTTATAGGGTTAGATATGAGAGATCTACAATACAATAAGTGAGAAATTCAAAAATAATGAAGGTGTTTCAAGAGGTAAGGATGTTCTTCTTCCATTTTGCTTCCATTCATTCTTCATGTGAATTATCAGTGAAGGCAAAAGAAGGTGATTCTCCTTTCTGAGGGGATAACGCAGCAAGACTGTATTTCAAATGAAAAGAGTGATGGGTTCTTTTCTCTCCTTTTCCCACCAAATCAGCATTTCACTTGTTAAACTATGTTTCAGTGGAAATACTCTGAAAGGTACTGTTTTCTGTGATGGAGCAGGTCATTCTGGTAATGATCAGGTTTGAAAGAAATACCACTTACAGAGCACAGAGACAACTGACACTGGCAGCAGGAGAAAGAAAGTGTCTATAAACATAAAAAATATAGACAATTGTGTGCCGTATAACGTTATCAAAACAAGTAAATACAATTTGTTATTGCAGTATATAAAAAGTGAAGTTTTGAATCACTGTTATTAGACTTGATGTTCATATCTGTACATCATTTTTGTTTTGAGAAGATACCAATCAAAAGTGTGTGCTCCAGTTACTGAATCTAAGAGAACCAAAAATCCACAGTGATGAGGGAAGCATGAGATCCTGCCAGAAAGTCAAGTCCACATGTCAGGGCCAAGGCACATGGCTGGGCACTGGCATCCCTGCAACATAGCAGGGACCAGCAGTTAAGTGCATGAGATGAGATGAAACTCTGGAGCCCAGAGAAACAGATCCCAGATGAGATTTTCCACAGCTCGTTCTCACCTAGCCTTTTCACAGTTGTTTTCACAGAAATCTCCACCTTAGCCTGGACCTAAGGCTACACCTTAGGTTTCTGGACCATGTTTCTGGAAATGCCCATAGCAGATGTGAGAGCTGGAATGGAGCAGGGAAACAGAGAGACTCTCCTCTCACAAGGAACCCCAGTGGTGTATCAGATTAGAGCAGCCACATTTCTGGGTTTAGAAAAATGGTTATGAACTCAAGCCTGGATTGCTCTTGTCTGGACACTGAGGCAGTTATCTCTTTGTCATAGTAATTGAAAACCAACAAAAAGACCAAAGCAGAAGACATCAAGCCCAGTAGCCTAGAATGCTCCGGCAGTGCTGAGTGTTCTGTCCAGTTTAATTTAACATCTTTAGTTATCTGGCAGAGTAGATGGGAAATACATTAATCAAACGTGTAAAGGAGTCTGAGTAGGGAGGTGAAACAGCCATAACCATAAATATGAGAGCAATGTAATGGGTATTCTGCTGGGATTTAGGGAGGTTAGGAATACAAATAGGTATTAAAATGAGACTCAGTCTGGAAAAATACAAGCTAAACACAGCAAATCTGAGCCAAACAGAAGCACAGCAGTTTCCTTGAGTGCAGGATCCAATAAAAGACAAGAGATTGTCTAAGAGTATTTGAGTGACCTCAGGACAACTTGGATGGATTAGCTGTCTGTCTAGAGTCTCTCCTACCTGTATATTGCTGTGATTCTTTTTTTACCTTGCTTTATCTCTTCTTCCTGCCTCCTCCTCTCTCTAGCTGCTTTCTGGTAAAAAAAAAAAAAAAAAAAAAGAGAGAAAGAGAAAGAGAGAGAAGAAAGAATTATGCCTTATCCATCTAACACTGCTAACGTCTTTCACAAAACTGCTGTGAGCCCTTGATCAGAGAGGAAGGTAAAAGCAGTGGCCAGCAGTTCAACACTTGACATTAGCAAGAGGTGCAAGCAGGGCAGTGTGCAGAGCCTGTATCTCTCCTAAAGCAAAGCAGTAAAGAAATAGCATGAGAAAATAAAACTGCCTTTAACATGACTATATTCTCCTCTGCCCTATTGTGTATGTTTTTCTCCTTTTGCCTTGAAGTAAGCAGGATATTACAGCAAAACCAGACCATTTGGTTAGCTTTTGGCTTTTTCTTCTAAAAGACTAGTAATTACTATCCTTAGTACTGTCAAAAAGGCTAAAAAACAAGGGCATTTTTTCTTAGGAACTCTTGCTTGAGCTGAAGGTACAAAAGGAATACTGTACAAATAAAAGATCAGTTTAAAATACAGGTGGAGCTGATCTTCTCTCTTATTTTCTGTATCTGTAATGTAAGTTTTACAGTACTTTAGGGGTTACTGAGGACTGTACTCAAACCCCAGTGAAATCCAAGTCTCACTGTTTAGTGCAATACAAGTACAGGCCATACTGGCATGTTGGTCTCTTTGTTACATGAACACAGAACTAGCCCAGTCCCAATTTAGAAGCACATAACTCCCAATTTAGAAACACACAGCTTCTAAATACTAAAAAGTAACTGTTACCAGACAAGGCAGGGAAATAAATGGGGAGAGTCTGGCAAACTTAAAAAAAAAAAAAAAAAAAAAAAAAAAAAAAAAAAAAAAAAAAAAAAAAAAAAAAAAAAAAAAAAAAAAAGGACCCAGGAATTTAAAGTGAGATGTGTTCATGCATGAAAGAAGATCCAGTACCAGTAGAAACTGTGACAAGACGGCGTTACGGAGCAGCAGGGAGCCAGTGATGTCATCAGACCTGGATCAGGCACCAAGAGAGTGATCCATCTGCCCAAGTCCATGTGCTCCTCCACTGCTCCCACCTTGGCCCCTGACAATGGATGTGGGTCCAACTCTTATGGCATAGACAGAAGAGCAGGTTGGGTTCATTGCTCTTCCAGCTGCTGTGAACAAGGCAGAACTGCTCATCAGATATCCCTGGCAGCACTCACCTCAAGATCTGCGCACCTGATCATCCCGACCCTTTCCTATTTCTCAGCTCTGCTTTTCACTGCCCTTGTATTTCCCTTGTAATGCCGCAGGTTCCTGCCAAATAAAAATCCCATCCCTAAATCGTTTTCCCTCATTGGTCCCAATTTTCCCACATTTATACACAAATTCTGTGTTCCTCATACTGATACCTAATCTCAGCCTTGTACTAGAGATATGGTTACCTAGATGCTATTGTTGGCCTTCTCCAAAAGAGGTTCCTAATGCCCCTCCAAATTCTCACCTAAACCCCCTTAACCTCTTGTGGGAACCAGCCCTCCCTTCCCATGCTGTCACTTTGGTCAGCTCCTCACTTTGGTGTTGGATAAGACCTGCAGTTTCTCCTCTCACCACCAGCAGTTTCTCACAGAATCACAGAATATTCAAGGTTGGAAGGGATCTCTAGAGATCATCTAGTCCAACCTTCCTGCTCAAGCAGGCACACCTACAGCATGTGGCACAGGGTGGCAGCCAGGCGGGTTTTGAAGACCTCCAGAGAAGGAGACTCCACAACCTCCCTGGGCAGCCTGTTCCAGGGCTCTGTCACCCTCACAGTAAAGAAGTTCCTCCTCACCTGGAGATGGAACTTCCTGTGCTCCAGCTTGTGGCCATTACCCCTCGTCCTATCGCTGGCCACCAGTGAAAACAGCCTGTCCCCTTCCTCCCTGCATTCTCCCTTCCTGAGCTTATACATATTAATCAGATCCCCTCTCAGCCTTCTCTTCTCCAGAGAAAACAGGCCCAGCTCACTCAGCCTCTCCTCGTACGGGAGGTGTTCCATTCCCTTAATCATCTTAGTTGCTCTTCGCTGGACCCTCTTGAGAAGCTCCACGTCCCTCTTATACTGGGGAGCGCAGAACTGCACACAGCGCTCCAGGTACGGCCTCACCAGAGGCCTCTGCAGTTCCCTTCCCCTCCTGCCAGACCAGGGCATTTGCCTACTGCCCTGGTCTGACAGAAGAAGCACACAGGCTTTTCCTGGGATTCTCTCTAAGCCTGACTTCTGCATGCCACTATTTGTGTTTAGTGAATTCTCTTTTCTTGTGTGTATGTTTGCAGGTATGTGTTTCAACACTGTCACTTAACACATAGCAGACAGGAAAAATATGATACAAAGATGTTCAAAAAACTACTGTAAATGCAGAGGATCATTTTTTGCCCAGGAATGTTGGCTGAAATGGTCAGAGACTGTAAAGCATCTAAACTCCAGGAACTGGAGCCTACAAATCATTGAGGATTTGATCTGTAGTGACACTGCATTGCTGCCATGGGTGAATGCATGGCTACTGCTTGCTGTGTGCATATGCAGCCGGCCTGCTTGCTCTTTGGTCTTTGTCTTTTCTTCATGTGTCTATTGCAGCATTTCATGACTTTGGGCTTATATGCAATAAGATATGCCTAGAAATGTGGTTTAACTCCTGTGAAGGAGCAGAAATTTGTCGGGTATTAATGACTGGAAAATAAACTTTCTGTACAATTGTGTTTGAGGATTAAAAATGGAAGTCTGGACAGATAATATTGTTAGACACTGTTGCAGATTGTGTTTGTCTCGGCATTGTTGTGACACCATTAAGACTTCCTGACCTCAGCCTCCTGTTGTAAGAGACTGTTGTGGGTTGTATTTGTCTCGGCATTGTGTTGTGGATTGTGTTTGTCCGCGATAGGAACATCATGTCAGCTCGAGACCCGAACAATGACATTCTCAGCAGTTCCGACCAAGCTGTGCTTACGTGCCAGCCAGGTAAATAAGAAACCACCACAAGCACCAGAGCACCCTGTATGAACAACACGTACCAAAAGCTTCGAGGAAGTGGGCAGACTCTTGGAGAATAGAGACAATAAAAAGACTGTGTGTTCCTCCCTTGGTGTTTCTTTCTTTCCTCGCTGAACTCTTCTTCAAGAGACCATCACCAGCACCAAGGCAGAGCCAACAAAGTGTAGCGGGACTGGTGGTGGTGGCAACTAACCCTGCTGCACCTCTCCCGCCTGCTTGCATGCTTTTTCTTTTTCCCTTCTTTCTCTGTCCTATCGCAATTACTCCTCGTTATGAGAACAGAGCTTACAAGGTCGTATGTCATTTGACTCTGTTTGACTCTTAAACTCGCTCTTGGGATCGCATCAAAACCTCTCCTGACAGTGGATAGGGACAAAATGAAGAGACTAGAGAGAACCTCAGAGAAGAAAAGGGTTAAAAGGAAAGGACTTTCCTCTGATAGTGCACCAAGTGTAAGTATCTGCCCTGAGTATGTAGACACTTGAAAGGATGGGTATTTCTAACCTCACCTTTGCAAATATACAAACTGACTCATAGGGTTTGGAGTGTCAGGGAAGAAATTTTTTGCTTTCTTTCCCCACTCTTTAAGGTTTGGGTTAAATAGCTTGCAGTTTTGTAGGCTTCAAAACTAATAATCATTTATAGCACTAACTGAAGCATTAAAAGTTCCACAAAAACTTAAGGAAAAATTTCCTGACAGTGAGGGTAACAGAGCACTGGAACACATTGCCAAGTGAGGTTTTGGAATCTCCTTTTCTGGAGATCTTCAAAACCTGCTTGGACACAATCCTGTGCCACATGCTCTAGGTGACCCTGCGTGTGCAGGGAGGATGGACTAGACGATCTCTAAAGGTCCCTTCCAGCCTTAACCATTCTGTGATTCTAAGAAGATAACATATAAAGATTTTAGAAGATCATAGATCTTGAAGCTTTTAAAAACTGAGTTATACCCGGAAGGTCAGATTTATGAAGATAAAATGGTCATGTCTACATTTTACATTGGAAGCTGCACAAAGTCTGCAAGCAACTTATCAGAGGTCCATGAAAAAAAATAATGCTCTTGCAGAGAGAGGTGTAGAATATAAACCGTGGCTTAACTCCTCACCATTTCTTTTAGGATTAGCCTTTCATGCCACTTATATACTATATATGGTTTCTCTCTATGATAAGAAGCAAGCATTTATCTCTTCCCGGTACCAAGAAGCTTCTGAAGAATGTGCACAACCAGTGAGCAGGTACAAAATTTCCCTAGGAGCCTCGGAATATCAAAGCCAGTCCACTACATCTGACATAATTCCATATGCTGACATAATTCCATATCCACAGACAAAATTTTAACACAGTACCAAGCCAATGTGATATTACTGAGAAGTATAAGCCTTGCATGGTGTGCTTTGGACAACAGGATGCTTATGAGAGGGTAAAGTGCAATGTGCTCTGGGTGTTCCTGCTTGAGCAGGGAGATTGGACAAGGTGATCTCTAGAGGTCCCTTCGAACCTCAACCATTCTGTGATTCTGTGTGAAGTAGGAAAAAAATCTGCTAGTATGGAAAAATGAATTCATAAGGAAAATGTTTCTTGAAACATCACCTTGAGCAGCTCTACAAGGGGAGAAGTAGCTATACTATCCCTAAGGAAAGCAGGGAAATATCTATGTGAAATGCTTGGGAAACAGGGAACATCCATGAAAACAAAGATGGCACCCAGGAATCAGCTATTAGCCACCAGCCATTTTTATTTGCTCAGTCTTGTAAAATTATAATTAGGAAAAAAATGGCTTTGAAGATGGACAGATTTAGCGCTGTCATAAGTCCCTAGATCAGCTATAGATAAGGAATTCTCTTCTGAACAAACACAGATCACTTTCTCAGGCTTACTTGCATCTTTGAGACACATCCTGGATTTGAGTTCCAGAAGAACTGAAAGACATCCTACTGAAGTGGTAGTTACTGCACAGTCACACTGGCAGACCAAAAGATTGTGCTCTGAAAAGCTTGCAGGCTATCTTGATCCAGAAACACATTAAACAGACAATAAATAGAGGTACAAAGAGGCGAGCAGATGCCCCAAACCTTAGCACAAGCCAGACTAAGATGGATCCTGTGAGTGGGAGGAAGGGCAATTAGTAGGAACACAACTCTAGACTTCAGCAGAAAAAAAAAATCAGCATTTCCAGGGACCTATTTGGAGAAATCTTATGGGTTAGGGTTGTAGAATGAAGGAGGGTCTTGCAGAACTGGCTAATGTTCAAATACCACTTCCTTCAAATTCAATATCTTCATGAGTAAGAAGTCAGGTGAAAGGGTCAAGAGACCTGCATGTATAAGTAAGAAGCTCCTAGCAAAACTCAGACAGAAGAAAGAAGTGCACAGAATGTAAAAAAAAA
>VZSG01000108.1:1506745-1561941 GCA_013398315.1 Nothoprocta pentlandii
AAATCCATGGGCCCTGATTCAGTACACCCAGGACTGAGGATGCTGGTGGATATTAGTGCTAGGCACTCTCCATCCTCTTTGAAAGGTCGTGAAGTATAGGAAAGATGACTGAGGACTGGAAGAAAGCCAATGTCATTACAGTCTTTAAAAGGGCAAGAAGGAGGACCCTGGAAACTACAGACCAATCAGCCTCACCTCCATCCCTAGAAAGGTGAAGGAAAAGCTCATCCTGGATGGATACGTTCAAAGCCAACCTGGATATAGTCCTGTTCAACGTGTTCTAGGTGACCCTGCTTGAGTGGGTGTGTTGGGCTAGATGATCACCAGAGGTCTCTTCCAACCTCAGTCATTCTGTGATTCTTTAAAGCCAAGTAGGCACGTCCCCCCAAACCAACAGTTTTTATTGAATGAATTAGACATAGGATGCTCAATCCGTACTCCCTCTCTTCCTTCTCCCACAGTCCACATCCAGCCTGTCATCTGTAAATCTGAGCAAAGATTTGGCAAACAATGGCCTTGGCTCACAACACTCTCATGCTCCTGCTCTCCTTCTGAGGAATAAATCAAGTCCAGACTGTGGGCTTGTTGAGTTACTTTGGCAATGGCAATCCAGCCTTGGCTGCCATGTATTTCTTTGAGGCCTTTCCTTCCTCCTTCTTCACCTCACCTCGCAGCCTTTCGCTGTCTGTATAATGAGAAAGAGGCCTGAGGGACCATTGGGAAAAACTGACAATCAGGAGCAGGTGTTTGGAACACTAGAACAAATCATTTCAAGTAAAGCCAGTTCCTTGACAGGTCCCCAACACAGACATGTTGTCCTTGGGAAAGGGCAGGATTAGGATTGGGCTGAAGGATGTGGTGGCCAAGAGCTTCTCTCAGGGATAAACAAAGCGCATTGTGAATACAGGAACCACGCATGGGACTGCAGCACATCTAACCATCCAAGAATGGCAGGATCTACTGGTGCACACCAAATGTCTTGTGCAAATAGATCCAGTCATGTAATAGCTGGAAGGATGATGGTTTGCAGCAGTTGCATTAGGTTGTGGGGACCATCAAATTAGAAAAAAATGCAAGTCACTGAAATAGACCAGGTTCTGCTAGACGGTTCCACTTAATCCTAATTTTATAACTACTCAAATTGTACGTGTCTTTATTTTTTAACATGACAAATATCAACAGCCTTACTTTATTTCCTGTCACTTCAGTCACTAGAAGTCTAGACAATGAGTTCAAGACTAGATAGACTAGATCTGGACAAATGTAATCACAGCTTAAGCAAATCTATCGGTTAATGGTTGTGATTAGGAAAATCAAACAAAGGAATCTGTGAAATGCTTTTTCCTGAGGTATTCCAAATGGAATAGTCTGATGATTAAGTTTAAAATTTCCCCAGGCAAAAGAGTTAAAAAAAAAAAAAAAGAAAAAGGAAATCTAAAATGAAATTAAGTATTTCCCTGAGGAAAGACAAGTAATGCGGTTAAAAATATTTGCTTGCTCTGTTTCTGTTTTTTTTTTTTTAATTCCAGCAAGGAAGAAAGTGGAGGAAAAATATCACTTTGGGTTCACCTAAAGCACTGGTAAAGAGGTAAAGAGTAGAAAAACACGCTGTGTGTGAAAATACGTTAGGATGGACTAACTCCAGGCCAGGAAGTGATGCTCAGACAACCAATGTGACAGACCAGAAATGTAACCTACTTTTAAAGGGCAATAAAGCTGTTCAACTTGGTTCTGTCTAGGTATACCATATCTTTATATAGATCATGTGAAGAGTTAGTTTTAAAGATTAATTATTTACCCATACTAAGCACTCGGTATACTCCTTGCCATCCATGCAGACGGCTGTCCACATCTGCTTTCAGAAACACTAATGAGATTTCTCCATTTCTTAAAAATTTTGCAAAGAAAGGAGAATAAAAGAGGGGACCAACACAATACTTTGTCATGTATCAGAAAGCTGATTTTGTTGTTTTAAGCTGAAATTATATTATTTTCTTTAAACATTTTTGTTATCAGGTTGCTTTAATGCTCGCAATACTCAGCTCAAATACCAGTTTAATTACTGCTTTTCTGTTGAAATTTAATTCCGTATCATAAAATACTGTCAGACCTTCTGAATTGTATTTAATATGCTCACACCAATCCTCTGTGTGTACATTGAGCAATGTTCACATGAAGCAATGCTGCATTATACATTCATCTGTCACCACATTTCGTGCAAGGGAAATGAGATTCTTTTTTTAATTTAAACTCAGTTATATTTAATTAAAGTCTTAAGAATTGTTTTGTTTAAAAAAAAAGTTAAATAGAGGCATCCTGGTAAATCATTCAAAAGGAGTTTAAATTCTGGACAAGATATTCTAGTCTTTGAATAAATTTGCAAGGTTGGCAGGACCAGAATGTTAAAGACCTGGAACACAGGGATGACAAAGATCTTCTCATTTTCTACCCAGGAAAAGTTGCAAAAGGAAAACTTTTGTGGTTCTTCTCTAAGCATTTTTGATATTCATTTTGTGTGCATGTGTTTTGGGAGGAAGATAAGGGGAGAACTGTTTGTGCTTGTTATTTCCTTCTCTTCCTTCTTCCTTTGCTCTATTCATCACTAAAATCCTTTCTTCTGTCTAGTCAAACATTAATATTTGACCCAGGAGCCCAGTAGAGGACATTCTGATACTGAGAACCTTTACAGAAGTGATTCATGATTGCAAATACTCTGATTTTAGGGAATTCAATTTGAGAGACTTAGAGCAGCAAGATTTGGAGAGCGCTCATGATCTGAGAATCTGGTTCATTAATACCTGTTTTAAAAACACTCTGATGGACCTGCAAGTCGCTCGAGAGAGAGTATCTGAGTGCCAGATACTGCAGCAGAAGTTTTCATGCTGTGATAACTGATCACCTAAGAAGTCTGCTTTCAAGCACTCCTTCTGAGCCGCAGAGTGAATCATTCGGAGAAGCAAATACAGAGGGTCACTGGGCAAACTCACACGGAATGAAAGAGCAGAGAAGAGAAGAGATTTCTCTTCAAAACTATTTCAAAGAACGAAAGCCAAAGGCACAATGTGTTTCTTTTTAAATGGAGGTACAGTGATCTGAAGCGGAAGGTAGACCAAAGCTGGACTCAGCAAGCTAAAACAGAGATGTGAACTTTAAAGCCACTTGCAAGTACCTTTGGGCCTGAAAAAAGAACCAGATACAGACAATTTTCTGCTTTGGAGATGGGATTTGGCATCCAGAGCGCTGCTTACACGCATCTTGAATGGCAAAGATATCCTAATAGTTCTATATCTGAGGCATTTGCTTCCCTGAGGCAGGGAGGAATTTCAAATGAGGACCTGGAGTCAAGGACAAGCTCTGCATACTGGATCTGGTGCTTGTGCACTTTCTGGTGCTTTGTGCACTTTCCACTCAGGCTCTGGTGCTTCCAGAGCTTCTGTTACTGCTAACCACTTTCCTCAAGCTCTCCTCTTTGCAAACTTTGCCTTCATTAGTATTTTTGTTTCCTCTCACAAGGTCAGTTGACGCAACATTAAAGTTCTTTGAGTTCATTCAGGAGAATTAGCCATTCAGGAGAATTTTACACTCAACTTTCTGACATGTCAAATTGACTTTCTGTTTTCCCAATCCCTCCTCTGCCTCCTGCCTGTTTTGGTGGGCAGCCCATGTTTGCAGACACTAGGTACACATCAAACCTGCTCTTCTGGCTGCAGGTATCTCAAATGAAAAGAGTATGGTTCTCTGCCAACCTAGAGCTACTCATCAGCTCTGTCCATGGGGGTTACAATTACCTTATGACCTTATTACAGCATGTACAATCACTTCTGGAAATGGAAAGGATCTGATGAACTTCAACTCTGTTTAAAACTCAAATTATGGCTGAACAGCTTAACTCAAACTTAAGTTGAATAGCTTAACTCAAACTATGGCTGAATAGTGTAAGTGAGAGTCCCACTCTAGTATTTTTTAACTTTGAGAAAAAGCAGCTATTGCCTGAAGAGCTCCCACAGCATGAAAGACTTGCATTGCAGCTTAGCAGTTAGGTCTACTCCCACAAAAACCATCCAAGTCTTGTTGGGTTGGGTAGCCAGGGTCAGAAATAGAGAATAAACGGAATAAAAGGAGTTTATTAAATAATAAATAATAAACCTTTTTTGGAGGGTGAAATAGAAAGTTCATTCTAAACCTGATGTCATACACTTAGAAAACTCTAAAATTAAATAGTATGCCAGCATTAGCTTCCAAGGAATTTTAGTTACTTCCAAACATATTCCCTTCAAATTTCCATTTGTTTTCATGTCACCATTACATTCTTCTGACACCATGTTAACAGCTAATTCATTCAGTATCTTCTGTAAGTTATAGAAGCAGACTCTGAAAACAAAAATTCCAAGCACAATAACTATAAATATCTAACTAAAACCCAAAAGCTAAACTACCTAAAAGCTAAAAATCTTTTACCTTTTATGGAATTTCTGTTTATCTTAAAAACAAATTTTCTTTCAAATTATGTTCATACAGCTGCTTCTTTTTAGTGTCATTCTTCCCATCATTTGCTTATTTATGATATCCTGTTTTGCCACCTTGCTGTATATCTTAGCTCTAGCTTTGTGCCAGGTATGTGAATTTATTGGCCTAATAGTTTATGTAGCAGTGTGCTCCAATGACAATATTAAAATATTTACAAATACTCATATGAAAGCTTGCAGAACCATATTTAATGGCTAGCTATACCCTTCAAATATGTTTTGTATTAACTCATCAGTGTTGAACTTAAAATATTAGCCTGTAACTCTACAGTTAGTATTTCTCTGATGTCAAGATTTTTTGGGAGTCTTTTTTGGGAGGTGATTTATACAGCTATTGTGTTTTCACACAAGAAATAGAAACTGTGATTGAAGTCCTTCTTCAAGCTGGGTTTTTTGGAAAGTCCCTCTCCCAGGTGAATCTCGAGACTTTCACAGAAGAGCCTTCCTGTGACAGCCTTTTCCTAGGAGACAGTAAAGAGAACTTGCTGCTGCAGCCAGGTGCCTGCTGGCAGGACACTAGCAGTAGCCTAATACCTGAGAGACTTCTATCCTTCTGCCCATGTAATTGGGTTGGACAAAACACCCAAAGCTATTACAGAAAAAAGCTTTCTACACACAACTCCACTACACACACATGAATGCAGACTGTGGCCAAATAAGCCTCATTTCTTTAGGAAGCCAGGCTGAAAACAATATTTTCATCAACACCAAAGCTTTGGAAAAGGTTTTTTACCCACAAAAAAAGTCTTTTTTTTTTTCATTTTGAATTCTAATTTTTGCACATATTGCAAAAATGGACTCTCAGTAGTTGCTACATGCTGAGGCAGTATGAGATCCCACAGGTTTGGTGTCCAAAGTGATTTCTAGACTAGATTTCCTGGGGCTTTTTTAAATGATCTAGTTGTGTTTGATTCCTTTCCCTTGCACCATAAAATAAATGATATACAAGACAAATTAAATGCTGCTGTACCATGTCAACAGGAATTGCTACTGCTCTCTCAGGGCTCAAGCCTGTGTAATCACCTCACGGCGTACACAGTTATCTCAATTGGGTAAACTGTATTTTCCAAAGCTCGGAGGTCTAATGACAGCAGGGTAGTTGGCACCACTTTCCCACACAACATCCAAGCAGTCAGGGCCTATTCGTGCTCTGTTCTTTGCTGCCTTCATACTGCTGTCCACTAGATCCAGGAAACCCTCCTAGATCAGCAAACAGCACGTGCAAGCCTACCTAGAGTGGACCTCCTGCAGGGCCGACAAAGCAAGTGCCTGGCCATCCCTTAGTGACCTTATGCCAGCACAAAAAGAATTAAAAATTATGATCTGCTCTGCCTTGTACAGCTTCTGAAAAAAAAAGAAATATGGAGAGGTTTTGCACCAGTATTGGTAGCAGCACAACTCCGTTCTCCAGTCTGCATGTTCTGCGCTGTGCAATGCACCTGTACATGGCTCTGGCTCCTGAGAAGATGGAAAAAGTCGGGACATTTGTCAAGGCCATCTGTCAATTTAGACCCACAGGTATGCACCTGAGCATGCAAATTGGTACATCATCCAGTGCCTACAAGCTCAGCAATTCTTGCTAATAAAAGAGGCATCCACTCTTTGCCAGTTCTACAGCCAGTACTCTATGCCAGTCCTACAGCTAGGTATGCATTAGCCCATGCTGTGATCACTCACAGTATTGCATGTTTCCCCTTTTTAAAACATTACCTCTGTTTCAATCAGCCAGATGAAGTAAGATGGTCAACATGATGGTTTGGCCATTATACTTCTTTCTGCTCTTCCACTCCTGCTCTCTTCTAGTGAGGTTTGAATTTAGCTGCTCAGAGGCTACAGTATGGATGATTATAATCATCTTAATTTGTTCTTCTTCATCAGGAAATTTGGAAATATATTTTTCAGAATATCACAGAAAGCATTTTATCCTTAAAAATGAATGTAATTAGTAGCTCTGCGCTCAAATTTCAGACTCCCACCTTTATCAGAGCTCAATATAGGAGCTGTTATGAGACACTTTCGAACTGACTACATACATGTGTGTTAAGTCCCAGGTCAGGCTGCTTAAGAATGAACATTGTTGTCAGTGCTTTAATGTAGGGCACTCAGGCTATAGCTGCACCAATGAATTCCTCCCAGCCATCCAGCACATGCTGTTCCAGGATCTACGCTTCACCTTGAAAGTCAAAGGTCCAATGACTTCCATATATCCACTCAAATGTCAAAAACTCCTTACCAGTATGCAAATCTGAGGAAAGGATTAAAGCTTATGCTGGAATCTGTTGTGTACTTCCAAAGCAGAAGTGAAGGTCAAGGGTCTTTGAACATATTCGTGTAGTCTCGTTTTTAAATGCTGAGGGGGTAAAAATATGTCAGATGGACGTCAACTAAGAACTATCTGATAGAGAAAATACAAAACTTGGCACTACATATATAATCCGTTGAAAAGCTTTGCATCCTTTGCGGAGGCTCCTGGAGAAGTGGTTGAAGTGCATGCATACATATTACTCTAATCTTCTAGCGAAACTGTAATGGCTGTTATCAAATACTCCCATTTTAATGCAAGGTTTTGATTATTTAACACATATTTCTGCAAAAGTGTTGTCCTTTCTAGCTGGGGAATAGAGACACGGGCTTAGCGATCATTTCCACCACACTTCCAGATGTTAGGACAGCGTGTCCCTTGTGACACCTACCACATTCTGAACCTTTGGAGAGATTTTTCTGACCTTTGTGGGCTAACACTTTGCCACGTCTCCCACAACATTTCCATTTCCCCTCCTGTTACAGCTTCTTGCCTTCTTCTCACTCACTGAGCACTACTTCTGATATTAAAAGTGCTTGCAGCTGCTTTTTTTATGTTTGTGTTTCTCTTCTTTATTGGTGTGCTGCAGTTGCTTCTGTGCTGCCAGTATGTAGGTCAGCATCATTTTTGCTCAAGCCAGTGTTAGTGAGAGATCTGGGCCTAAGTGTAAGTCGTGCTGATGAACGGGTTGCTTCTTTTGCCAACAAAAAATTCTCTCTCTTATTAATTCTTCTTTTAACATTCCGAATATGCAATGTTCAGCAAAACTGTGATCTGCAGTAATAAAAGCTTCAGTTGTTTGCCCTTGTTCTTGGCAACTCCTGGCAAATTTGGCCTTTTCATGTATATATTTTACTTGTCTGTGACATAGACTTCAAAAGTCTGCTTTTGCTTTTTTTTTTTTTGCCTTCTTCCTATCCTTCACCAGTAAGACACATAGGAGAGCAACAGCAGCAGCAACAGCCAGGGCAAACACCAAGGCATTTATGTGATATTCCTGCATCTTTCTAATCAAATTGCTGAAAGCTTCAGTTCCAACAAGGCCTAATTGGAGGCCTTGTTAACTGATTGTTAAAGAATCAATATTCTTTAACAGAGCCATTTGCCCTCCAGGTTCTTGTACATATGTCTATGGCATTTTGTGATCCACATCAGAGAAGGAGTCCTTGTGCCCAAACTGGATATGCCCAGGACTTTCTGGAGCACACTGGTCATGTCCTTCCTGCATATTACCATGCTCTCAAGTCCTCACAAGGGACTGGGTCTTGTGTCCATCACAAGATCCCTGGAACTATTGACTCCTAAACCCCACATAGGTAGAAAGAGGAATTGCCTCCCTGATAGGTAGTTTTAAGAGAAAATATTTGTATTTCCTCCTCAATTTATGCTAGATGTTAAGAAAAGCACTTTCCCTCTGTTTAAAAAAGCATTTATCATTAGTCTGAAGCAGGGTTTGGGTTACATCTACCCTGCCTCTGCGAGCTGCTGCTCTTTTCTTCTCGAAGTATCGGTGCTTTCATACTGCCAGCTCAGTCACTGTGTGAACGCTGACAAGCAAATGCTTTTGCCAGTGACATTAACAAATCTCTCCAGGTTGGGCAGCAGGCGAGCGCTGTGGCAGGGGGTATCTGCCTCCCTGCAGAAACAAAGCTCCATAAACCACGCGCGTGGTGACATTCAGTGTGCCTGGATCTCCGGGAGCGCCGCTATTTTTAGCTCCTGTACACAGCTGCAGCACAATGTTCCCCCTCTCCACTGCCGTGGCTGCTGAGCGGGGTGCAGACGTGTACACTCAAGCCTTTGGAAGATTAATGCAGAACTTTGCAGGGGTTCATCTGCCTGATGGTCCTGCATGCCAACGCTTTGGCGTCACCACTCCGTCTGCCTCCAGCACGCCTGCAACAGTGATGGATTAGCCATAGTAACCCCCCAAATCGAGAACAAAACAACAAAGCATTTCTAGGTCAGCAGTTTAATATCGGCCCGAACTCAGCAATTCCCAGTCTCGGGAGGAAGATGGGAGCGCCAAGGGGTGCTCCAGGCATTGCAGAATTAGTGCTCCAGAGCCACCTCCAAGACATAACTCCTGAAACAGCACAAGGAGCTTCATTGCTTGTGATGAGACATAAAGAAAACTCTTTCAAAGAGGCTCACAGTGGTGGAAAGGTTGAGGAGCAGTGAGCTGAGATGCTGGGTGCTAGATGGCTGCTCTTCTCTGCATGGCAGCTAGTGCCTTCACCCAGGGCATGTGGCATCCACAGCAAAGAGACTTCAGTAACTCTCAGAATTCAAGAGTTGCTTCTTCCTCTGCTGACACCACCTCCATCCACAGACCCCTTTTTTTCTCCTCTCCATCTTTTATCCCTTGCAGGGGAATGGTTGATGGAAGCAGCACAAGACAGTTACCTAGATGTGCATTGCACCGTGTAAGTTTTCCATGGCTCCATGCTACAGCAGTAGATTTAACTATTGCCAGCACTGCTATTTTTAGCAGTTTATTAATTACAAAGCAGTGAGAGACTGAACAAGGCTATTCTACTTTTGTGTGGGGAAAAAAGGCAATCAGTTTCATTAGAACCACACAAAAAGAAAGTTGTTCTTAAGTGTTATATATAAGACAGAAAACATTCAGCTGCATGGCATCTTTCAGACAAGCATCAAAGGCATTAAGAAACTAAGCCTTACAACATAGCTATGAGGAAATATATTTTTTAAGCTAATTGCACTGCTGGTGTTTTATAAATAAGACATCATAGTAATTTTTGTGGTAAATAATAATAGTAGCAATCATCAACAGCGGAAACAAACTAAATTAAAACTGTCCTATCTTAAAATGGGATTTGCCAGCAGGATATGTCATTTCAAGATATCAGCTTTGACTGAGAAGGATTGCCTTGATTTTTCTGCCAGAACCCTCAGGTTTACTGTATTTTCCACCGGCTTGTGCTTGATAAAAACAAGTATGACCCTTTGTCAGCTATTTTGTCTTTAATTTCTATCTATTTTTCACAATGCCTGCTTTAAACTGTTAGTTCCTTCTATATTTCTTGCTGTGGTCAGAAGCAGTGATAAGGCACAGATGGAGCATCACATTCTGTGTTTCACTGCCAGGGACATGGGCACAGCCCGAAAAACACGACACCCATAAAAATAAGTGATGTGGCTGCATCTGTCCTTCTTCTCTCTCCTTTGTGGCGGTATAAAAAGCTCTCAGGGCATTTTCTATGTACACTTAGCATAAACAATAGGGTAGAGTGACTCTTCTGATGCCATGAAATGCAAAGAGATAAGGCTGGAGCTCCACACTTGAGTGCCTAACATTAAATAAATATGATGGCTGTATAAATACTTGGTACTTCAGAAAATTAGGCCACCTACTTAAAGGCCTAAGTGTGGATTTATGTGTCTCTTTCTATAAACAGCCAGGCTTGAACATTTTAACCCCAGTGCATAAATCCTCAGAAAATTAAACTGGATGGTGAATCTGTGCTTCAGTGCTACAGGAGCAAGGGCAACTGAAAACCTTGGCATAAATTTGTGATGGGACAAACATGTGATGTGACTTCAGATGACCAGTTTTGCTTCAGATGACCAGTTTTGAAATCTGCAATTTCCTAAACCCATTTGAGGTTCCAAATGGAATGATACATCAACATCTAAAATTTTCAGATAGATATTTCCTATGAATGTAGCTTTGGATCAAGTAAAAGAACTTATTTTGATAAAATTACATTTTTTAAAAATTTTGGCCTTAGTATGTGAGTGAAGAATAATACAATAACAATATTTCTAAAATAGTTGGGAATCAGGTAGTTGTGTTGGAAACATCCTGCTCCCAAATAGCATTTTAATGTTGCTGACTCAGTAATTTCCAAAGAAAAAAATCTATTAAAAGAAAGTTGGATCAGCTACATGAAATCCAGCACCTATTAGGAAATTCATGCAGTAAATCATGTTCAATGAAGACTGTTACACCACTTTTTACTGAGAGAACACACTAAAGTATAGCTGTCATCCAGTGACACCCTAACAATGATTTTCACCATGTTTTTGTCCTTGAATGCAAGAAAGAACAGTCCAGATACAGTAAGATGTTTCTACTTCCACTACTTAAAACTAAACTCAAAAATAACTTGCACATTGAAGCTATAAGTGAAAACTGACAGTGGTTGTATAGGTGTAAATTTTTTGCAAAATTTTGGTGAAATATAATCCAAAGTACATTTTAATTAGATTCTAATGTTTTCTTTTTAAAAAGTGACAGCTGGAGTCCCATCTGGCCTCATTTCTCACAATACAATCTCTTTTGTATTATAATACTTCCAATCTGGTTATTACTATTGTTGGTTGTGAAAAAAAACAGCAAAGTTTCAGCCTGGACAATTTCATCTGGCCTTCAAAGAAAGCTGACTCAACTTTCAATATGTTGTTGCTGGGCATATTGAAAATTATGCAGCACTGAAAGGAACAGCCAACAAATAGCTGAAGAAAAATACATCAGTGTCTTGTGTTTGAGTATATCCTTTAAAAATAGCTGGTTCAAATGCATAAAACATTAAAAAACAGAAAGAAAACCTGCATTGAAATTCACTGCTGGTTTTCTTTAGGATAAAGATCCAAAATCACTGCCTATGTCATTATTTTCCACAAAGCGCCATTGTATTTAGATCATTAGAAAGACAAACTATTGTCTTTGGGAGGTGCACATTAGTTTTTCTAGCAGGATGCCCACAGGCACAGCCGCAGCAAAAGCAGCTTCCCCTCTGCAGCTAGAGCAGCAGGACTCAGTTGGAGAGGGGTGGTTGGAAACTGCTCTCCAAGCTCTGGAAATTATCTGTCCAAAGAAAGAAGGGGGTTTAGTGCACTAGAGGTTATTTTCTCTATATATTTAATATAGAAATACTACATGGTAATTTTTATAGCACATGATGTATAGGAAGATAAAGCTGTCTCTATGAAAATTTTGGCCTATCTGGATGGACAAATTAGGTGTAACAGGACTGTTGTTATTTATTTGAGAGCCCTTCAGCTGGGGTAGGTGCGAGAGACTGTGTGAGCAACTAAGGAAAATAAGGGTCTGAAGTGATCTGACCTCGTCTGAACATACAGGGAACTGTATATGTAAAATATAATTCAAATATCAATTGCAAGCTGGGATAATTCCCTATACAGCAAACATGCACATGCCAAGCGATATGGTTATTATGAATTCTGTATGTCAAACACCCAAAATGTGCTTTGTGGACACGAGACAAACAGGTAATTCAATGTATTTGAATGGAGACTGTAAATAAGGGCAAACCCTATTTATAGACACAGTTTAGTCAGCCAATTGTTAATGTTGATATGTTTTTCTGCCTGCCATCTCACTGGAATGAGGGAAGTCCAAGCAATAATTCTGGCATCCACTCACGTTTGTGGTTATAAAGCGTTAGATGCCTTAATTAGTAGGGGAGGCATCTTAGAAGAAAAGTCGATATCCAGCATTCTTGTCAGATGTGGTGTCTGCAGATTCAGCCTCAGGGCAGCTACTCTGAAGAGTTAAGGTTTCCTAAATATGGATTTAGTTGCTGCAGTATTAAACACCCACGTCTTCCCATTTGACCATAGTGAAACTCTGTTAAGTCCAGGACACTTTTTTTTTTTTTTTTTTTCAATATTGAATACATAGAGAATAATTTTCTAACGTGCAATTGTGGCATGGACTCATGCTTTCTATTTACAGCATGAAGCCTATAGAAAAAATAGAATGTTTGACCTGCTCAGTGCACCTCCGAAACTACCTCCAACACCAGGCAGATGAGGCAAATAAAAGAAAAAACTATATCTGGCAGAACTCCCACTAAGGAACTTGCAATTGCACCTTACTGGGGCTGCATCTTCTCAGTAATACAGCTGGTCAAAAACAGCTTGGTATTCTTTTTATTGAGATAATTTTCTTGCTTCTTTTCTTCAATGATTTAGCTTGGGATTAGGTCTATGTGTTTACAGGTTTTGTAAGCTTAAGGGTTTGTTGTTGTTGTTTTTTGTTGTTTTTGTTTTCATTTTTAGAAATTTCTATTTAGAAGGAAAATATCATTCAGTGAATAAGCCAAACAGTCAAATCAGAGAGAAAAAAGAAAGAAACTTCCTACTCCTGGGATTCTCCTCCTCCATAGCAGTTTCACATCCACACTGATGTGTTGATTTCAGTGACTGACTATGAAAAGACGCTCAAAACCCAGGAGACCAGTGTTTCCAATCAGAGCTACTGCAACTGGAGACCAGAGAGCAAGTATTCAGGATGAACTGTTTGCAGAGCAGCTGCAGATCCATATATATCCTCAGCAAGTACTCAAACATTATCAGTGTATTTTTTAAAAAAATCATGCACTGTTTATGGACTATGTTCTTGCACAGATTTAAAATGCAAAGGGTTACATTTTGGCTGGTGTAAAGTGTTGTACTATAATGTTTTCAGTAACTAGCTGAGTTTCTAAGTGAATAACCCACTGTATCCCTGCAGTCATGACCACAGTGCCTATTTCACCTTTACCTGCAATTAGTGAGTGGTAACTATGCAATTTTGAAGTATGCCCCCGAAGAGGTAAACATTTAATCCAGTTTAGCATCCAGGTGGTCACATTGGAAGGGGTTGCCACATAAGGCAATGTGGCAGGAAGCATTTTCTGGGAAACTTCTTGTGTTTAGAATAGAGTTCAGTTATTGTATTCAAAATGACTGGACTGAGTGGACACAGCCTGGTCAGCCGTCGCTAGTGACCTGCTTGACAAGGGGGTTAGACCAGTCTCCAGACCTCCCTTCCAACCCCAGCTCTTCTGTGTCTCTGAGACAACACGTGGGCTTGGCTCCAGCAGGAGCTACTTCCCTTCCATGTGCCAAGGACCAAGGATGCTGACACCTCCAGAGTCCAGAACATCAAAACAAACAGAAATATTTGCCACATGACCCCATGTGGGGAGGAAACAGAGCTACAGAACATAACATATGAGCCCCTTGTGCGTTAGGCCGAAGGCCCACAGGGCCCCCTATGCTGTTTGTGCCAGTGCCAGAGAAAGAGCATAAGAAATGGGGCACTGCAAAACAGTGTGACTTTGGTCTGACCCTCCCTAAGCCAGGATTTGCTAATAGCTTTGAATAGAGGTTCGGTTATTTCAAATAAAGTTTCACTTTTATTATTCGCAATACAAATTGAATCCAGCTCTTGAATCTGTACATTTGCAGATGACTGATTTCTTTCCACTTGGCAAAATACCTGAGGGGGAAAGGGAAAGCAGGCTAACTATACTTTTTTTGTTGTTGTCATCTAATTAAGTTCTGTAAACATTGATTCCCTGCCCTTCATTATTGCTCTGTGTCGTTATTAACCACCAGCTTTGGACACTGGCATTTTCAGGAGCTGATTCCCTACAGCTGTTCACATCATAGCCGGTCTTGAATTCAAATTAGCCATGTATCTTTTGTGGGTTTTTTTTTTTTTCAGTTCTGTTTGGAATTCAGATCAGCACCAGAATAATCAGGTCCCTGGATGCTTCCCTGTGGGTGTCCCAGGGGAGCTTGCAACCTGTGTGATTAGCCAGGCAACTCCCTGGAAGACTCTGTGGCTGAGCCTTACAAGTCAAATGACAGAAAAGCAGCCTATCACTATACCCGGGAAGAGCAATGTGAAGCAGCAGCGCTGTCCTGAGAGGCTTCTTGAAGCTAACACCATGAGCCTTCTCCCCTGCCAATTAAAAACACTGGGACAAGGCAGAGGAATTTATCTTTCACCATGTTCCTGAGCCGAGTTTATTTCTTCTCTTGCCAATTCAGCTGGCAGCTATCACTGTTAATTGGTCCAGGAACTTAAAGAAACTCTCAGGCTCTCTGTTTTCAAAGGAATGTTTTACCCCTTGCTTTTTGTTAGAGGAGTTGCTTATGTCTCCTCTTTCTTGCTGGTTTTTCCATGCCTTTCTCTTTGTGCTTTTAATAATGACTACATATTACGCAGCAGCAATGGCTTATTGTGATCAGATGTTTTTGCTGAGTGTGGGGAATAAACCACCCTTACCTTAACAGCTTGCAGATGGTTTTATAATCTATGTTCTGCAGATGGCTGGAGGTCCAGGGTCTATTTCTACAGGGTTTGGAGAAGGAACAAAGAAAAGCCAGCCTATTGTCAGAGTTTGACAGGGTCCGCATATCTCCTAGGAAATTTTTAAGATGTCCTCGAAACAACAACCACAAAAAAAAAAGATGACTAGCTTACTCCACAGATGTTGGATGGGGAATATTAAGAAGGAAGAAAAAAGACATGAGACCCTCCTCCACTCCTAGATGATGGAGAAGCAGGTACACACAGTGAAGCACAAAGGAGTCATGGAGAGGAGTTTCCAGGTTCATGGAAAGGGGTTTCCTCCCATTCATCAGGCAGCCTGGTTGAAGGAGCCAGGGTCACTGCTTTGGACAGGGTAGCTGCAATATGAGGTCCTGTCATCACCATTTTCTCTCAGCCTCTGCTATGGCAGAAAACAGAGGTCTGATCTCAATCCTAATGAAATAAGGACCTAATCATGACTGAATTATCAGTGAAAGAAATTTGGAGGTTTTGCTGTTGTTGTTGTTGTCGTCATGGTTATGGTAAGTAAATGATTTACAAGAGCAACCTTTTATCAAAAATGCAAATTACCCAAGATTGTTAAGTTGCTTGTTAAGGCAATGGTGCAATGCAATCTGGCATATTTTATAGAGTAGTTCAAATTGCAGTATTGAATGATTGCACTCACATGTGATGTATCAGACCTTCAAGAAAGAAAGAAACTAGGGAGAAGGAAAGGAGGAGCATTTTCTCTGTTTTATACAGTGTGCTATAGCCCAGATTTTACTAACTTGCTGTGTTTCTTCACCTGAATATTGTAGAGTCCTTGGTTGATTCACTAATGTGTAATTCAAAGCTCTCACTATTATCTCTTACATGCAAGCTTGGCAGTATATGGAGATCATGAAAGAGGGAAAGGTCTATATTTCGAGTCTATGAGCTATACAGAAAGCTTCATAAATTATCCATTGGTGCATGACATGTTTTCTCAGTGTGATGCTTTTCCTTTAAACTCTTTATTATCCTCTTCTGTAACAACCAAATTGAAAATAAGGATTAGACAGAATTAAAACTTGGAGGCAAACATGTTTGCAATTTATTACAATGCCCAGGCTATGTTCTTCAAGAATATTTTAAAAATCCCCAGCAAAATAATATTAAAATGAAGGAACCCTTTTAAAGAAAACATCTGCAGTTTTGTTGTTGATGGAATCATCCTTCCAAAACAAGAGCAGAACATTTCAAATATGATTGTTAGTATCGGTTTCTTTGTACTTAAAAAAAAAATACTAGGCTGTTTCTAATTGCCAGAGGGAGGAACCAGTTATTTACAGAAGCAAAGGAATAAAAGACTTTTAAAACTGCTAAATAAATGAATATTGTCATATAATTTGCTGGATGAAACAAAAGATTTTGAAAGCATCCAATAACTCAAAGATTTATATTTTACATTTAATTTGGAGAAATAATAGCATCTCTGTGTTAGGTTTGCAGCCATAGTAAATCCGATTTACTTTCCTTTGGAATACAAAGGAAAAGAATGTCCTTGTGATTTAACATATCTAGAGTCACCGGTATGTTATGTGTCTGCACTAGTGGTATGGCATTTCACCAGGAACACTGCTTTACTTGCTATAGCAAATTCTCTTCAGAGCCTGAAAATAGCATATAATGATCTCAAAAGCGCAATGATGACCTCTAACACCTTCACATTATATCCAGAAGACTTATTTTTGTGGGGTTTCTATAATGTTTTTATGCAACCACCTTTTTAATAACTATATTCCTTTGCACTGGCTCTCTACATGTGGATGACGTTCACTAGTTTTTCTATATAGGCTGGCTTCAGAGATTAATTCTAAGTCATGTCAGGAAATGAAACTGTTTCCATTCCCAGGCACACACATATTATGTAAACAAGTTCCAAATGCGAGCATCAAAAATATCCCGAAAAGCCTCTACAGGTTGAAAATATCAGCTTAACCTTTCACTGACAAGTTAACCCAGTTGTTACTTCAGGCTTTGTTGACTTTGTAATTGTTAAGGATGGGAGCAAAAACATCTTTAAGATTCATAGAAATTTCTGTTTTGTTATTAAGTCCAAGAACAGAGAGAGAAGACTTCAAGGAAACGCTGACTATCTGGGAGCTACTGATAGAAATGTCCTTGGGGAGTGACATCTTGAAGACTGAATCCCTAATTCTGTCCTGAAGCACCTAATTTTCAGTTGTGGCTCCAGCTCTAGCTTCCAGGAAGTTGATTTTAAGGCTATGCTTTCCTCCTTCAGTGACAAAGTAGTTTGAGACATTATCCTAGCATAGATTTTTCTGAAGAATCTTCATTTTGTCTAAGAGGTTTTTTTTCAGTGCTTGCTGAAAAAGAGACAAAAAAAAAAAAAAGAGAGAGAGAGAGAGAGAAAAAAAGAGACACTGTAAATTAAATCACTTTAAGAGCTTGGATCATGTTTGGAAAGAGGTGCGAGGTACCTTTTAGATAAGTCCTCATGAATTGCCATATCACACCAGCAAAGGTGTGTGAAAGTAATTGCCTAGCTCAGATTTTATCTTGTACTTTTTTCAGTGTCCTTCTCTGTTTGCCTTTGTCAGGGAAGTTCTTCATTCCTTTTCATATTTTGTCATGAAATCAGGGAAACTCATTCAACTCTGTTTGCAGGCTCCGTTACTAGACATAATATGAATGGTCATCCATGGAATATAACTGTTTATTTCCAGTGCTTCTTTTTTTCTTTTTTTTTTTTCTAGAAGCAGCTATTGCCAACAGAAAGCAACACAATTTCATCACCTCCATATAAACTACTTCAGAAGAGAACAAGAGGACATTGTGAAGAGTTAAGAAGTTTCTCTCTATATTTTTTTTAATCAATTAATCTTCTGTCTCCTTATATTTGGGTGTAATCGCCCCAAGAAATAACTTGGCGCTGGATTTTTCAAGGTGTTTATCACCTGAAAATACAGACAAAAGTTTCTGGTGTAATTCCTTTGATTCCAGTATATTGATTTCTGTTGATTTACAGTAAAGCTTAAAAGGATGCATGTTCTTGAAACTTAAGCTTAACTTAAACTTAACTTAAAAGGATGCATATTCTTGCAAAGGCACTGGGTGCCTATCTGCAGTTTTGGGTGCCTACATATGTTGAAGAATATGTCCCTCATGCGTCATTATTTAGTAGCTATGGAAAAAGTCCACAACCTACATTTAATTCTCCTAAACAGATGTTTACATGACAGATCTTGCCATTCAAATAGGCACTAATTAACAAGCCAATAGGTTATCCCAGCAGTAGGACCAACGGATTGATGGAGTCAAAGACAATTAACACCCTATGGATGAAATCTCCTTCCAGCCTTGTCCTACTGAGCTTCACAGCTTGTGATATTATAGAAATGAGAATTATTGAAAGTAAAAAAAGTACCCAGAAATTATTTGTCAGATTTCTGAAAATCAGAAAAGACAGAAAAAGAAAGAGAGACAGAAAGAGGAAGAGGGAAGGAAGGGAGGAAGGGAGGAAGGAAGGAGTCAAAGCTGAGGTTCAGCTTTACCCAATCACAAAAAGAATATGAAGTTCAACAAGCCCTGAATGTTGCTAGTCTCATCTCCACTGCTGCGTGTCAGTGTGATGCTAGCACTCAATAAATAATAAATTATGCTACTGCTGCTTGTGAGTGACCTGGCTTCTCCGTCCTGCAGCAAGATCTTTAATGTGATCTGGGTATGGAAAAAGGTAAAGCGGATAAGGACACCTCCAAGCCTCTGTAGAAGTTTGACTCGTCAGCAATTTGGGTCTGCCACAGTTTGGGTTCAGATGATTGACTCTGTGTCGCTTTTCCAGCACTGCAAGCAGGTGCTTCTCATTCGTTACGCTATTCTCTGAACAGCTTCTACCCTGGCCAATTTAATCTGCCTGTGCCTGGCATCAGCAAGATGCCGGCTCCCAAAGCACGTGAGTGCAAGTATACTTGGAGAAGAACAGGCAATGAGAGGAGCAAGTGCATCCTGCCATTCTCTATGCTGCTGCCTCACACCCCAGTGCTTGCAAATGTGAGGAGCAGGAAACTGAATAGATGACAGAGTAGAGTAATGCTTTCCTTTTACTGGAGTGAGCAGATGAACAGGGGAGTAACGATGTTTCATTAACCTACTCCCAAGGAATAGCTTTAACCAAGAAAGAAAACAACTTGATAAGAAATTTACTTGTGCTGGTTTCTGTAATCAAAGTTTGATATGCCACAATTCCAGTAATTTTGATATTTTTTTTATATTAAAAAGAGGGGGAGAGAGAGAGAGAGAGATGCCTGTTTCTAATGCAACATAGTCTTAGTACTACAGACATTACAAGGAAATCTGCTTTTAGAGTATAAATTATGCAGTGTACTCAGCTGATTGTCCCTGGTTGTGACCAGCATTGCTGTGATTTGAAGGAAGCATAAATGGTTTTGTTCTTTGCAAGGATCTAATTTAAAGAACATCTAACTATGAGAAAGAGGAAAGAGAATTTTTTTTCCATTCTTTACCTTAAGGCCTCCTGTGCAAATCTACCTGGACCAGTCTCAGTACTCTTGCTGCCTTGAAGTCTACTTCCAACACATAATATTAGTGCCCACTGTTTTATCCAACAGATTAGTCAATGCTTATTTCTGATTTACCTACATATAAATAGATTGAACAATCTATGAAGCTGAATTGAGAAACAAATAATATTTTAAAAAGTAAAGACAGACATGTTCCTCTTCAAACACTTTAGCCCTCTGATTTCAACAGAGAAATGCAGATTATGTTTTATAACTCTAAAGGACTTATTCTCTGAATCTGTTCAGTCCCTGTCGGAACTCACTTTTGCAATAAGTTCCACACCTGCATGAGGGACTGAGTAAAAATATCCCCTTTTTTTTTGGTCTTTTATTTGCTTATTATTGCCTGAGAAATATTATTGTGTGCTTGCTAGATCCTGTCTTACGTGTTAAGATTCCTAGATCCACTGATACAAAACAAGCAGACGGACTGAGGAAGAAACATTCTTTCTGTTGCCAATGGTTTCAATTTATGGATTAAAATTAAGAACAAAAAGTAAGACATCATCAAAATTGCAAAAGCTGATTTACAAAACCCAGCCATCTCAAATGGTATTGGGAATTGACTGCCTAACCTTTCTTTGCCGTTTTTATAGTCTCCACATTTAGCAGCATTTCTACAACACTAATTCCTGTAATTGTTTTCACCAGCTCTAGGAATAAAAGTCATGTCAGATGAGAATTGAAAAAGAAAAGAATGGACTAACCTCTATATATCTGTTATTGGTAGCATGTATATACTGACTTATAAAATTATGAAAAGATAATTGAATTTAGTTCTTAAAATAGTACTGCATTTATGAACAGTTCTGGGATTTTATGATACGGTCAAATCTGATGATTGAGTTTCTAAAGCAAAACCTACTGTGATATATAGCTGAAGAAAGCATGTAGTTCAGAGCATAGCTATTAGTTTCTCCCATGACACTTGACAGAAGAGACTTCCATTTTAAATGTGTGATTTGTTATTTAAAGACAAAGTTGGAGGTTGCCTATTATTATTGCATCTGATGGTTTATCACAGTTTTAAGATAAACAAGAGGAAAAAAGTATACACAAATAGAACTAAATGTAAATGAAATTGTCAAGCAATGCCTAAAGGTTGTGAGTTGTCGGATTTGTCCTCACCATCACCAGTGCTTGTAAGTATCTAAGGTATTTGAGCACTGAGGAGCATGAGAAATGGATTCAGGGAAGGCAGCTGAAGAAATGGAAGAAAAATAAGCAAACAAGTATTTAAGAACAAAATCAGGAAAAGATTCCTAATGCTACAGTTTTCCTAACCAAAAGGTGATTTCCTAGAGGAATTTCTGTAATCTCTCTTCTTCCAGTGATTTTAAAGTGGATTTGTGTGAAGTACAGGAATTTTTGTATAAGGATTTAATTGGTCTTTTGCATTGTATTTCTGCTATTCTATCTCATTTTTTCCTGTTATTTTATGCTCCACAATTACTGCCTATACCCAGACAGAAATTAGCATAGCAAAAGAGAAAGAATCCATATGCAAGACTAAGCAATTAGATCATTCCTTAATGTTTTGTCTTCTCTACTGTATATTTATTTTTAATAGTTTAGTGACAGAAACCCAACGGCTGGAATTCTCTATCTTGCACAAGTTACGAATTGTTCATTCAGTTAGAAACTGAGAAACTCTCAGGATGACAACAGGAACACACTTCTCCTTAATTTAAACAGGCTTCTCCCAGACATAATCTTTCTATTCAAGGTGAAACATGGCAGACCGCATTTGTAATCTCCTAATCCTAAATCCTGCTGTTGCTTTTGGATCAGCATGCACCTGGGATCCCATCTGGAGTTCAACTTGCCTTGGAGAAACCTGGGCTGGATTTAGAGAAGACCTGGTATGGCTTTTGCTCAGAGGCCCTGTAGACCTTGCAGACCTGCTATCCCAAGCCACCATGCACCATAGGCTGCCCTTGGCCATGGGACCTGTTGCCTGATGGATGCCTGTCAATCATGCTGTTGTTGTCCCAGCAGTGCAAGAACAGGGGGTGGTGGTGAGGGGATGCCACAGGGGCACTCTGTGATATTGGGGAAAGTCCTGTGGCCTGGAACAAACAGGTGTCAGGTCAGCGGACAGTCCCAAAAGAGCTGTGTCTGCCTCTCCTGCCCCATAGGCCTGTGCACCAACCTCACTTGTGGTCCTCTCAGAGAGCCCGATCCCTGTCTAAAACTCAGCCTTGCTCACACAAAATGTATTTCTCCCTGCTCTCAAAACTGTCTATTCACACTTCTGGATTTACAGGGCCAGTTTTCTGAGCAAGAGGGAGCAAAAGGAGGCTCACAGCTGGCATATGTTATTCCACATGCTCAGCATCCCATGGCTGTACTTGGCACAGAGGAAAATCCACTCTCCTTCACACAGGTGAGTTCTATGCAGGCAAGCACCGTTTGCACAATTCATCATCCACCAAAAGCCAAACCACCTCCTTCCCTCTTTCCTCCCCTTGCCCGCCTTTGGTAGTTTCCTTTACCCTCTCCTCCTGCATCCAAAAAGCAGATTTCTGCACATTATCATTGGAGCCAACACCGGGACTTCTCATCTCTCTTGAACACCCATCACTGGCTGGCCTTAACTAGGCTGCTGTTTACAGGAGGTGTTACAGCATAAAAAGAGAAGAATGGTTATATTGAGATGAATCCTAGTATCCAGGATCTATTTTTAGGTAAGCACATAGGGATATTTTCCCTGAGTACCCTTCCGGTGTGTCCAGTGATCTTTCCAGAGAATTAATTCCTCAGCCAGAGATGAGTTTCTATATTTAATAACCTTCAAGAGACTTCCTAGAACTTGGTCAAGTCCCTTCTAGTCTCCTGTGAAATCCATATCCATATTCTGATCCCCTATCCAGTACCAGGAAGTTCCACAGCTTAAGAAAATCAATATATCTCCTTTTTATCCAGTTTGATCAGTGAGGTATACAAATACCTCAAGGGAGGGAGTGAGGAAGAGGGGGCCAACCCCTCTTTGGTGGTGGCCACTGACAGAACCTAGAGGAAACGGCCACAAACTGACGCACCAAAAGTTCCACAGGAACTTAAGGAAAAAAAATTCTTAACAGTGAGAGTGGCTGAACACTGGAACAGGTTGCCAAGAGAGGTTGTGGAGTCTCCTCTGGAGATCTTCCAAACCTGATTGGACGCAGCCCTGTGCCACATGTTCCAGGTGTCCCTGCTAGAGCAGGGGGGGTTGAACTAGATGACCTGTAGTGGTCCCTTCCAACCTTAAGGATTCTAAGATTCTATGATAGACATCTCAAATGTGTCTTTTATAGACGTCACCTTTGACTGTCTGTATTCAAGTCATGTTTAGAGTCTGGGATCTGCACAACTTTTAGGAAAGTGACTGAACCCATCCCACCAACTCATTTTAGTTCAATCACAAAGTCATTGTTATCTGTTATTAAATTTCAGTCTTTCTTACCTGGGTATTAAAGGTCATAATTAGCTCTGTGACTTAGCAGTAGAAGAATATGTATCCCACCATTCATTATGAAAGTTATCCTTTTCCTCATGAATATTATGTACAATAAATAAGAAGAGATTCTAGAAGGAAATAAAAATAATACATTGACTTTCTTTGTGTGTTAAAAAAGCTCTGACTCATTTACTTTGGTACCCTTGTTCGGCTGCTCATATGCTTATTGTGAAGGAGTACACAAAAGTGTTCAGATATATGCATTTACCTTTGGTGACATACCTGTGATTTAGTGGGAATAAAAAGAAACCTCTATTGCTGTTCAGCGGAGATGAATCCATTATGTCAATGCTGAAAGCCCTGAAGTACTTAGGGACGCTTTGTCATTGCTCTCTGGCAGAATCATCCAAATTTGTGGGTGTATCTGCTTGCTGGGTGCCTGTGTAGTGCACAAGTCATATCAGCACTGCACCTCAACAAAAGCACACGGAGGGCACGCACACGAGCCCCCACACCTTGGTATCTACCCCATGTAGGTCTCATCAGTGCACACCTCTCTTGTCCCTTCTCTGGCTCTTGCCTTGACTGCCACAGTCTGCTCTTCATAAAGACGGCTGGGACCATTTCCCCTGTAGTCTTCCCTGGACTCAGTCTCATCACACCTATGTCACAAAACAAGACCCAAAACTAGAGGACTGCCTCAGTGCCATGTCTATGTTCACAAAGCTGACTAAGCAGATCAGAGAGTGAAGATGGGGACCAGATCCACCTTACACTACTCCTACTCTGTCTTCTGCATTGAAGGAAATGAGAGTTTCCTTCCTGCTAGGATGCTCCATGCAATTTACTTTGCAGGCAGACCCAGGGATGGCTTTGGCTATTCCTAATCTCCCTCCTGTTTGGTACAAGCTTTCAATGAGAAATGCCAGTACCCAGTGCCAGCACTGCAGATAAATCCCTTCACATCTGGCATGATCAGTAGCACCTATGGAATCGAGACTGTCTGTTCAAACTCTTGAAGAGGGTATAAATGCTTTCCACTTTACATATGGGAGGGGGATTTGCAGTTTTGTGCTGTGGCTGTACATTTACCTAACACTTTACACACACAAACAGTCAACCCACGAGCACAGATGGTGCATGATTCACTCTGGGTCTCTGATCACTGACTGCAGCTCACTTTGGATTGGGCCCACAGTGCTAGGAAATTACTGCAGGCATTTGTATAGTTTAGTGTTAATTTTACAGCCAAGGGCTCCAGCTGCCATTTCTTGAATGGCAGCCTGGAATGAGGGAGTCTAACACAGGCTGTTAGGACTACACATATTTCTTCACATCTGGCAATACTGAAAGTGGAAGCAAAACAACACAACGTGGAGGCTACACTCTGGACCAGAAATATTGACTGTCCTTCCTCAGCCCTATGGATGTCCATGGTCCTGCTGGCACCTGGTAGATCCTGGTGGATCCAGGCCCAAGCTGTCAGAAGCAGCCATGTCAGTGGCCAAATCTCTGGTCCATGAGCACCTAGAAATGCTCAGCTCAGTGAGCTGCTGAACAGACAGAACTTCATGATTTACCACAAGGTTGTCCTTTGTGCCTTGGCATGTGGATGCCTTTCACTGCTGTTATTAATACCCTATGAGCAGATCTCTTTAAGCAATTATAAAATATCACAAGCTGCAAGCCAACCATTCAAATAGGGAGCCCAGAACACAACAGATATTGTGCTCTAAGAACCATCCAGTGTCTGGCTGTCCTTAAAGGTTTCTGCACGGAGGATCTTGTTCTGATGCTGACTTTTGAAAAAAAAGTTCTCTCTTGTCATGATGGGCCTCTAAGTACAACATTTGGCTTAGTTTTGCCCCTTGCCACCCAAAGGCAATCAGGCAGCACACCACATAGAGACAGACCCTTTGCCTCCCCATGGGTGAACAGATCCTTCAGCTGCAGGTTGCCTTGCAGGCAAAGACCTCTCCATAGTTGTGAGGGCCAAGTTGATTTGGGGGCGACCAGTTTATTTCGTAAGGGTTGGCATAGCTCTTCAGCCTTCTTTACTTGCTCATTACCAAGGGCGTTGCATGCCCAAAGAGAATGGGCAGGAATTGCAGTGATAGTCCCCGACTGCAAGAGCCACCAGCACTGGGGGACACATTCTGCTAGATTAGTGTGCCAACCTGGTGCTGTGAGAAAGCTTTCCCTGTACTTTGTTTGTAAATAATTACAAATATTTTGCACAGATGGTGTTTATATGGCTTCTTAAAATATTGAATATTGCCATAGCTTCAAATTTAAAACATTCTGGTGAGCAATTGCAGTTAAAAAAAAAAAAGTGACAATCTGAAGATTGTAATCGCTATATACTAAATCAGACCAAAACTCCATACAGTATTAATTTTAATGGATTTTTGTAACAGTTTTTTTAATGGGATTTTACAGTAGTCAGTAGTTCAAAGGCTCACATATTTTGATTTTATTGGCATATGAGTAAATTCATTTCCTAACAAAATCAGTAGTTTATATTTGATGAACATAAGTGGGATCAGAGTTGTGCCTGCAGAGTTGTTACATAAATGGCTAAATTAAACAATTCCCAGAACTTTCCAGCTCTTAGGTAAAGTTCCTACAACAATCAATTTTTTGCCTACAACAAGGCAAAAATACTTGTTATTTCCAAGTTAGGAACAGAAGGAGGAATATTTACAGAACAAATTTGCTTAAACATTGATTTATGGACTATAAATTTATAGACTGATTCCTTTTTAACATAAGCTTTTTACATGTGCATTGCCATTAATAAACACCAAACATTTTTTTTCATCTCATTTCTGTGATTTAACACATCCTGAAAATAAGGGATAAACAGTTATACCTATAAACACAAAATAAACAGAGTATGCAGAATAGCTTTTCAATGTGAACCTTGCTGTTTATTAAAGGAAACATTTGCTTATCTGTCTAAAAAAAAACTGAGAAAACAAAAAGTAATTTCTTCCTATAAAACCTCCATGTTCTAAAAATAATCAAAGTGCAAGACAGTATGTTCATTCCAATGCAGATTTACATTTTGAGGCAGCCAGTATAAAATACATTTCAGCTGTAGATTAATGAGGTTTAAAAATATAAGTTTACAGTGCTTCTTAAAGAGTTACAGCACAGATTTAATGTGTCTGATTTTCAGCTTGTTACAGGTTCAGAGCAGAACTGGGCTCTGTATTTGTCCCTGACAAATGCTTGGTGTTTAAAGCAGGTGGTCTTGTCTTCTTACAGCATAGATCACAGGTGATTAGAATGGAAGTGGCTTCAAGAAGTCACCTAGGTCTTCCTCCAGTGCACAAGATTCCAGCAGACGTGGATTTTCAAGAGGAATATGACTCAGAACAAGAGAAGCAATAATAACTGATGAAGATCTGAAAAAGCCAAGTTTCTGTAGTTCCCTGGCATGATTCAGGCTCTTCTATATCTTCCAGAAGAACACCTATCTTTCTGGGAAGGCCAGTATCCAGCTTAGTAACTGACTCATGCTTTCCCCAGCCAAGGGTATTTAGAGACAGAGCGCAAGTGACTCCCCAGAAAGGAGAGGTGTTGCTGCTCCTGATCAGCTGCTACTGAGGCTCTATTGTTTGCAGACAAACCACTGACCCTGCAGTCCCCAGCAAGGAGTTCCCCGGTGCCTGGAAGGACGTGTCCATTAAAGAGAAGTGACAGAACCTGCAGGAGACATTTCCGTAAAAGCACATTCAGACCCCGCCACATACTGCTTTCCATTCTTGCAGATCACTTGGTTTTGTTCCCTCCATTGGCCGGAGGAATCTGGAAACTGTAAAAAATGAATGTATGCAACCTTGTGAGCAATGTGTGCATTTTGTGTGTATAAACTGATTTAAAGGCACTTTTATTCTGTCAGAGGCTGAAATAAGTTGCTTTCCTTCTGGGCCAGGAGCTGCCACCTCACAGAGCAGCAGTTGTGCCTGTGGAAACAAGAAGCCAGTGAGCAGTGCTGTGCAGGAAGCAGAAAGGATTTTCTTTAGCCATTGCACCATTTACTGATAACATATTTGAACCCATTCAGGGCAGGAACAACCCTCCAGGGGTAACCTCCACTTGCAATTGGCTGTTTTGCAAGATGAACTGGACTACTAAAATTCAACTAGCTGTAGTTATCCAGAGCTCAGCAAAGTGCAAAGAACAGATAAAACCTAAGAAAAAAATACGCAATTATAATCTAGAATTAAACAGTGAGCTCTAGACACAGAGCTGAAAAAAGAGCAAAGGAAATACTTATTCATTTGAAAGAGATATTCTGAGGATGGCATGTGTTTGTCTAAATGTTGTAAGGCCAGAATCTCTTTTAATTCATAAAGAGGTTAAATAACAAAACTTGAATGTCTGAATATCAATTGAATAATTTGCATTTAGCTGCCCCTGGAATCACCGGTGCAGATAGATTAGTCTGGTAGGGAGCCCAGTGTTTGAAAGGGCCATTACTAGCTGTTCTGGGAATGTTAAGATTTCTGACCCAAGAAGTCTTACACATTGCTGTTTGCTGAAGTTTTCCATCATATACATATATATATATTGCTCCTGCTCTATATCTTTCTTTTTAAAGAAAGAGATACAGTGGACTTCAAGATGGAGTACAGAAAGGAGTACAGATCTTCTTTAGGAAGATCTAGTATCCATTTGATGCTGAAATTAATTCCTACTCCCAGTTACCAGATCTTTATAAGCAGTAGACTGATCCTAACTCAACACTGAGCATTTCACAATTTCATTTGGTAATAAAATTTCAGGAAGAATAACAGAGAACAGCTGCTGTATTAGAATAGAAATTCATAGCTTTGTAGGGTCAGTGATACTTTATGGGACTTTTCATTCCTGGAACAATTTAATGACAACTAGAGTATTGCCATATTTATTCTCCATCATTTCCAAGTTTATTTTCAATTACTTCATATATGAATGCCAGCGGTGCTTGCCGTATGCAAGATTACAGGGGCAGCCAAGACCCTGGATATATATTCAGTGGTTGAAGCCTGTGCTATTTCAGCTGCATTATTAGAATTATCCAGCTAAACAGATTATAGCTATCCTTGACATGTATACGTGAGCTGCAGCCACACTTCTGGAGGGCAGTATAAATATACTGCAGCCATTGACCTGATAATTCATATTAATGACAGAAAGAAGACTTGGGGAATGAAGGGAAAATGGACATACAGAACACAAACTTGGCCTGATTCTCCCTGAATTAACATTACCACCTTAAAAGTATTGCTATATTATATACTAAATAGTTGTATAAAGTCACCTCAGTGATTGTAAAGAGACTCTTATTTCTGTTGAGTTATTGTGATTCCTTTAGCTTCCTTTGAGCAGGACAAAAAAGCCTCTTTGCAACAACCTGTCTAGTCAGGTCAAGGATGAAGTCTTGTGGCCTTCATCCCTTTCTGTCTCTCCCTCCCAAGGAAAGCTCTCTGCCAGACCCTGTTGCATCTCAGCATGGGTGCTGTACTAATAAAAATTTTGGGGGGAAAAGGTAAAAACAACCATGATGCTCTGAATCCAGCGACCTGTTTTGGTTCCAGGTTAAGTATGTGATTAAACCCTGTGAACTCACTGGGACAACTATATACTATAGCTGGGATATACTGGTTGTAGCAGGACTGTGAATCATTGCTGGCAATGCACAAGCTAAAATGTTTGGGGAGGAGATCAACTGCCCTGGGATTTCAGGCCAGTGTTCAGAGTAGCATCTGAGTAAATGTTTCACATTAATCATGTGCCTTATGTATTTTTATTCATCAAACCAGTTAAAGCTGAATTTAATTTTAAGTTCAGCTTTTGAAACAAACTTGAAGTTAATGGAGAGGCAAGGAGAGGCCAGGAGAGGAGAGGAAAAAATGATTTTGTTTATATTTTTGTCAGGATCATAAAAACATAAATTCACAGGATCTGGGATCTTTTGGCTATCTCTCCTTGTTCAGACTGTCTCCAAAATGGACTTGCCTCAAGAAGAGATTACACTTGACATATACTGCCAGCAATATCATATGGCACTTGCTAGCAGTAAAGGCAAAAACAATCTAAAAGGAATTGAAAAATGAGAGAGTTTGAAGCCTGACTTAGAGCAAGGGTTGACTTATACAGACTGCTGATATCCAGTTTCCTGGGAGCTGCTAACTGCAAGCTTCGGTTAGCCACATTTCCTGATGTTGTTACAGGATCCCCATTCTGATAATTAGCTTAGTTCTTTACTTTGGTGAAGTTGGCTTGTACATTAGAAAGGGAAGAGATAAGCTCTATTTAGTTAATGAAATCGGAATTTGCCCTAATTTAGTATACAAAATGTAGATCAGCATTTCACAAAGAAAAATACCTGCTTCCCACAGAGAATCAGCACGTAAACTGGCTTACTTGTTACAGCTCTTAATATAGTATAGTGTCAGCTGCACATCCAGCATAGCAATTTGGATTGCATCATCCTTGAACAGCAAGTGTCGCCTAAGGCTACCATAACTACCAGATACGACCAGCTATTCACTGCCTGGGATCCATCGTTTAAGTAGAAAACATTGGATATGTTCTGCTGGCATGAAAAGGACACCATTACCTTCACTACAATTAAGGCTGAATTGGCTGTCCTCTTAGAAGCCCCTAGTTTAGTGTTCATGGTAATTTAAAATTACATCAAGCTACAGTGGGCATTGTCAGTTTAGCTGAATGTTTTATAGATCATTTTCCCCAAGCAAAATGACTTGAAATGGAAAAAAAAAATAAAAGGTTCAACACTGCCAAAATGAGTTGCCTGTATTGGGATGCAGCCCTGACATCAACAGGATTATTAATAGGAGTAAGTGCTGCTAGTGGAAATGAGGCTTTGTACCAGGCAACATGATCAGCAGGCCACCCACTGCTAAAAGCAGGATTAATTTGCACTGAAAAGTAGCCTTTAGAGAGTTTTTCTTCAGCTTGAATTCCCTTCACTGAAATTTAAAGCTACTATTCCTTGTTCTATCTACATAGAGAACATAAAAGAGAAGACTTCTCTTCAACTTTTTCTGATGTGAAGAGTGCTACCACATCTTAACTCTGTTTCTTCTTCTGTAGGCTAAAGATACCCAGTTCCCTTATTTTTCTCTTCTAGGCCACTTTTGTCCAGATTTTCTTGCATTTCTCTGTCTCTTTCTCTATTTCGGAGCCCCAAACTAAACATTATAAGCTTTCTGAACAGAGTTGTTTCCAGGCATTCCTTTATAAATCCCAATCTAATGCTTGCCTTGTAAAGCAAAATAGGACCCAGGTCCTTTTCTGTGAAAATGCTAATTTACCTGTTTTCCCCATTCAGTTTTTATGCAGTGGATTATTCCTACCTATATAGAGAACCTTCATTTATTTTTAAGACTTTTAGGAATTTATCAATATAATCCTGAATCAATCCTAATCTCCAGTGTGCTTTCTGAGTCTCACATATCATGGTCATCTGAGAATTTAATAAAACTATTCTCTGCTTCCTTTTCTAACCACTTTTTTACATAGATCTGGAACTTAGGAACAGCGTCCTCAGAGCCTCAAAGGATACAGCTTCCAGCTTGACAGTAAGCCATAGAGAGCTACAGTTTGAATGCAATTTGCCAGCCCTAGCTGGAGCTATTCTGATTTATAAAACCTGAGGGTGAGGCTCCTGGGGAAGGTTTAATGAAATAAACTTCCCTTTTTTTTGTAAGTCCATGCTATGGACTTTTTGTATGGCCATGCTATCTTCTTTTAAGCAGGTAACACGGCACACTCCCTAAAACTCAAGAGCCTACTGGAGAGTTACATTTTTACAACACTTAATGTACTAATCTGACCATTTCCTAGTTGGTTTTAGCTATAATGACTGCCAGATTAATAGACTGGCATAAATACAAGACATCTGCTTAAAAATGAACAGGTCTACAGCATAGAGCTATGGTAAATAGATGGGCTTACATGCTCATTTTATCAAGCTACAATGAAATCAGTTGTCGATACCAGATCAACAATGAGCCTTGACCTCTCCACACATTCAAACCCCCAAAATTTATCCTTTACTTATGCCCTGTTCAGCATCACACAGTGTATTGAGCTCCCATTCTTATTTTCAAGAGATCTTAAGTTATAAAAGCGGTATAGTATGTACTATATAGGCTGTGTCAACAGCTATAAAAAGCTGTACATTTAGGGCTTTATCTAGTAAATGAGAACTTTGCCAATAGCACAGAATGAGTGTAAAATGACCTCATCGTTTTTTTTTTTTTTCTGGAACCATTTCAAGTTTGTCTCCACAGCAGCAGATACAGTGATGGGGAATGACCCTTCTTCACTCACTGCTTCAATTTACAGTCACCATTTCTGCTGCTTTGTTATTTTCCCCTTAGCTGTTAGTCTTTTCCAGCCCTTCAGTTCACCCAGGTGAAAATACTAGGCCAGTCATCCCAAAAGAAAAATTGAAAGCTGTAATTGAAACGAGTGGGGTTCAATTTACCTATCACTTAGATTGTCATCAGTGGTTTTGTGCAAAGACCATGTAAAAAAGAGTCTATGAAAAATACTGATACACCCAGGTAGAAGGCTCAAGCCTTCCAACCAATCATTTTATGGGCTTTGACCTCATAGCTAGCAATTTGGAAAATATGAGATACTGAATGATTTGGATGTTTTTTTGTCCTTCTGAGAAAAAAACCTAATCTCCTCATTTTATTTCAAACTTCCCTGCATACAAGAAGCAAGCTGAGAATATAAAAATGTTCAGTTTGTTTGCTTTTTAGAGATTTTATCTAAGAGAAAACTTGCTGACAAAAGTTTTCCCTCTCCAAGCATTCTAGATGAATGTGTCACTAGTGATGCTGGAAAATACTGCCTGGGAATCTTTACAAGCTACATAAAACACTGGCTCTTGGTGCTGCCAGACGATTCTAAAGCAGCACACATGCCTGTGTCTGACCTTCCCCAAACAAATTGCCCCAAACAAAGATTTGTTCTTTTATGTCACCTTTTTTGAACAAAAGATATGTGTAGAGGCCTTTGGGTGTCAACAGCTCTCTGGATGTCCCTGAACTCCCCAGTACCTCCAGTAGCCAAGTCCTCCAGTTATCTCACTCCTAGATCCACACCCACCTGGTTCCCAAGCCATTTAACCCACTCACTGACTAATCTGGCTTGGTAGTGATCACAAGCTGACAAAGGTACCATCACTTAAAACGGTCTCTGGCACCACACACACATGGACTCATGGTCTGCCTCCCATTGGTGGCACTTAGACTTCCATGCACACACATGTACACAGACTGGAGACCCGCACCCAAGAGAGTCTGATGAATTTAATGTAAAGGCAGGACAGAGTTTGCATGCAACTGGCCTCCTTTATCCCCTGTTCTCTCTGCTTTCCTGTCCTCTATTTCTTCAAGTTTGTTTGGGATTTCTTCCCCAAACCAACCTGATCCATCCTTTCCCCACCTTTGATTCCTTCCTCAAATATCCCATAATGATTCTTGTAAAATTCCCCAGAGTTCTTCCCCTACATTTCACAATAGGTTTCGTACCGAATAGACAGAAATCTCCTCACTCCTCTGAGTGTGCATGGAGACCATTTTTCTACAACACATCCCTGTATACGCTGGACAACTGGGCAGGGCACCGGACAACTGGGTGGTGAAAAACCTCATTAAATTCAACAAGGTTAAGTGCAATGTCCTGCACATGGGGAGGAATAACCACAGACACTGGTACAGGCTGGGGACTGACCTTCTGGAGAGCAGCCCTGCAGAGAGGGACCTGGACATTGTGGTGGATGACAAGATGACCATGAGGCAGCAGTGTGCCCTGGTGGCCAAGAAGGCCAACAGGATCCTGGGGTGCATTAAGAAGAGCGTCTCCAGCAGGTCGAGGGAGGTGATCGTCCCCCTCTACACAGCCCTGGTGAGGCCACATCTGGAGACTGTGTCCAGTTCTGGGCTCCCCAGTACAAGAGGGATGTGGAGCTGCTGGAGAGAGTCCAGCGCAGGGCTACGAGGATGACAGGGGCCTGGAACATCTGTCCTGTGAGCAAAGGCTGAGGGAGCTGGGCCTGTTCAGCCTATAAATACCTCAAGGGAGGCAGTGAGGAGGATGGGGCGGCTTCTTTTCAGTGGCGGCCAGAGATAGGAGAAGAGGAAAGAGCCACAAATTGAGGCATCAAAAGTTCCACAGGAACTTAAGTAAAAATTTCTTAACCGTGAGGGTGACGGAGCACTGGAAGAGGCTGCCAAGAGAGGCTGTGGAGTCTCCTTCTCTGGAGATCTTCCAAACCTGCTTGAACCCAATCCTGTGTCATGTGCTTTAGGCGACCCTGCGTGTGAAGGGAGGTTGATCTCTACAGGTCCCTTTCAACCTTAAGGATTGGAGTCATAGAATCATAGAATCTATTATATAAATAAATAAATAAATGTACATTTCCTTTAAAACACCCTCAACATGGAGCCTTGAGTGTTTGTTCAGAGAAGCCTTTTCTGCTCCTGTATTCTGGATAACTAACGACAGGCACTATCCAAGCAGACAAGGTTGTGGCAGTGGTTGCTTGTTCAACATTTCAATTACAAACAGGATACAATAGATCATGCAGTCTCCCCTCCTACAGAGTTTTAAATTTGCTTATATTTTAACATTTGGAAAAGGACCAAGAGAATGAAATGAACTTCACAAGCTTAAACTTAAGCACATGATGGATTACCTTTCGGTCAGAGACCAGGATCAAGAGACTCTGGATGTCATGTCAAGTAAGTTTAAATAACTCTCTAATATAGTGAATATCTGTAGCATTAACCTGGGCTTTACAAAGACTGTCACCTTCCATCAAACCACTCACAGTACAGGAAGCTGAGGAATACAAGACTCTTTGCTTCTGCTTCCAGTTCAGACTCCACTTTAGAAGAATACCCAACCCGAATTCCTATTTTCTAGAGCTTTTAACTAGAAAAGTGTGTGTGTGTGATAGTCAACACACCTAGGAACAAGCTTGCCTTCTTTTTCAATTATGTTCTTCTATTGATTAATGAAGTGACCTTTGGTAGGTTGCTTAATCTGTGATTCTCTTTTTCCGTTTCTACTATTAAGATAATAAAAAAATGCATCTATATGGGTATTTCTGAAGCTTAATTAATTGCTCTTTGTAGAACTCTCTGAGGTTCTCCAACAGAAAGCACCAAAAGCCTGGAAAATTAGTGTTAGAATGAATCTTATCAAACATCCTGACACAGCATTTTGAGGTGAACAATCTGAAAACACCTCACCTGAGATGAGATTCTCCAACTCACTGGAACAAGTTTTGTAACAGTGCCTCCAGATTCAGTGTACTGTGGCCAGAAGTACGGAAGAGAGGAGCATTCTGCAGTTCCAGAGTAATTGCATATTTTTCGGAACACAAGTTTCACACAGTTAGATACCTGTGTCACATATTCCTATTCATGTTTATTGAAATGTTCACAATCTTTTCAGCCCTACTACTACAATGGTAAGCACAGACTGTTCCTAAAATTGTTCACAAAGGAGCATAAGTCCTCTTGGGGAATTATTTTGATGCATTTTTTTATTAATCCAAAGTTCATCTGACAGTCTAGGTATGTTTGCCAGCTTTCCATTAGTGAAATAGCTATATGATAGCTTCATTCTCTGATTTTGCTTTCAGATTTTCTTCACATTGAAAGATTGAATTAAACTCGGATGGTGTAGATACTAGCAAAGAAATTCAAGACAATATCTATAGCACCTAAAGAATGAAGACATTGTGGAATGCCCCATAGTCACAGCAGAAATAGACTGGATCAAATCTCCTTGTATTTCCAAAGTTTGCTCTGTAGACTGTACAATATTTTAAACAACAGCTTTGCCATACGCATCTATAAACATCTCAACTGAGTAGCTGTCTTTCTTCCCCAGTTATGGGAAAAACCCATAATAACCATGTCGTGATGTTCTGCTTTTGAATGTCAGACGTAGCGGATTCCTGGTTTCCTAGTGATGCCATGGTCCTCAAAAGCCAGGTGATGCACAGTTAATTTTCAGACAGTTACCAGGCAACAGTTAGGACTAACCATAGGTCTTGAAGAGCTCCTTAATTTCCTTTCCTAAATTTGAGCTGCTGGCTCTGTATTTCAACTTTCTTTCCCCTGAAGTTCTTAGCCACAGAAAATGAATCATGCAGTATATTAGGTAGATTAAATAAACGATTTTGTTTATTCAGATTAAGTATACAAAACATATATATATATGTATTTGTAACTATAATGTAAAATTGCTCTTTCAGTTTTTAATATGCTAAGATCCAGGAACCCCAAACTTCAGAAATAAAGTATTTACCTCTCCGAGACACTCAATGGCTTTCCAAAAAATATAAGCCTACGGTTATGCTTTTTGTTTAGAATTTCTTTATTACTTTTATCTCTCATTCCTGTTTTGACACGTTTCCCAGACTCTTGTTATCAGCCCTTCTAATCATTAGCAGTAAATTCTGAATGATGCTTTAATGAAAAATGGAACATTCAGTTGCACTATGAGGTTTTTATTTCTCCCCTTTACATTCTTACACAAACTGCCTGAGCTTGATATGATTACAAAAGAGAGAAAATAGCATGTTTGTCTGCCACAGCAGGGGTCTGAGAAGGGGCAGGCACAAGACCTACTTTCCCCCATGACTGTACTATGACAACTCCAGATCGTCACAATGTCTTCTACGTGCCAATAACCACTCTGTCCGCACACTCCAAATTCCTTAAAGTCCGAGGTCAATATGCAGGAAGAACGAACTAAATGGAAACTGAGAGAGGTTTCCTGGCATTTTTAGCCTTTAATATAAAGGAGGATAAATGCTATTTCATGTAGTCTAATCACTTTCATGCCTGTAGTATATAATCATCATCACAATACCTCTTTCACAGCATAGTCAGCAAATGCAGCTCCTTGCCATCTGAGATTACTATATTCATCAATATAATCTCATTTCTAAAAGGAATTCAATTACACCAGTGGCACAAAAAAAAAAAAAAAAAAAAAAAAAAAAAAAAAAAAAAAAAAAAAAAAAAAAAAAAAAAAAAAAAAAAAAAAAAAAAAAAAAAAAAAGAAAGGCCAAAAGCCTGGTGTTTCAAATGTAAGACCTGGGAAAAAAAGTTACCATTTTTTTTCCTCATATGAGGAAATAGAAGATGGAAGATAGGGATAGAGAAGAGCTCTGATTTTCCTGCATCACATATTAGGTGTTGCTACACTAATTATCATGGTGTCTTTAGGATTTTTTTAACTACTATTTGTAATGATTTCTGCACTACACAAAAATTGCACATTTCAATTACAGACCCATGGTGCTCAGTACTCAAGAGACACAAAATGACAGATTGCAAATCTAAGGGAGGTCAAGTCACTGTAAAGGAATTTGAGAGCCTGCACCTACCTCCCAGAGGTTCTTTTGAATATTTCAGGCATTAATATCACAGTAAAGTATAACTTGTGACAGGATGAGTGGGTTGCTTGAAAAGCTTGTATGATACGATGTGCTGGAATCTGATGCCTTGCTAAATGTCTTATTCAAAGCCAAGCTGAGATGAAGCATTTACTTTTGATCTCTTTAGCAGCTACCTTTTCACAAATAGTAATCAACTAATCCCTGACATTTCTGTTATATAGGGAAGTATCAGTAACCCTGGTGTGTGTAGTACAAAACTGAAGCATGCAATGTTGAAGACAATATTTTCATACTCACAAGTCTAATCCCATATTTTGTACCTGCCGCTGAGTGTGAGTCCCTGAAGATACAGCTCTGGTTTCATAACTGATTTGAGCTGACCTAAGTCTGAGCTGTTATCTAAAGGGATATTATATACTCTGCTCTCTGACCACAGCCATATTCCCACAAGGTGCTCTGTGGCTTTGCAATAGCTTAGAAGAGGAAACTAAGCTAGTTGAAAACTAATAAAAAAATCAAATGGCTTAAGCTCCATCAAATCAATCATGAAACTTCACTTTCTTCTTCAACACATGTATATCACAGTTTTGGAAGATCTGCACTGAGGTAGCTGGATGCCAAATGAATACAAGGATGCTTGGCTCTGCTATGGCCAGTCCAGGCAAGCTTTAATGTGCCCATGAGCCCTACCTGCCCCAGAGCTTAGCCCATGTACACGCTGGAGCATGTCTATGCAGAAACGGCAGGAGGAAACGCCTGAGCTTGACTGACAGCACTAGCAATGGTAGACAACACCGTTGGGTTCTGCAGTCACCTCCTGATGTTCATTTTCCCTCTATTGACTACAGAGGGACTAAAGGCAAACTTAAGGCAAAAAGGAGCCAAAGGAGACATGTTACTGCAGTGCTTCCTTAGCTAGGAGACAGGCACACTTTTTAGACATAAGGGTATTGTGTTTATGCGCCTAAGTAGACTAGCTATTGCACCTTGATGAAAAAAGTGTGGAGCAGGGCAAAGGATAAGAACCTTTGGAGGAGACTGCAAGACTAGTATTCAGGGAAAATACATTTGAAAATCTACTCGAAGTCTAGTCATCTGCAAAGTCCTAGGTGTTTTTAATTGGCATTACCTATACAGTAGGATTCAGAGCCCAGGATGTTATTCTTTTATTCCCTCTTGGCACTGGTTATTTCTCTGACCATGGGCAGATGACTTCCCAGTTTCATGTTCTGTTTCCCTGCTAACCTTTTAACGCTTTTGTCATGTCTGCTGCAAGGACTGTGTTTTTATACAGTAATTGGATGTGACAAGACTAGAATCAATGCCCTGAGGACCAGGGCTATTTAAAAGATTTGCCCATTCCCAAGGCTCCTATATCCCCATTCCTGGGGAATATAAGCAGGGAAGACCGACTGAGAAAGGATTTCACTGTAGTAGACTAGGAGTCAGAGGCAACTCTGGGTGGAGAGCTCTTCTTGGCTGTCAGAGAACTTGGAGGAAAGGCAAGCTGAAATGAAGGTGCTGTTGAGAACGAGGGACTTTTATCGCCTAGGTTCTCATGGAGTCCAAGGAGAACCGATGCAACCTGAGAGAGCAGTAACCCCCTGACCCTTTAGAGAGACCTTTAGAGAGGTCGAGGAATGAGTGAAGAGGCTGGCTGCATTAAGACTTCATCTTTAAGGCTTTTAGAACCTGCTACGAGACAACACAGGCACTCTGTGTGTGCCATATTCAAACCAAAAAATCACAACTGATAGGAGAAATCCCATTTATATTAACATCCTTTTACATCTCTTTTAAAAGAACACAAATCTAATCTGCAGTCCCCAAACTTTGCCCATTCTCACTGTAAATGGATATCAGGACCTCAGCTCTTCATCCCAAATGTTAGCCCCCATTCCTTATAGCCCATAGGCACAATGATGTCATCAGTTTTCCTTCACCTCCAAAATGGGATATGCAAAATCTACACCTCTTTTCAGGTGGGTCAGACTTCAGATATTCAGGAAGTGAAATGAGAAATAAATTTTGAAATATCCTTGGTTGGCACGAAACTGCATTTGCTTCAGAACTAGAATTAGGAAAGTCTTGCAGCTGTGTTGACCGGCTCTGACAAGAGCCTGGAATACTTTACATCTCAAATTGGTTTGGATTCCCCAGGGACATTTCTGTCAAATCTGAGTGTCACTTGCAAATAGGAACCATTGCTTTGTCCTTGAAAAAAGGCATAGAAAAGTACACTTAAAACTTCCATAAAGCTCTGCAGTTCATGTTGATTATTGCAGGATTTATGTATGCTGTTAAAATTTGTTGTGATGATATGTTATCAGTGATCAATGAATAGTTTACGAAGGAAAGAGAGGCCCCTTCTTCTGTAAAGGTAGAGGAGGAGGATACAGGCTTGAAAACGTCACGGTATTTCTTCCAAGTCTATTTGCTGTGGTTATACACTTCTATCACCTGCAGAAAATCCATGCATCCAGAACGTATATGAGCATTTGCCTTTGTCACAGCTGTCCTTTTAAAAAGAAGTTTTCTTTTAAAAAGAAGTATTCAGATTTTAAATTTGACAGTCACATTGCCATGATCTTATAGCTTACCATTACATATATGCTCATTTTATAACTATTCTGGAGAGTAGCTGCATTAATATTGTATTGAAATGCAGTGATTTGCATTCTTGTCATCTAGCATTAGTTATTCTCTAAAAATGATCTAAAAATGAACTTGAATATGTATTTCCTACAATAACAGCCCACAATTCAATGAATTCTAAACTGACAGTTTAATTTAATAAAAGATACTAGTATTTTATATGCCTAACTGCTCTAATAAGCAATCTGAAGCACTTCATGGACATTTAGGAAGAACATTGGATTCTCTAAAATGAGTAGATTATTCTGGCATGCTCAAATTTTATTTGATGCACTTAAGAGCTCATTTGTATGAAGCTTTCTGCACAGTGTTCAATGAAACACAAAAAAAAAAAGCCATCAAAATTAGAATAAAATAGTAATATTTAGCATTATATAAGAATACTATTATTGAACCAGCTGCTAGCCTTCTCTGTACCATATGTGTGAGAACAATCTTCTTGGCCTTTTACTCATCCCTTCCCCATCTTTCCTAACCCATTTCTACTATGTCTGCATGTGTCTCTCTCCTTTCCTTTTCAGGGACACAATCTGAAAAGGAATCTGCTGGGAGAGTCACTGTATGGATAACATTTGTCTCTGGAAATTCAATGTTAAACATTTCTTCGCTATTGAGGATGGTTGAACATCACAACCCTCTCGTAGAGACCTGAGGAACCTCTGTTGTTGGAGATACTCTGAGCTGTCTGAACAGGGTCAGGCTCAGCCAAACTGTCCTTAAGCAGAAATTTGAATTCCTTTCTCCACAGAAATGAGTCTGCTTGCATGGCACCCAAATATGCTGGCAGTTGGTTTTCACGGAGTAGCTACAAGCTGCAGCAGCCAAGTGAAGTGACAGATGACTGCAGTCTTCAGAGCTGCAAAAGTGTCATCTACTTCCAACTCACATCAAAAGGCACAGGTTTTCTTTTTAGAAGAATTAAGTGATTTACAGGCCAATGTCACTGCTACTCTGCGCTTTGGAAGGAAACACTCCATGGAGAAACACTCCATGCACTTCTCCACGTGAGTACAAAGAGTGTTGCCACTACTGGCAGGTCTGCAACAGAACTCACAGCTTATGACTGTGTCATTTGTGAGCAATAACAGAAACTGAAGTAATTATAACTGTAGAAAGGAATCTTTAAAATAGAACATCACTGTCCCATGAACAATGATATTTACAGATATTTTGCTGTTTTTCCAGTAAGCAGAAGGAAAACTAAGCTCCAAGACAATCCAACTCCTCCATGAGTTTCATGCTCATAGAAATCTACTAGAAATTAAACTCAGCTGACAACATTTCAACAAGTGTTCTAATTTCCTTAGAATCAAGCATATTAACAACCCACCCTATTCATATTCAACAACTTCCATTTCTCAGCCTAGCGTACTGGAACAATTTAACACATTTTGGACTGAATTAATGTCACATACAATTCCATATACTTAGAATGATCTCCTCGTTTGGCATTCAACAGAAGACAGTTCTCAGAGCAAACACTCAGCATTAAAATACTCATGTGTAAATCGCCCTTGGAACTATTACTGCGCTGAGCAGTTATTAATTAGTGACACATAATTTTGTATTTGTGTGGTGCCATTTGTGTGCCTGGTACACATGACCTATCCCAAGGAACTCATAGTTTAAATAATATAGATAACTAATCACATTATTATAATCTTATTATAGATTTGGATCTAAAAACGAGGGCAGAGCAAGACAAAACCAGTGGAGAGCCAATATTCTTTTTTTGCAAGGAAAAGTGAGCTAGGATATGAAGCTGTGCAAGGATGTAGGCAAAGGTGCCAGAAGCGTATCTAAATTTTTATACCCAGCTGCTACTTAACCCTGGATGTGCATTAAAAATCTAGCTAATACACCTGCATTTCCTAGGTGCCCTGAGTTTGCTTCTCTTTCTGCCCGGAGCTGTGACAGTCTGAGCAGCCGACTGCCACCAAAGCCTGACCAGAACTATTGGAAACAGAGGCTCTTTCACCCAAACCTCATTCTCCCTGTCCTGATTTTGTACCTCTTCACCAGCCATGCGATGGGCACTTATCCCCTTTATTGCATTTAGCCATTAACCTAACGTACTTGAGCTCAAAAAATGGGGAGTGGGAAAGGAGAGAACTAGGACTCTTTGTGAACATGCAAAGCAAATGGTATTTTGTGAGGGAAAAAAAGATGAGGCAGAGGAGAAGACAAAAATAGGGAGTTAGGGAAACAGCCATAAGAGACTCCCAGTGGCAGAGAGGTGAGTAGGGAAAGCAAAGCCTGCAGTTATGTCCTACTCATTTTGCCTTTTTCTCTTTGTTCTACCAACGTATCTCTACTTCTCCACCTCAGAAAGGCTTAGAGGCTTTTAGTAACTTCTTTCTTTCCTTTATCATGTACAGCACTTCAGTTCTTTGAGTCCAAGCTGCCTCACTCAGGAGTTACTAAGCAATTTCTGCATCCTCCCATGCAGTTAGCTGATGCAGCAGGAATCTCATGAGAACTTAGCTCCTTACATTAAACTGCTGAATTTAGTTCCCGAGAATGTTTATGTGCTAATAACTCCTCTTGACGTTTTTGCTCTATTATGAGGGATAATTTTTTTTTACCACAAAAATAACACAAAAGAACACCAACTCCTTGTGCTCAAACATCTCTTTTAACAAATTTGCATTCATGATTAAAACTCTGGCTGTATATGTGTATACACAGATTTTTATTTTTATGTATATTTATATGTATTTACACACACATATTTGTTGCACTGCTCTTGGATGTTTACAACAACAGTACAGAGAGTGCCACTAGAGATCTCTTACTGTTTTAGAGAGCTACAATACGGTTTCCATCTGGCAAATTGTAAAGGTTGCTCTTTGAGGTATTTGTGGATCACACAATATTTTCAGCCTATGACCAGCCTTCATTAGAGCTGAAAACGCTGAGTCCTCAAAGTGCCTTCTTTACACGTCTTAGCCTTCCAGTTCATCTCTTGAAATTAAGTGTGTAGGAGACTGGAGTATTCTTTGAGGCAGCCTATGCCATTATGTAGCTAACAGCTTTTGTCAAGCACATTGAATGTCCTTTCCTAGTTGAATGTGTCATGCAATTGAGAGGGTGTGCTATGAGAAAGGAAAGAGGAACTCTCACCTCTGGTAAATGCTAACTTCATAAAAAATGTGACAAAAGATATAGAAAATCTTTATTTTAATTCTCAAAAATTTCTGTGCAAGTTTATGTGAAAAACATTAGTTTCTTTACATAAAACAAAATGGCTATTCTATGGTGAAAAATGTCTTTTATAGATCAACAGATAGAATGATGAAAGAAAGCATTATAAGAATCTTATCCAATATCCTGTATAAAGATCTTTGCATCAAGATTGTAACTTCCGTAGTAGTGATATTTTAGAAGAATACATGGATTTAAAGAATCCAAATGATGAGAATCTACCACAGCCCAATTCACTGCCTCTGGTACCAAAACTGTGATCTGTATTACTTAAATCAGCTTCCACATTTGTCTCACATCAAAAGATGTCTCACATCAGGATTTCTTATCCTATTCTAACCAGTTGTTCCCTATGAAAATCCTCTTCCCCACGCAAGACTGTTTTAAAATCACCTTTCAGCTTCCTCTTGAGTAAGCAGGGCAGATGGAGTTTTTTAGGTCTTTCACTAGAAGACATTTCCTGCACTATCCTATGGTTCTTTTCTGAATTATTTATTGCTTCAGTACATTGCCTTGCTTCTAGCTGGATACCCCAGGAAATATTCATTGGAAAGCTTGAAGTCTCTTTCTCTTAGGACAAATCAAAATGAAGATTATTTCTGAACTTAAGCTGGAGCATTCAATTGGTTTGATGTCATTTGTTTATATTTGTATAAATAACCAGAAATTTCAATAACTAATGATGCTTGTTTGAGGCCACAGCTAAGAGAAGCTAGAAGAAAACAAATAATATTTTTTTTTCTGAAAACATCAATAACCTGAAAGCTGAATCCTGGGCCATGAGAGAAGTCATCAGTTAAAAAACTGTGTGTGGGTAAGTATATATACATACATGTATACATACATATAAATATATATACACACACACACACATATATATACACACAAATGCAAAAACACACATTTGACCTGTGTTTTTTATGTAATCTGCTAGAGGACTTTTAGATGTGGCGACCTATGAATGAAGAAGGTCTATGAATTTTTCCCAGATGCACCAAAGCCAATATAAGTGTCTCAAGAGAGGTAATTACAGCCTGGACCAGCTAGTCCAAATCCAGTCGACCTGGAGACCCTCCAGCTTCTGAACTGTGCTTGCTCCCTAGGCTTTCCAGCAAGACTTGTCCCTGGTCGCCAAGACCAAGGTGAGTTTATCTTAAGAGGTACTGAGAGAGAAGATACTCATTCACAATAGAACTCTAGAGCCTTACTATTTTGTTTTGCAAAATCCCTTAAATCCATAAATAAAACTTGTGAATGATAATATTACAACCACTGTAAAGTTTATGGGAGGAAGGATGAGAAGAAACTTGGCCAGTGCTGAGACAAAACAAATTGCCTGTAACTTTGGGAGGCTATTTTACTACGATTGATTTATTTCTCACTCTAACATTTACAGCTCCCTGTATCTTTTGCCTAAAAAGTGCCATAAAACCACAGACATTAATTTCAAAATATAATCAAACAATCCTATGTCTTTTAGTTTTCTTTGGAAAATAAATTTGAATAATATACAGTCAAAAGTGTTTTCAGATATTTAACTGTCAATAGCCATGAGCTTCCAAACACAGCAGGCCTGCTGTATACTAGATGAAAAAATCCATGCAACAGACATCAGAAATATTTGTGATACAATGCAAAATCCCAATGGAATGGCTGTAAATTTCCTGTTATTTTTCGATGAGGTTTCAGTTCAACCCTTGATCCATTTCATACACTGACAGGTCAAAATTAAAATAAAATAAAATAAACTGCTCTGCTGTTAGTAAGGCATAGAAAAAGTAATATTTGGAGATTCAGCATACCCTCTTTTTTGTTAAAGACATTGAAATAAGGGGCAAACAACAAATAGAGGTAAGGGTAAATCTATAAAAATAGTTATAGTTTAGAAGCAAATTTCTACAGCTAGCACAAACGTCTCATTTATTTCAAGTGACACTTCCAAAGGAGGTACACAATTGCATATGTAACACTTTCCCATGTTTTTCCCACAGGACACAGTTGTTTACACTCCCAGGGCTGTGAATTTATAACAACTGAGACATTATTTGGGTTATTACATGTAATAGGGACTGCATTTTCACAGATGGCTTACCTTCTCTGCCAGATGTCTGTTTTTAACACCACGTCCTAATAACTACTGCATATGCTAACTTCACTTTATATATTAAAAAATATTGCCTGGAAGGGACAGTTCCTTTATTTTTAGGCTACATTTTTAACTACTAAAGTGACTTATGAAAGTATCAAGGGGACTCACCACCACTTGCAGGTTTAAAGGCAGTTGTGGCTCTCTAAAAACAGATGCTCTCATGTCACAGGACTTGCCAGGCAGGAGACAAACTGCTGGACTAAGACGCTGGTTTTGACAGACAGGAGATCACTTGGTAGCAAGAATCCCCTAGATCCCTGTCTAGTCTCATTTCACATGCTGAAGAAGCGTAATATCCCCAGCACACTTACCAAGCAACCCCCTATTTTCCCGCTTCAAAAGCTGACATTCTGGAAAACCAGAGGAAACGCATAGTGCCTGGGGGCTGAGGAAAGAGCCTATAAGCAGCACAGATGGGCTTCAAAGATACTGTTGAACAGCATTGCCAGCTCCCAACACTTCAAAACTATGAGTCAGGCACCAGAGAAGCCTTGGAATTTACTTACAATTCATGAGTTGTGAAAAATAACTTATTTCAGTAAGTGCTGCATTATCGCACAGTCATAATCTCTGTCCAACTGCCTGTCACTTGTCCTCCCCCAATATTTTTTGTATCCATTGGGCAATTTCAGCTCCATTTGGCAGAATGGCAGAGAGCTCTGTGGTACTGGTTCCTTACAAGATTCGTGGGTGGCTGGGTTGGGGCTCAATGCCATCCCACTGGGAGAAAAGCAGAGATAACTTATCTGTACCGAGTAATTCATCAACACGCCGCTCCATACAAATCTCCTGCAAGAAAACTGATGTAATGGATGTGAGCTATAGGCGGTGTATAGATCTGAGTAGGTGCAAGGAAGCTGAGGAGTATTTGGGGAAACATAAAACAACTTGTCCAGCTGGTAGTGGGGGAAAACAGGTCATGGCAGCAGGGCTCCACGGGGAGCAGGCTGTCGGGGTGGTGATGGCCACGAGCCAGAGGAAGCTCCACAGCCACAGCAAACAGTCTGTATTTTGATCCCAGACATCCATGAGCTGGGATATGAAAGAAAACACCAGTGAGATGAAGTGGGAATAAGAGGTCCTTCTACCCAAACCTGTGCTGAAGTCCAACATCCTTTCTCTGGCCCTTACACTGCCCTGCTGCCCTTGCAGGGGTTAGTGCTCCTCACTGTCTTACCTGTTCACGTACATGTGCCACGATTTGTTTTGGTACAAGCAAAACAAGTTGTCAAAGACCTAATACTGAATTCATCTGGGGGGACTGGGAGCAGCCGGGATAAGTCCTGGCCATGGGAAAGCAACAGCAAGGGAGGAACAGAAACCTCCACAAGCAGCACAGCTGGGAGGGAGCACGGAATGAGCCCCAGCTGCAGCAGGGAAAGTAAAGCAAAAGCCCAGGCCATCTGGAGAAAACACTAACTGGCATCATAGCCCGCCTGGAGGAAAAGCTCCCTCTCCCCTAACAGCTTGCTTTGGTTTCCTTTCAGCTTTCCAAAGGAGCTCTTCCCCATTAGGCTCATTGAGCACAGGAAGAGCTGGGGATGCCAGCCCAGCTTTGCACCTTCTGTTTGTTGATACCAAATAAGAGAACACAAATACACAAAATCCTGTTCTCTAACTGTGACAAAAAGGGTGCTTACAGAAAAAAATAGCTAGCCTAAGATTCTCTGAAGCAAAGATTAGAGCTTTTCCTTACCGAATCACCAGTTCTAGTTGAGCCAGACCTTTGTGTTTCCAAAAGTTGTTGCTTTACCATGCCTTAGATGATGTCAGGTGTTTTGTCTCTCGTTTCTTGTTGACAGATACTGATATTAAAAATTCAGCACCTCACAGAACTGAATGAGGGCTGCATGCTCAGACAATCTGAATTACCTCCTTAGGGCCCCTCTGCAAAAAAATGATGCACATCGGTGGAGAAGAAGCATCGTGACACAGTAGTGAGGTGCCCAACTTTTAACAAAGAGAGATTTGCCAACCTGGTGTCTTTTAGAAGCAGAACTTCCCCTCCCATATTGCGGCAGCATAGTGCTTACTTTATTCAGACACAACCAGAGATTTTGCTTTCCAGAATATCAGCAAAAACCTTCTAAAAAGAAGCCTAAAAAAAAGGTCTAGTTGGAAGGCAACAACCTCAAATTTTCACTGTGAGCACTAATATATGATATTTTTATTTATAAAAGACATTGGACCTAGATCTGATACCTAAAAGAGTTGTGTGTACAGTTCTGCTTTTTATTTGCAAGTGTACCACCTAACAAATTTAACTTTATGTTGGCAGAGTCCCCTGTAATGTATTTACAGCGCTATATAAACAATAACACTAAAACCAATTTGTCACATTTTGGCTACTTTTTCCACTCCTCATCTAAGTTCATCATCACCCGTTATTCCATGAGGAACTGATTTTAGAGGAGGTCTGTCACATAGATAATAGCTCAGTTGGAGAAATCTATAAATCCAAACTCCTGGAGGTGCTTTGCACTTACTTCACTGTAAATAGATGAAAAAGTACGTGCATCTCTCTCAGGGTTTAAATGTTTATTGTTGCCTCTCTAAATACAATCAAAATTTGTTCATATGATTTTGCAAAGTCACCCCATATGATCACTCAGACAATTGTCCTCCTTAAACACCACTACTGTCAAATTAAAAAAGTTGTAACACATGCTCTGGAAGCAAAGGCTCCCTTAAGCTATTGCTGAGGTCTGTCAAGCAGATGGTTTAATAGAAGTTGCATTTCCATAACAAAAACAAAAAAAAAGACCTTAAATATTTCAGCTAGACTTTATATAGAGACACAGGCTCACAGATGGATTGCCCTGGTTGTGCAGCAAAGTAAAAACATATGTCTAATTGCATCTCAGGTATTCAGAAACACAAGCAAAATGATGAATTGTGGCAAGTAATAATCTGTTTTAAAGGAAGAAATGTGGACCAGGAAGCCAGCCTTAACTAGACAGTTCAGTTGACTTTGCTTTACATATACATTTGCATTTTAATACCCATACTATCACCACGTCCTGTCATTTACATTGTCTCCCCTCTATTGTAACTGATAGTTTTTCTAACAGCAGTGTTCTTGTTACGAAAGAATGATGATTTCTCGGCATTTTCCGTCCATATTCTGGGGCTGGCAGCTTAATCAGGAAATGTGATGTTGTTGCAGAGTCGAAGGGCCAAGGCAGAGTGTGTGGCAGGATTGCTAAGACTGCTTGAAGTCCAGCACTTTCTCAAAAGCTCCTGCCTTACAGTAGTCATTTTTATACTCCACCAATATGGTCATGCATGCTGAGCATGACAAATCTGAATCGAGATGAGGACAAAATCTTAGAGTGTTTTCACAGAAATCAAGCCAAATGCTAACTTAGAGAGAGAAATCTTACAGTGCTAGAGGTGGGCTGAGGTTGTCCTCCTGGGAAGAGGGGACAAGCTGGGAAATGAAGTTCAACCTCTGGAGAGACTGAGCAGACTAGCTCCCTGCTAGAGCCAAATTCAGAGTGAGCCACAAGCCACAACGCAAGTGACAGAAAGGTGAGTTTGAGCATGTCACAAAGAGGTAACTCACAGGCCATCCCTCTCTCTCCTGCCCAAGAGCTGGCTGCCGATGGTGAGGCAAAAGATGAGAGAAATCCACATATCCTAGAAAAACTAACTAGAGCAATCAAGAAAATCTGATTACCTAGCACAGGATGAGCAGGCAAAAATGAATGAGATCTGGTACAGCCTTGGGCATGGTCCAGACCCCACTGAATTTAGGGAGGTTATGCCACAAATTTCATTAGTGATGGGGTTTCTCCCAAGAACTGTCCTCTTCTATATTCTTAATTCCTTACTCAGCACTCCCCTCAAAACCACACAAGTTTTTTTTTCTGCAGTGAAGGAAAGCGTTATGAGTGATGAAACAGTAAAATAAACATTAGTCTTCTTGGCTCTCCTTCATAATGCATATTCCTCTTCAACTTAAAAATTAAATTGAGCCTCTCGGTGTGACTGCTCGAGCATCTTGCTCAGCCATCCATCTCCCAGCTGCGCAGTGAGCCACTTGGACCTTGACTCAAATAAGTCAAGCCAGGTGATTAGCATAAAGACTCTCTTAATTTCTATTATGGTATCAGTATTTTCCTAGTGTATATATGAGGCTTTATTCATTCCAGGGTTGCTTATTTTCAGGTTCTACATATTATTTATTTAATACATAAGTTATATATCAGTCACTATATAAGTAGCTTGGAAGCTGAAGGCCACACAGTATGTGATAAACAGAGCCAGGAGTCAAATTTAGAGCTGCTTGTTTACTACTGTGAATTCAGCCTCCAGCCACTTTGATTTCATTATATTTTAGAGCTAATATTTTTTTTCCTTCTAACTTTCAACTTCCTTTATTTACAGTACTCATAATCCCCTGGGATACTTCATTATTTTCAGATTTTGAGATGTTTGCAATGTTTTAACCTCTGTTTTGATCATGGCTATGCATTAAGGCTTTTTGCATGGCTAAAACTGTAAGAAAGACAGTTATATACTGTATACATTTCAGCAGGCTTTAGGTAAAGTTTTTTCAGAAAACTTTAGGCAATGATTTTGCTTAGGCAATGATTTTTGTGGTGTGAAAATCTGAAGACAAAGAATTACCATGAAAACAGCAAAATATGCATGATTTTGTTCTGGTATACAACATGAAACCTTTTTCTGTTTGTGTGTGTGTGTGTATGTTGCAGTTCTTACTTATAATTCTTCATCCTCTTCAGGAAAGTAAAACAATGAAAAGACTATATTGCTGCATTTCAAGGAGTACAACAACAAAGAAAAGCCAAATGGAACTGCAACATGAGATTATATAAATAATGGCAATTTTTACTTACAATGTTCTGATCCAAATATTTATTTATTTCCTAATACAAAATTGATGCTTGTGAAGGTATCGGGTTAAAAAGCTTGGGAAATGAATTCTTCTAGTTATCCACAGAGAACAGATAGTACCAGTGCAGCAGTAAAAACTTCTATGATTTGCATAAGAAATATATTACACACAATTTACTGAAAATGAGATCTACTGTCATACAGAAAACGATGTTTCGGAACAACAGTCCTGGGAAGGAGGTTGATATTTGCCTCCTCTGTAGCCAGAGTGGACCATCATGGATCCAGGTTGATGCCACAGCTGGAGAGGCTTCGGCACTGCAGCTCCCAAAGGGAAAGCTGCCTATGGCTAAGGACAGGAATTCCACTGTCTGCTTCTCACACGGGCACCTGCTTCTCCTTGCCTCTATGTACCACGCAGCCTTCACAAGTTCCAAGCACATTTTCTATACTATTCAGTTCACCTGGAATCAAATCAAAGACCTACATGCAAAGGACTAAAAAACGGAGGCTCTCTTCTACCAGAAATTTATTTAGCGATCAGATGGAGAGCTTGCCTTCAGGGAAAAAAAGATGGTATTAGTTACCAGAAGGAAACAGGAAAGTCAGTCCTGGATAAAAGTAATTCTAATATTTCACACAAATAAAAATGTTATTAAAAGTTTGTATATGAGTCATGCAAACTTCTATGTAGATAAAAAATGTAATGAAATGGAATCTAAGTCATTATAAATTTTGCTATTTACACAAAAGAATGTTTCCTGCTTCATTGTTTGTATTTCCCTCCGTATCTTGTGTACTTAACAAAATGGAAGGGTTTCAAGTATCCATAAAAAAATACAAACGTGCAGGGAGAATGAATACTTAACAGAAAGAAGTAATGCAGTCCTACATTAGGCTTTTATAATAATTTAGTCCAGTCTAAAGTGTCATATCATGTTTTTTCCTCCCTACATAAAAGTTGCACTCATATTCAAAACAACAGAACAAGAAAAGCTTCAAAACACTGGACATTGTTTTCCAGAAAGAAGATAGCAGCTACTCAGAAATGCCATGGAAAACATTAATTATTTTGTAACTTGCTATTTACATTAAAGATAGTAGCGTTTAAAACTAATTAAAAACAAAATGAAAAAAAAATCCAGTTTTCAGTCATAGAACAGTTACGTCTGTAATACAGAACCTCTGATCTTTGCTTTTTGTCCAGCCTTTCATTCCAGCTATGTATCTATATATATATGCAGATATTTTTCTGAGAGAGATATATAAAGAGATAGAACAGGTCTGGATGGAGAGCCTGCAAATTTAACCTCAGAGATTGCGTTTGCAGGGGACAAAACCCCACACAGAAAATGCTGGAATGGTGCGTTTGAGTGAAGGGACTCTCCCCGTGCAGGATCCACGTCGGCCTCACAAACCTGAGCACCTCAGTCAATGGAAGCGGAGCCGCCAGGAGCAGGGCCGGTTCCCAGGAGCCGCCAGGAGCAGGGCCGGTTCCCGGCGCTGCCCGGCCTGGGGTGGGACACGATGCTCCTGAGGAATGGTCTCCATCCAGGTGTGCAGCTTCGTGCTGGCCATGGGGACACGGGCAGCCCTTTGTGTGGATGAAGAGCTGGCTGGACCCCCTTGGAAATCATCGGAAGCTGCTCCTCTTGATGCCAACGGGAGCTGCCCCAAGCCCCCAGGGAAGCAGCCGGATCCAACGTGAGCTCAGGGAGCCACGGAGAGCCCCATTCAACCCAGCACTGCCGGCTCCTTGCTCTGCGGGCTCTCCTCTCTCATCAGCCTCTGTAAAATCAGCAGAAGTGTCCCGCTCCTTCCACAGGACGATGACCAGATGGGTTAGGTGCTGTCCAGCACTTCTTACCCTACGCAGGCAAGACGCTGGTTGGCAACAGGCCCCAATTTCTCAGTCAGAAGCAGGAAAATCCTGCCAGAAGCTCTGCCCCTTGACAGAGGGGAGACTGTCAATTCTTTCATCTGTTGGCACACAGCTGCCCAGTCTCCATCACAGCTTACCAAGAGCAGTGCAAACTTGTAACAATTGGCAGGAAAAAAAAAAAAAGAATGTACATAGCAAGAGGGTATAAATCCGTTCCTACGTACAAGAATGGCATGAGCATTTACCCAGCATCTCTATCAAATATCGTAGAAAAGATTACACAAAAATATTTAAATATATGGATACAGATACATAGATATTACACTTGCATAAAATATGTATATTCAAAACCCTTTGGGCAGTTTCACAGTTAGCCAAAAATGTATGCTTTAGAAATATGAACAATTTCCTACACTTTTCTAGTTTAAGTAGGGGGGAAGGGAAAGAAGCATCAGCCTTATTAATACTGAATGCTAAGTGCAGAAGTTTAGCTGTAGCTGTAGGGTTTTGAAGCAATTGATTTGACAGAACCTCCAAGCATAAACTCTGTTTTAAAAATCCACATTTATTCCCTAGATTGCTTATTGTTTCATGAAAATGAAAACCTACGTGTCCTGCTTGTATCAGCTAGATCTCCTGAGACTGTTCAATTAAACCTCACAAGCTTGGAATACTTCGAGATAAGATTGTGTATTGGGAGTATTCATGAACCTTATTGCAGTATTTCTGTGTGATAATGGGAATTTATAACTTCTGGTATCTTGTATAATTTAATTTTAGAAATGCAGTACCTTAAATGACACCACAAGAAGCTCACAGTTCTGAGAAAATTAAAGTCAGTATGAAATTTTACTTATAGACCACATAATTTACATAGATTTACATAAATACAGAGATATTAAAATATTAAATCAAAGCTAATTAACAGAGGGTAGAGTTTTACATGATAACATTTTATTTCTAGTTACATTTTTGCAACTACTTTTAGTGTCATGAGAAGTATATAAATAATATATATACCTATATATCCATAGCATATATAAAGATATATATATATATGTCTCCATCCTTCTTTTTTTTTATTCAAAAATAGGGCAATTTTATAACTGCAATGAGATGTGACAAGCAGTACACTTCTGGGGAATTATTGCATGCCTTGAGTGCATAAGGCAGAAGGAAGAGTATCTGACTTCAGACACTAAAGAAGTGGAATCATCAACCAGAAACGCACTGGAGTGATTTGGAACATCTTATTGCTTTTATAAAACTCAAAATGTATACACTGGTTTAGGAGGGAAAAAAAAAGGCAAAAATAGAGGGGAAAGTAATATCTCTCTATTTAGTAGAGATCAAGGAGCAGGAAGCTCCATTACTGTTCACTGAACACTCGCCATTGTCCTAAATCTATTCCCTGTGGTGCAATACTGTGCTGCAGTTGCATAAGGAGGTTAAATACAAAAGTTCATGCATTCTTTATTGGGGGAAACAAAACAAAGCCAATTTCCTCGCCCAGCAAAAACGAAGTAACCATTAGCATCCGATCAGCCATCATTCCTATCAAACTGCAACGTGAAAAAAACACCGTTTGTTAGCAGGTATCTTTGCCACACTAACCTCAGCTGCTGGAGTAGCTCCTTGAGCTGGAGGGTACAGCACCCGCCTAAAATGCTGGAGGCATGGATCCAAACTCAACAGCAAATTCCCATCGGAGCAGGTTGGATTGGAAATGGCTAAAAGTAGGTAATAGAAGCACTGCCCTGAACCCCCTGCATTTGGCACTGTCAAAGGAGTATGGAGCACTGTGTCTCCTCATTTCCTCAATTTAAATCAGTTAAGAGGATTCACTACCTGCCTAGAGCCCCATCCCACGTTTCAGTGGCCAGGATTTTTCCAAAGTAACAGCCATCGTGGGAAGCAGGAATAACTGGACACAGTCTATTAAAAACTGGACTACCACTATCTGCTGGGATTACTCTGAACGCCAGGAGAGAAAAGAGAAATCCCGTGAGACTGCTTTTTCTTTGCTGTATATTTTAGACGTTGATATGCACAGTAGAGGGCTGCCTCTGCCGTGATACCACACCAGGTGTTTCAAAGTTTGGATATGAACACTCCGTCAAGGCACCTTCAAGTAATGGTCGTCAATTCAAACGCTAAGCGAAGCCGCAGCTCCTGCACCTGACCCTGCTCTGGATTCCTCCAACACACACAGAGCAGCCACTCGCCCCTGCAATCCACAAACAACAACTGTCAGTGTTTCCCAAGGAGAAACTACACCAGCCACTTCTGAAATTAATCTTGGTCAGGGTTTAAGAGCTGACATGCCGCACAACTGTGTGGGTCGCTCCCAAACAAGGGGAAAGCTGGAGAAAAATTACATGTTGGCTGTTGCTAACTGTCTACTAGATTAGGAGGATTAAAAATATATCTATAAGCATAAAAAAGTAGAAGCCAGATCTGTACTGCTGCAGGATTCCTTGTCGGGAAGCGAAGCTGTAAACACAGCACGTTGGGCGCAGGGAACCCGGCGCAGGACTGGGTTTGCTCCAGGAGCAGCAGGAGGTCCAGGGCCACCCTCCCGGCAGAGCAAGGGGCGACCTACTGCACATCCCCTCCCAGGCACACGAACCGTACTGGGTTCCAGGGTTCGTGTCTCTGAGGAGGGGCTGCACTTGAAGATGAGCAGGGCTGAGGGCAGAGGGAGGCTCGGGGTCGCTGCGCAGCCCGCCCGGCGTGCTCCGCTCTCCAGGCGGAGCGACGCTCCTCGTGCTGCACACGGGGCACAGGGCCACGGGCCGGCGGGCGCTGACAGGTACTTACGCCCAGCTGAAGGTGGACATTTCTACACAAATCAGTGTCCAGTCCTTGAAAGGGGCAGGAGGGGTGGGAGAGGGGCACAGGCTCTGGCACCAAAGCAGCAGCTAGGATGCTCCAAGGGAACAGGGGTTCCACGGCACCCTGCGGACCTGCCTCTCTCCCAGCGCCCTTCACCCGCACCCCGATCCATGCCACGCGATGGTGACACGGGCTGCAGGGATAAGCCAGGAGACAGGGAGCATCCCAGTCCCTGGCATAACGATATCAAGGGAAAAGGGACCCCCACCCGCCGTGCTTTCCTCCAGATGGATGACTTGGGTGTTTGCTAGCTGTGTGCAGCTGCTTCTCCAGGAAAAAGACACATCCTTTCCTCGCACAGTCAATGAGAAACGCAGTGTGATCTGTCATGCGCTTGGATCGTGGGCTTGTTCGTTCGTTTGAATTAGCAATGTTTTCTTCTTCTTCTTCTTCAGGGACTACAATAATCACTCGCATATTTACAAACACGGACCAGCGCTTCCGCGAGGTCTCCCCCAAAGCATCATGACAAAACCACCGTGTGCAAGAGCCCCACGCCGGCTGTGTCCAAAGACGCCCGCGCCGGCTGCGCGCCGGGAGCTGCCGGGGCAGAGGGGCGCCGGCTCCCCGAGTCCTGGGGGGCTCTTCCCAGGCGGATGTCTCTTCCGTGCGGCGCCTCTCCCTGCGCCCCTGCCGCCGGCGGCTGGGCGCTGCTGCGGGCGCAGTGGTCCCGCTCGTACTCCTCCTGAGCCTTCTGCATCTTCCGCCTCTTCATCCTCCGCTTGTGGACGTGGAAGGTGGCGAGGGAGAGGAGGACCACGCAGAAGATGAGGGCCACCAGCACGGTGAGGACCAGCGTGGACGAGAAGGACTGGAAGAGCTGACCCACTTGCGCGACGCAGGTGCTGCTGGCGTTGGAGGCGGCAGACGTCCTGTTGAGGAGGCAGGGCGGCAGGGACAGCCTCAACTCCTTGGGGAGCCTGGCACTCATTGAGGAGGCTGCCGGAGACGAGGGTCGCCCGCCCCTCTCCCAAGGCGCCTGGGTGTCGCCGGGGCCGGCGGGCGGGGGCCGCGGCTCAGCCTGGCGCTCGCTCTGCAGCCTCGGGGCAGCCTGCGCGGGAGCGGGACGGGTGAGCGCGGGCCGCAGCGCCCTCCCCAAGCCGGGGCCGCCCCGTCCGCCTCCCTCCCGCCGGCTGCCCGAGCGCCTCAGCCCGGGGCGGGA
>VZSG01000108.1:1586963-1625711 GCA_013398315.1 Nothoprocta pentlandii
TTGGCCACGAGGGCACACTGCTGACTCATGGTTAACTTGGTGTCCAACAGGACTCCCAGGTCCCTACCTGAGGGATTTGTCCATACCTGAGAGATTTCATGCTGCTGTGTAATTTCCTCCTCAATATCCCTTCATCACTTTTCTTTCTTGTGACAAAAAAAAAAAAAAAAGAAAAGAAATAATGATTTTGCTTCCTCCAACAACTCAAAAACACAGAACCATGTTACAATGAAGGCAACAGACACTATTCTTAGGCCATATCAGATGTTTACTATCCTGCTCTTCATATTGTTCTTCTCAGCTCAGATAACAGCATATTTCCTTTCTTTGAGTCTTGTATTTTCATGGGTTTTCTTGTGTGAGTAAAGTTTAATAGGGAGCATGGAAGTATCAGTGTCAATGAAATGTGTTCATTTGTAAGGATGGCTGAGCAGGATCCAGAACAGCATAGTCAGTATTTTATAAAATACAACATTCAGTGTTCCTTCTTCTATCCAGGCTTCGGGTCTCTTTTGCCTTCTCGCAGCTCAGCATTACCTTTCTTCATGCCTGCATCATTCACCTTCTTCTTCATGTCTTGGACAGGCAACTGGCCTGACTGCTCTGCTCCCTATTTTCAACTCCCAGCTGCCAAAACTCCCGGGGAGTTTTCCCAGGCAGTGTTTGGGTGTGAGTCCCTGCAGTGTGAACCGGGATGTACCAGGTACCCATGACGAGGGCTCACTCTTGCTCCAGTGATAACCTCTCCACTCCAATAATTTTGTATCTGAGGCCTTGGATGTCAGTCTTTGTTGAGCTGTAGAGCAATAAGGTATGTCTGTGACTTCAAGACAGTGGAGTCAAACTAAACCACACTGGGACATACAAGTCATGCAAATGGAATAGATGCATTTAAGGGAGTATTATTTTTTCCAGATGAACAACATATATTTGATATTTCATATATGTTCTGATGTAGATGTACCAATGGAAATAGCCTGAAACATTCATATTCAAGAGAAAGCCTTAACTACACAATTTCAGATTCACTTCATGGTCAGCTGCAGCATTTAGATGGCAAGCTGAAAAGCATACGTCAATACCATAAAATTCACGGGACTACTGAGTTGGGATTTGTTGCTTTTCTGCTTTCTTGTTCTTGTTTCATTCTTACACAAAATCATAACATTTTAGGGGGTTGCCTAAGCTACATTTTAATTTCCAATGTCACTATGCAAAACCCATGTGACATATTTCTGCACAACTGACTGTGGACATTAGGGATGTTCATTCTTCTGTTCTTCATATCCAAAGATTTTTCTTTATACTCTGAAAACTAAAAGTCATTTCTCATCTTTTTAGCTCTTTGCAAATGTGTCCTGATGATCTCTGCTGACTTGGGTTTTCTTCCTACCATGTACATTCTGATTAACCTCTTTGGTAACCCAGTTACTGCCATATAACAAGATCAAGATTTCAAAGTAGCAAGTTAACACAACCTCCACCATCATATTCTGATCTCTCCATCTTGCTTTATTCTGCATGTTCATTCCTCACATCCTAAACATAAGGCAAGTTTCTCAGATCTTAGACTTATTTCCTTTACTTTCCTTATTTCTCAGGTTGTCAGTTCCATATCATCTCCAAATCTGCACATCTTGTTCTACATTTCCTTCTGCAAGATAGCTGCTAACCACTATATATAGTAGAGAAAAGAACAGGCTAAACATATTCCCACTTGTCACTCTTATCCCAATGTCTCTCTGTCCCTCTGTCCCATTTACCATCTCCAGTTTCTATTAGCAAACGAACAGAGCATTTCAAAACCAATATTCATTTGTTAACATTACATATGATTCAGCAGGCACTAAGAAGTGCCCAGAAGCCTGCCTGAGCGATGCCCACTCATTCACCCTTTTCCATTCTCATTTGTTCCCATGAAAACAATGCTCACGGTGGCCAAGTCAGATCTTCTTTCATTAGTCTATGCTGAGCCTCTAGGTAATCTATGTCCACCTAAGTTTTCTCTGTTTGTCCCTCCTTGGCTCTCTTGAGTCTCAGAAAAGAAGCCAGAAAAAGTTCTGTACTTACTAATTCATCTGAACTCTTTTTTTAATTGAAGAAGCCAAAGTAGGTATCGCTGTTCTCTGAGTACTGACACTTTCGGCTGGCATCAGATCAATAGAACTGCACAGTTTCTATCCCAGTGGAAGTTTTCTTTATCTTAGGAGTCTAGTACACCTAGCACTATGCTATCTGAGATGTGCGAGGAGCTCCTAGCAGCTTGACAAGGTACCACTTGTTACAGAGCATACACTTGCTCTGTGCTGAGCAGAAAATCGGCTAGCTTGCATTCTGTGAAGGTGGCTCAAGTTAACACTTTTTCTTTTTTTTTTTTTTGATTGTCCAGCCAGGAAGGGCAAAAAGCCTGCAGATATACACCCATAGTGGCAGGATCCAAGCACATTCAGTTAGTACCTGTATTTTTTGAGCAAAGTACTATGTCTATTTCTGTCAGGAAATTTAAGTCCTGTACCTTTCATTGGGACTCCAGAGCAGTTGGCTCTGCTTGGGTTTCTAATTCTTCAGTCTTCTGACTGAAGTTATAACTACTGCAGCTTCTTGGATCCTCTGTTTTGCTGTTTTTAACTCTGGGCATGGGAAACTACAAATGAATACACTCTTTTAGCTGCCAAAGTACGTGCTTGACTGCACTTCAGAGGTGACAGGAGCCTCTCTACATGAGCAAATATCAAAAATTCCACGTGTTTGTTTATAATGCAATTGAAAATCGTGTTCACTACTACATATTAAATAACATGCACTTAAATTACATCTTTTTTTCCTAAGGTAATGAGACATTATTTTTTTTTCAAAAAATGTAGTGTGCTACGAACCCTTCTCCATTCTCCCTCAAGGGAGAATTTTTGGGGTCCCCCTACTCAGTGGTCATGTACACACGTGATCTCAGTTGTCTGCATTTAGAGTAGTTTTTTGAAGTTCTCTGCTTACTCAAATTCTTCCAGCTCTTTTCTTAATTGCTTGAATAAATGTTTGTATTTGTGGAGCCTGAATTGCTTTTGTTTTCACCCTTTCAAGATCATTTGGAAGTTACTTCCAAATGTTCATTTTATATACTGCTGTTATACACTCGTCTTAACATATATCCTGTTTTATGTATTGTTGTTTATAATGTCTCTTTGGAAGCTTAAATTTCAACATATTTTCTGACCAAAATGCATTTCTTCCTCATTATAAAATGCATACTGCTTTACAATGCTAGGCTTACTCACAGCTGTTGGGTTGTAAGCAACTTAGAAAGATTAAAGGAGGAATCAGAATTTTATTTGCACAAGAAGTCGATGCAGGGCTATAACAGTTAATGCTAACAACACGAGCAGGAAATGTTAAATGTCATGCCTTAAAACAGTCTAACTTTCGGAGATTAGAATAATACCAAATGTGTGGGTAAGATGATCTGCCTACTGCATAGTTCATATGCTTCCATCTGAATCCCCTCTTGCTGCCAGATGACTGCAGGAGATAGACTGAGACAATGGATCTGACTCCTATGTTTCCAATTCTTGTTAGGATCCAGCTGCTTCTTCAGAGAAAGTCATCTAGGCAATAGAACAGAAGTGGAGCAGGATCTTTGACTCCTCTCCTGCAGCACCATCTACTTGGCTGGAATTCTGCTGACAGAAACAGGACGGCAAATGGGCCCAAGTGGATTGTCAGACCAAGGCATGGTCTGTGTATGATTGTTTCAACCTGTCAAATTATTATGCAAGGATACTTGTGGTTAATATAACACACAGTAGAAAAGAGAACTTTTATCTGATTTGGGAGAAGGCCTTTGAACTGCCAGTTGAAAATGCAAAGGGAATATTATAGCTGCTTAGTTAACTTCTACAAACTCACAGAATGGTTTAGATTGGAAGAGACCTCTGGAGATTATCTAGTCCAACCCTCCTGCTCCAGCAGGGTCACCTAGAGTATGTTGCACAGGATCATGTCCAGGTGGCTTTGGAATATCTTCAGAGAAGGAGACTTCACAACCTCTCTGTGCAACGTGTGCCAGTGCTCTGTCATCCACACAGTAAAGAAGTTCCAATGGGATTTTCTGTGTTTCGGTTTGTCCCTATTGCCTCTTGTCCTACTGCTGGCTGCCACTGAAAAGAGTCTGGCCACTTTCTCTTGACACCCTTATTTAAGATATTTGTGCACACTGCTAAGATCCTCTCTCAGTCTTCTCCAGATTAAAAAGTCTCTGCTCTCTCAGAGCTTCAGCCTTGATGTCAGCACAGAGGAAATATCAGCCTTAATTCAGAGCCGGAACTCAGAGTTTGTTTTCATCTTCCCTGATCATACACTTATCAGGAAAAATGAATTCACTTTTATTTACAGCTTGGCTGAAGAACAAGGAAACAGACATGATGAAGAAAAGAGGGAATAGAGAGCACATTATATGGATCCTAATTAATAAACAGTCTGATTCAGATCATAAATACACACACACACACATATATATATGTATATATACACACATCTGAAAGCACTTGCAAGCAGGAAATGGCAGTGGGCATAAGGTTACTTCTATATTCTCAACTATTACATAAAGTCATGTTCTACATCATCTGTGTACAGTGATGATGATGAGTGATATATTTAGGTAATACTGTTGAAATGGGTACTTTCCTTAGCTATAAAGCTTGTCCTTTCCATGTCAGGGTGCAGCTCTAGTGAGTAGTAACTCACCTTCTGAATGATCAAAACTTACAACTCAAAGTAAAATGATAATTTCTCCATCCCAGCAAAAGCCACTGTTAAATGTGGCTTTTCAGTTTGAGATTATCATTAAGCTAACTGCAATCTTGGCTGTTGTACTTCTTGTCCTGTGAGACACCAGATTTTTCCTAGTCAGATGAGGATGTAAATGAAAAGCTGCAGTGCTGAGAACATCTCTGATCATGTCTGGAAATCACAGACTCAACATGGCTAGTGATATCTCAACGGCTACTGGTCCCCAGTAAAACTGGATTCTTCACTCTTTCCCAGCTGCACCTTGCACAGCAATGGACACCAATGCAAACCTTTGTTAAGCACCACCAAGTCGGAGCAGCAGCAAAACTGATGGCTGAACAACACTGGAAGTCATTTCTCAGTATAAACCTAGTTTCAAAAATAAATCTTGTGGGTTTGTAAGTTTGTTTGCTTTTCTGTTTGTTCTGTGTGGGTTTTTTGTTTGTTTTGGGGTTTTGTGTGTGTGTGTACACATTTATATGAGTTCCTAACAACCCAGATTAGGATTCTAGGACATGTGGATCTGCTTGAATGTGCTCTCCAGGCCTTCTGATATTTCTCTTAGTAGATAAGAGGTAGATTCTTCAAAACGTGCAGCATGAGCAGATAATAGTTCAAACTAGATCAGAGAATCAACCAAGTTTCTTAGACATCTTCACTTCCTTAACTCACAACACCCTTACTTACACCCTTACCATTTACTCTTTAAATGGCTATGATAAGATCTTACACTGAAAAATGAGGTTATACTTGCTGATGTTTGGAAGAGGACAGAATAGCCGAGGAACGGAGACATCAGTTGTATTGCTCATGAGGTAGTAAGATTCAAACCAAAGTCAGGGGAAGTGCTTAATTTACCTTTCAAACTTGGCTACCACTGCAGAAGATGACAGGAAGAAATAATGGAGCAATTTAGCAAGTTTCAGTTAAGAATACCCAGACCGGGCACATTCATATCTTCTGCTATAGCCACGTAGGTACAGGACTTCCATGCTCTTCTGGCACATCTTTTGGGAAATTTGGGCAACTCACCTGACAAAACCCAGTCTGTTCTGACAAACAGAAACACAAGACACAAGGGAAACAAACATCTGATGCACTTGTTTCTTGCTGCACTCACTGGAAACTGCTGCAATATTCATCATATATTCTTTGCAAAGTCTGGCGATGAAGGGCAGTGGTGCCAGCCCTGCAGGATCTCCTCCCACACCTCTGTGTCATTTGAGTCACCCACTGCTTTTGGAGGGACTGCACTGAGAAGCAAAGGGGACAACTTCTCCCTTACCTGCCCTTCTACCCCAACAGAAGGCCTCAAACAGACAGAAGATTCTAGAAAAGCAAGTGTCGCTCTGTCTCAGCATCATGAAAGGAAGAGAAGAGCTCTTACTAATTACAGTTCTTTAAATTTAGCTTCTAACCTTGGTGAAAACAATAGAAAAACTCTTAGGAAGAAAGTCACCACATTTCCAGAGAATAAAGCAATCATGAGGAATTACACAAAGGATTTGTAGAGAATAGGTCTCACCTGACAAACTTGATGCGTCTCTTCATGGAATTACTGATTTTATAGATAAATGGAAGAATAAATGCAATATTCTTGGATTTTAGCTATTTTTTTAAAACTTTGGATTTGTTCATGCTCTCTTTCAAAGATGAGGAGCTACTCAGACATAAAACTATAGTGCATGAGAAAAGGAGGAGGCTTAATATATCTCATAAAAATGTCCTTAAAAAGCACAACTGAATCTTCTTTTCTTTAAAAAAATATGGCCTAAAATCTATATTGGATGACCAAAAGAAAGCTAATAAACAAATGGCAGAATATCAGCCTACAGGCAGGGCAGGTAAATATTTAGTGATTTGTATTAGGTCTTGCCTTATTTAATACAGCCAGTAATGAGCTAGAAAGAGGAGTAAACAGCATACTAATGAAATTCACAGGTAATATACTACATTAGAGATGAGAAAATCAGGGAGGACACACAAATAGGACAGAGGGATTAGAGTAATTAGTAACATGGGCCAAAAATAACAAAACAAGAATCACCTTGGAAAAATGTAGTCAAGGACACAAGCGTGGGAGAAGAGGAAAATTAAGGAGGGAGGCTTCTGGATGGTAGAAAGAATGTAAGACTTAAAGGATAAAAAAAAACAGCAAGTTACTTTTAAGTTTCTAAGCAATATGGCACCAGAAGAAGTCAATGCAATTTGTTTGTTTATGTGCAAAGCAACACAGAGCAGCAAGAACTGATCTCTGCTAGGCTTAAGGGAAAGGTATGTGGGGTTTTGCTTTCTTTGGGAGCACATTACTTCTAGAAACATTTTCAGAAGTCACAGGGGAGTTCAGAGAACCACAGCACAAATGAGAGAGTTGGAGGCTCTGGTGCCCAAGGACGGATTGAATTAGAAATGCATAGAGTGAGCAGAGGCTAAGAACATGACACAAACCTTGAAAAGGTGCAAAGGTACAAAGCAAGAGGGACACAGAATACTTTTGCTCTGCAGTAACCCATTGATAGATATGACAGCTTACCCTTGGCTAGAAGTCCATGCTAGTCTCTGGTTGCTAAGCCTTCTTACTCCCTCATTTTCAGTTGTACCTTGGGATCAGTTCTTAGTGCCCTGGCTCATCCTTCAGTTGCCCTGGCCTTGCTCCCAGGCAACTGTGATGATTGAGACAGGTGAATCCAGTCTTGTTTCAGATAAGGAGACAAAATGGAGATTATATAGTGATATATTTTTATCTCCATAATAGAGAAAATCTCACATATACCAGTCCTTACTTACACGGGATCCATTCACCTGACAACACTACATATACCAGGTTCTGCATCAGCATTATTTCAAGCTCTCAAGAGATTTTCCTGGGTATTTCTTAAGTAAATTCTTGCTCTGAATCTATTTGTAACACGATAAAAGATGCAGATTTTGCAGGTAAAATTGTGTTCTTTAATAAATAGATGGACCAGCAGTCTAGGGAAACAAAATGAATGACACCTCAGAATGATATTAAAATCTGCTGGAGAATGTGCTGGAAAGACAAGGAAATTATATGTAGGGAGGGAGCTTGCGGAATGACTGGCACATGCATCAACAGAGTTAAGGCCTGGCACACTAGAAAAGGGGATCAAAACTCTAGATGGAGCCAAGGTCAAAGCAGACATTGAAAAGCTTTCAAAAGGTTTGAGACTAACATGGTCAGGACATGTTGAGAAAGATGAAGAAAATGCTTTTTGTTCATCCTAACACGCTTTGCATCATCTTGAACTTATCCCACCTTACTCCCTTACTCTCGAGAGACCACATTTATGGTCACAGTAAAAATGAAGGGTCAGAGATTTCATCTACTGCAGACAATCAGTAGATTTCATCTACTGAGAATCCAACAAGCGTCCCTCAAACATTTTCTCACTGGAAATAACTCCCTACATTCACAATCCTCCCTTTATAGAATGATTTTTAATAGGTATCTTTTTTCTTTTGTTCACCCCATTTGCTTCAGTTTTATTGTGGCTTTGCCTTTGTTTTCCTCCCCATGTTCTTTCCATTCTCCTGCTTTATAGATTCTCATTTTACTCACTGAAAGTTAGAGCTGCTGTACATATATTTAGAATATATGGGGGTGTATGTGGATACAGATATTAATAGATACATGAGCATCACATAGCTCTCATTACTGTTCCAATATTATCAATTTTATTCACTATGTATCATGCTCTTCTGTCCTCACCTTCACTAACTTCAGCTGGCTGTTTTCACATAGTTCATTATAAGCTGACAGACAAATGTCCAGTCTTTCAATGTTCAGGATATTTTTTTGATTATGTTCCTTGGCTCACAAATGCAATTCAAAAGGCTTAGTAATGAAAGACTCTCAAAACAATATGGCTAGAGTTTGCTTTCAAGAAGGATTTTTTTGTCTAGCTAGAACAGTATCAGTCTAAACCTATTTTATCAACTTTACACAATTGGCAAAGACATTAGCATGGACAACTTCAAAAAAATCGAAAGCCCACACTGCTAATCAAAGAAAACTCATGTCAATTTTCGTTCTGCATCATTTGTCCTCACATGAACATCTTAAGGCCAAAAAAATGGCCTATTCTCCTCCACAGTGCTTTGTAAACCACAGCATCTGAATGTTTTGTTCTGTATAAATGATTGATGCTCATAAAACTAGCACAAGTCTTGCATTTCGAAACCTTATTTTACATTAAAACACTGAACAAAACAGCGCACTGTCACAATAAACAGGAACTAATGTTTGCAGAAAGCAACTCAGCAGGTAACAAAAAGTAAGTTAAAAGGGAGAACAAACTTTATATTTGACATTTTGAGTTAAAATCAGGGATAGATACTGCGCTACACTTCCAGCTCCATTTTCTATGATATTATAATCATTCATCCCTTAATGTTTTTCATTCTTTTCTAAATCTCATGCCAGATGAGTTTTAAACTAGCCCTTAGGGAACATTACCCAGAAAAGGGGAAGTGATGGATGCACAGGGCAGGGAGGCCTCCCCTTGCCACCATGCATGGTCATGAGCAGAGGGCCCAGCAGCTTCTCCATTCCCATCCTGCGGCACCAGCCCAGCGCATACGGTTGCTTTGCCGGCTCCCATCCCATTCGTGCACCTCCTCCGTTACAATCCAGGCTGCATATATCTTTGATTGGCATGGAGACTGTTTCGAAGTCTTGCAGTGCTTCAACGCAGCAGCAAAGAGGACAACAGTACCTGGGGTTAAATGGCTGCAAAGAATCCAACAAATCACAGCGGGGAAGGGAGTGGTGAACTGACAGGGGTATGACTATAGTAAGATGCACTTCAAACTGCTGTTGAGAGCTATAGGTGCAAGTCAGAGATACCTCCCCACTACCTTGATAAAATTACTCTGTTTTATTCAGGTAATTGCCTCTTCCAGGGAAGCATAGGAAGTGCATTTTAAAGGATAGTACATTTCTTCCCCTCACTCCCCGCCTAGCTGAGATGCTGGGTGTTTTAAATTAAATGCATTAATTAAGAAATTATTTCATTTACACTGTCTTCTCTGGCGTTCCATTCCTGTGGGCATTCTAAACACACACAATATTGAAACAAGTAATACACAGCGACTTGGAGCAAGAAGCAGGCAAAGACTCAGATAAGCATAAGGCATTAACAGAGGGGATTTTTGCAAGACCCGAGGCAAATAGTGATCTGCAGAAGAGTGAGGACACAGTTTTGTGTCAAGTAATAAATTTGCTAAGAAATGCAGTTTACAGACAGCCCTAATCCATTCTCAAGCCAGGCCAATTCTTCCAAGAAACAGGAGTAAAAGGTAAAAAACGACACAAAACAATTCTGATTACACTTGTTACAGTGAAAGTGTAATCAGTAAAAGAGAAGAATAAACTTCTGGAAAACACTAGAAACCAAAGATCTGGTGGTATGAGCTGCCTGTCAAGATTTATGCCCATATTACCACAAAAATCACAGCACTTCTCCAAGGACTGAGCAAAGACGTTATGAGTGATACCAAGTTTGTGGTCTGAATAAGTACTTTGAAAATGTGAAGGACACCATCACTCTCAATATCAAAGTAAAAGGCTGCAGTAAAATCAAGAAAATAATAGAGTAAAAGATGCTTCCACAAGCGATGTTTCAAACAAACTTGCTGCAGAAAGGAGCTTGAATGTGGAAGAGACCAGTAGGTTGGCCCTTACATAGCAGAATCATGCTGAGGTCAAAAAAAGAATGATTTTTCTTTGAGACAGTGAGACATTTGATCAGTGCACATGCAGCGACATGAAAACGGGCAAAGCAGGTCTCGAGCCTCTTGGAAATATCTTATGAAAACTTATGTACCATAAAAATATCAGTGCATGATCTTAAAGCTACAAAGGCATAACATTTTTCTAGCGGAAAACAATCCTGTAACAGATCCTTTTTCATGTAATGATGAAGACAAGGAAGACTTGGAGGAACAGAAGCATGCAATAAAAACAATAATTGTTAATGTCAACAAAAAGAAAAAGCTAGCAGAAATCATAAGAGAAACAGGCAGTGATGACACAGTGAAGCCTCCAGGGAAAATGTTATGGTCAAGGCAGCCTGCACATAAACATCATCTTCTCCGGGCTATCTATGACCTTTCGGATGGAAAAACATTTGACTGTGGGCAAAGTAGAAGAAAAAAAAAGGATTCCAGAGAAAATGAATTTAGACATTCTGCAAAGGAGCCGTGCAGCGTGTGTTGGCTGTCTGTGGAGGAAAGGCAAGGGATGTATGCAGCTTGGGATGCCGAAACAGCCAGCAATAAAGCTTGCCCTGTGAGCCTACAGACCCAACGGGATGCTGCCTGTGCAAGCGTGGAGAAAAACTTGTTTCACAAGAGTGAAAATTCCACCTAATGGACACAGAGATCATGAGATGACTTACTGCCCTCTGGAGAAATGTTCCTGATGCTATCTGTACGCTGCTTTTGTTAGCGGGACAGGTAGGATATATTTGTACACGGAGAGAGAAAAAGCAGTAAGGAATGATCTGTGATGCTGAATTTTGCACTTTCTGTTTCTCTCTGTATGCTAGGCCAAGCAGCAGTATGTTGTTATGTTTAAATTCAAAAGCTTTTTTAATTAATACTGTTCTGCACTGATTGCTATTCCTGACAGAACTGCCTTGGAAGACGCTACAGATGATGGAAATCAGAGGGGCACAAAGCAACTTTTTACATGACACAGAGCAACTTTTTATGTGACAGGACCAGATTTGCCGTGTAAGAGTTTGCATTTAATTCAGACATAGATCTCATTTTACTTGCCGAATTGAAATATTGGCTGTCCTTCCTGCAAAGGCTGTTTCTACATAGAATGGGTAAGAATCCCTCCACTTTTTCTAAATATGTCCAAGAAGAGGTTCAGTAAAACAAAGAGCAGTTTTATTTTCAAGAGTCAGTCACTGCGTTGCAGCTCACACAGCGAATTTGCTTCAATACATAATGCACAACTTCTTTCATCCAGGCAGCTGCCTGGCTTCACATACAGAAAATTAGCCACAGCATGATCTTTTCCATCTACCATGAACAGAATGACATTAATTTATGTCAGAGATGTGTGAGGTTGATAATGCAAAAAAAAAAAAAGCTGTAAATCTTTGGATGTTGGCAGCCTCAGGTCTCTGCTTCCACGCATTTTGACCCAGGAGCCGGGGAAGGAGGCATTTTGCTGGGAGACATCCCTGCAGCCTCTCAGGCAGACAACACTTCGCCCATGTGGGTGGGGAGAGGGTTGGCTGCAGCTCTCACTAATACAAAATAAAAGCATCTTTCAGGCCAAAAATATAAACTTTGTTCTCTCTGTTCCTAAAACACAACTGCTCAGGCATAAGGTGATTGTGTTAATAAGCATTTTTGGCACATATGATGTCATGGTGATAAAGTTGTTATTCCTGGGCAATGCTCACCCGGCTTGACAGCTCAACAAATGACCTCCTCATGCAAAGCTGTAGTTAACACCTGCTCCTGGTGCAGCTCAAAGAGCTGCCTAACCTCAGAAGAATCAGTGGTGACCCTCCATCTCCACCGACATATATCCCACAGGACCATTAGAGTTTAATTCCAGGATCAGCCCATGCAACAGCATCTCTGCAAGGCACCAAGAGAAGGCCACTAGAGCCCCAGCAAATCGATTTATACCACACTTTGTCAGTGAGTAGCATAATGCAAAAGACAACATAAAGTTGATCCAAATGACATTTCTACATGAGCAATGGAAGAAACATCTTGCCAGTGATTAGAACAAGGTACTGGGGAGTTTATGGGTTTTGCCTTGATTTTTTTTTTCATGAGAAAAGTGTGTAATTTCATGAGTCTTCAAGAAAATAAGTTTCCATGTGCATTAAGAAGCCTACCTTTTCAGGCACAGCAAAATGCAATCCCCAAACAGCTCTGCACTTCCATCAGACAGAGAAAATATATGTCCCTCAGTCAAAATTCTCTAAGAAAAAGGAAAGAGCTTTATGAAAAGAAGCAAGCCTTCTCTTCAGGTGTTTACATAGCCTGGAGGTGCCCCCTACAGTCTGTGTCAGGTGATGTCTGCCTCATGTTTATGCAGCTTTATACATATATCTAAACACATATATTTCAGCAAAGAAGGATGACTGAAAAAAATAAAGGGGACTTAGCAGGAGATGCATTAATCATCAGAATAAAGCGATAAGCAGACCACTGTTCCCAGAAATGGAGACACTTCTAGAAGCTCTTCTTCACAAAAGGCAAGAGTAATTACATTCTTACATCTAACACTGTTCATAAAGGAACACTTGGACTAGTATAGAAAAGGGAAGAAACTTGAAGAATCTTGGTTTTCCTCTTTGGCATGCAGTGCATACACTAAGCATTAAGGATGCCATATGCTTTCAAAGTTAATGTTCTACAGAATTGACTCAGGAAGGACAGAGATTAGTGTTGTGTTTCTATTAAACATCCATGGATGGCAAATGCATCCTCAACAGAATGAAATATTAGGGACATGAGCAAAAGAAAGGCTGGCATGCTCCCACTGCAGTCAAATACACAACAGAGGCAAAACAGCAAAACAAATTGCCCCCAAGCCCAGCCAAGCCAGGACCAGGGCTCACTCTCTTTGCAGTGCCCTCTCCAGCACTTCTGCCTTTCTGACCAGTATCACTGGCTTTGCCCCATTCCTCCTTGGCTCTGACATTAAGAGGTAATTAATTGGTTTGGATGAGCAGCCAGCAGCTAGTTGATAGGAGCTAACTTCCTTGCAGTTTCTTTTTTTTCTTTTTTTTTTTTTTTTTTTTTTTTTTTTTTTTTTTTTTTTTTTTTTTTTTTGGAGCCTGCACAGTAAATTCTTGAAAGCAATACTGAAATTCTGCTTTACAAAGTCACTTTTTAAAACCACAATAGCTTTTTTCTTTTTATCCTAGACCACATTTCACCTCTCTAACCCTCACAATATTTTAAAAAATATTCTTATGTGATTTCACCACACATACAGACTCTTATCTTATTCTCCCAAATACATATATTTATGATAAAACACAGTAGCTGTTTGGAGGACCAAGAGCTTGTTTTCTACCATATACCAATCAGCAATACAGGAGATGAGAACTTTTTGGATCTGTTAATAGCCTGGCTGCAACATTTGGGGGAAAAAAATTTTATAATTACTTTAGATAGACTCTTTCATTATTTGTTCTAGTTCTGGCCAACAGCAAAAATAGCAAATATGCTCTAAACCACAATAACCTAATGTCATTAAACAAACTGATGGAACATCTCTTTGTTATGTTATATTTAAATCTGGTCATCTCCAGCTCAAAAATCACATAGAACTGAAATGGATGAGAGAAAGACAACAAAAACATTAAAGATGATAGGAAAAGGCTTTAGGACTTTATTTTCTCTTGAGGGGAGATTCAAAGTGTTAGGAACTTCTGCTTCTGCAGTAGATGGAACATCTGGTAGGCTGTTCACAGACCTTTCACAATTTACAGCATAGATCAAACCAAACACTATTGGAAACGAATAGCTACACAAATTCGCTTAACATAATAGATATCTAGCCCATGTATGAAGCATTTATTTTATTTTTTTTTCTTTGTTGTTTCAATTTCTCCTGAAACCAGAAGAAACTGGCAACATATGAAGGCAGTTTTGCATGAAAGCTCACTAGTACACGTTTCTGGTGGCATGGAGCGTGCCAGACACCTCAGCATTGGCCTCTGAAAATGTCTGCAGTCTTCAGTGTTATAAGAGTTTGGAGGCAGGTGTTGGGGCATCACGCTGCCATAGCACCATAATGTTCACAAGCATCTACTGCATTTTCACATCCACATTTTACAACCGCATTAAAGTGAAATTATAAAGATGTGAAACATCTCACAGTTCTTGAGATCAAATACATCACCATTTCATTGTGCAGCAGGATTGGCGGATGCTTGGCGAAGAGGCCAAAATCCAGTCGAGGAATTTTATCAGCTTCACTAAGGGATGCAGCAGGGTCCTATACACCCTGTTCTCCCATAATTACAGTGAGCTCTATAAAATAACCTCAGCTCTTGCCAGCCCTGCTTGGAGTTGAACAAGACCTGGGCACCCATGTATAGCAACAGCAGATAGAGCAGCCAGAAAGACTGTATTTGCTAAGTTAAATAATGCAGATCCTTTTCTTAGTCACTGAATATAAAAAAAAAGGCTCATTTCCCATCAAGTACCAGAGTGAATTTGTGTGTGCAGAGAAAACCCCTCCATGCACATACGAGGAAGTGCAGCTGTGCTCCAAAGCTAGCTTTTGCTGATGAAGAGCTCCAAATAAGCATGTAGGCCTTTTACTTGAAAATGTTCTAATGAAAAGATTCATTTTGCTGATTTTAAAGATTTTTCCTTTCATTCTGTCTCTGGAAATGCTCTCAATGGTGACTGTCACTTAATTTGTGTCAGTAATTGCTTTGAAGTTAGCTTCCAACATTTGTAGCTATTTGTGGGTGTTATTTGCTTCTTATTTTTTTTCCCTCCAGTTCTAATTTGTAGTCACATTTTAATGGCAGGACTTGTGTTCTCCAGAATCTGCCTTTACTCCTGTTTTGCTCATTATTATTTCACGGCATTGCAAATCCTGCTTTTGCATCTTGCAAGCAATGAGATTGCTGTGGGTAACAGACTGTTCCACTCTGCAGACAGAACTTCAATTAATTGTTCATTTTCCTTTCATTCTGCCATGCTGATGAAGCTTCTTTTAAGACTCCGTCTTTAGTCATCATGGCTGTGAATGAGCAAACTCTTGCTTTATCTTGAGATTACCATGGTGACAGGTATACCACCTATCCAGTTGGATGCAGTCTATCCTTCTGGTACTTTTTGGCATATATTTGTCAGTTTGTGTTGATGATAACTGCTATTTTGTTGAGAAACATTTAGAAGCATTGTGTCCAGAGAGAACAAGGGAAAACAACATTATTTGCAACAACAAAATGCAAACAGAGGCTTAGCTTTTAACAAATGCATTACTAGGTGGTCAAGTCATGGAGGAAGGAGGTTGAGCTTTGTTACTGTCTGTGACAAAAACTGTATGCACAAGTTGCTTCTCAGTTTATACCTGTGTCATTCCAGATGTGAATCAGATGGTGTTGGATGTGTCCCAAGATCCCTAATTGGTAGGAAGCAATTCAAGCCTGCTATGAGATAGAAAACACCAACAATAGCTCACTTCATACCACCTGATATTTTCTTTACTGGACCTCCCTTATTTTCCCATGACAATAGACCAAATGCTTGTGACATCACTGCTGTATGCCTGCAGTTAGGTGCATTATGTGAGAAGACAGGCAGAAGCACTTCGACTTATCCAAACCCTACTCCACATGAGGGATCTGTAGAATCTCTGCAGCATGTGATAACCAGTCTGAGAGTGAGAACACATTAACTGCTCTTCTTTGTTTCTGTTGCAGGGTACTGAAAATGCCACTTGATCTTGTGCTGTCTTACCCCTTGCCACGTTTTCTGTGTCACTCCCACTCCCTGGTTGTTCCTATCTACCTCTAGGGGTGACATGTGGATATCAGAAACCCTGCAGTCAAGTAAATATGTCATATGAGAAGTCTTGATCACAAAGCAAATGTGAAGAATACCACCTGCAAGTGCAGAGAAGGTAAGCAAGAGAGTCATGATCTGAGACTGTGACTGCACTGACACAGCAGCCTCCAGAGGTGTTACCTTCCCCATTCAGCTCAGATGTTAATGCACAGAACAAAATGAGGGGCACCTTCTCTTCTGTGTAATAAAGAAATTTTTGTTTGTTTATTTTGTTTGTTTTTTAATCATTGTTTTTCCTAGTCTATATTCAAATCTGTCTAAAGACAGAGAGAAATGGTCCAAGGAATGAGATGATCACATTGTCCTCCTATGTTCAATGATATGTTGGTGTCCCAGTGATATGTGCTCTTGTGGCCAAGAAGGCCAGTGGGATCCTGGCTGTATCAGGAGGATGTTGCCAGCAGGTGAAGGGAGGGGATCCTGCCCCTCTCCTCAGCTCTGGTGAGGCCTGGAGTATTGAGTGCAGTTCTGGGCTCCCCAGCATGAGGGATGCGGAGCTTCTAGAGAGGTTCCAGTGGAGAATAACAAAGATGATTAAGGGACTGGAACATCTATCATATGAGCAAAGACTAAGAGAGCTGGGCCTGTTTAGCCTAGGGAAGAGAAGACTTGAGAGGAGATCTGATCAATATATAGAAATACTTGAGGGGAGAATGTAGGGAGGAAGGGGCCAAACTCTTCTCAGTGGTAGCCAGTGACAGGACAAGGGGGAATAGGTATAAATTAAAACACAGGCAGTTCCATTTGCATGTGAGGAAGAACTTCTTGACTGTGAGGGTGACAGAGCCCTGGAAGAGGCTGCCCAGGGAGCCTGTGGAGTCTCCTTCCCTGGAGATCTTCCAAACCTGCCTGTTCATTTGTTCCCTGCACCCACCTGTGCCATGTGTTCCAGGTGTCCCTGCTTGAGCAGAATGGTTGGACTTGGATGGTCTCTAAAGGCCCCTTCCAACCTTAACCATTCTGTGATTCTGTAATATGTGGCATCATCCTATGTATCAACACAAGTATATGTATCTGTATATCTGTATATCCGTATATGTATCAACATCCTATTTTGATGTCCCGATTAAGATTACTGCTTGTATATGCAAGTTCTCACATTGTCTTAAACTGCTCTCAGACACTTCTCTCTGCTTTGTGCACCTCCTCCTCAATGAATTGCTCAAACAGTCAACAGGTTTTCCTTCCTTACGCAGTGCCAGCTGCAGTAAGAGTCTACTGTCCTGCAGTCACACAGGAACAAAAAGATGTTTTGGAACAGCTTGAACCAGACAAGACATGTCTTTCTCTGGATTTTATGAATCATTCTGGAGATATTTATCTTTGTCAAGTGCCTTCATGCATTTTGCCTTTAGGCTGAAAGTGACTGAAAAGCAAAGGGTGGCTGAAAGCAAAAATCCCTTGAGATAGATTAAAAATAAATTGAAGTCCTTTAGAGACTTTTTAAAATAAAATCTTAACAAGATCTTGCTTTCCAAAATTTCTAAACATTCTTCCATTATTTTATAATTGTAATTTTAATATGGGTATTGATTACTTGTACAAAAATAATTATAAACCCTAATAAATCAAATTGAAATAGATTTAAAATGCTGGCATTTATTCCTGCTGTCCCCAACAGGAAGAATTAATTTGATTGGGATGGTGATATCACCAAAATGTTTGAATCCAGATAGTGAATTATATTTTCTTTTTTTTTGACATTGCAAAAACAAATTTTACTGAAAGACCCAACTGTGAGACAGTGCTGACTGGACAAAAGGCAGCATATGAGATTTGATTATAAATGTCAATAGCTAAAAATAGAACAGAAACTAAGAAATGATGGGAAAGGCTATTTTGGCCTTCGTTCCATTTCCATAACTCAAACAGGAGCTACTACTGCTTAAACCTAGTGAGGAAAGCTGGACCAGCCAGGATGGAGCAAGCTCCAGAACGAGAGAAGCTTTTAATCAAAGGTGTTGATGCCTTCCTGAAACAGTGATTTCATGGCTCAGGGCTGGCACAGGAGAAGTTTATTACCTTATTATTTGAACAGAAACAAGGTGGTGTGTCAAAGTGTTCAAGAACTACATAAAAGACAAATAATTGACGGTCAGATAACATACTAGACAACTCCAACCGTGCCTAGTGTATCCAAACCCCAACCACAACTAGCACATCCAGTGTCTTAAAAGTCGCCCTTTTGACCCTCTCAGGAACCTGCTGTCAGTTATATCCCTGACCAATAAAAAGTACAAAGGAAAAAAAAATCTTAACTTCCTTGTTATAGTTACTTTCAGCCATTATAAAGCGTGGTTTGATCTCATCAATATTCTCTTTTACAGAACTCACTGAGGTTGGGAAACCTGGAAACAGCTTAACCACATCTAGGCACACAGCAGCTATGAGCATTGCTGAACTACATGAGTTCAGCAGATATTCATTTTAAGCGGCAGATATTCATTTTAAGCTAGGTTCTTTCAACACAAATTGGCACAGACTCCATCTCTGTAGTGTGATACAGCAGCCCTACACTCAGAAGAGCAATTTGCAATCTGCAGAAATAGGCTGAAAAGGAGCATTGAGTGGCTATTCGGTGTGTGCCTGATGCAGACACTATCGGTGCAGCTCCCATGCAGGAACTAAATGTGTCCTTGGCGGCGGAGAATCGTGGGGCAGCAGCACAAACAGCGTTTTCCCCCTCTGGCTCGCACTCAGGAGACTGTGCCCTCCTACTGAATACCACCAGTTCTCTAAGCTGAAGAAAGCAATAGAGGATTGGATCCCAGTGCAGCTTTCCTCCTAACCTTTACCCCTCTTCCTGAATAAATATATACAATTTTGCAGCAGGGCTACCTTTCTGCTTTCCATTCTGTCGCAGGAATTTCCCTGTCTTACAGTCTTCTTTTCCCTTTGCCAGTGACAGGATCACACAACAATTCGATACAACTCAAATGGTTTCACTCTACTGAATTTTAAAGGACTTTTGGAGTGAAGGGTCAGTTGGTCCTAGTGAATTAACTAAGCTACAGATGCATAAAAAATGGCAGCAACGACTGCTCAAAGCACCAACAAAACAACAGTTGTATAATCATTACTTGCCACACTAAAAGAAAATGCTGCTTCAGCTCTGGTTTATCAGCCATTAAAATAAGCATTTGCAGAAATCAAACAACTATCCAAACTTCCAATATGTTTGGAGCCTTTCATCAATTTATTTTATTGGTCCATCATATACCCAGGACATGCCATCTGTAAATTAGAGCTACTTTGGACTGCTAGATGATGGCAGAATAAATCTTCTTAGGTACAATAACTTATTAAAATATGCTATTAAATGTCAAGGAGAATATCACAGAAAGCTTTAACTTATTGAATAACTGTGTTTGCTGAAGGGCATCAATGTGTTAACATTAGTGTTTTATATAAAATTCATCCTGCAATACAGTAGCTTCACCTCTAAAGCCTATTATAGCTCAATCCCCTTGGGCAGAGGTTGGAGAACTGCCATTTAATTGTCAGTGCTATAAATTAAAGGAGTGCTTGAGTCAGATGTCATCCAGAGCTTACAGAGCCAGCAGAGTGGGCAGGAAATGCTGACAGGGGCTATCAACCCGGTGAGAACCTTCCTAACGGCCCTCCCAGCACTCCAAACCTAATTAATTCTGCTGATCTTTTATGGGCATCTGCTTCCGCATTGTATTTAAATTAAACGCAGCTATGTGTGCTGAGCTTGGCAAAGCCTGGAGAGCCAGGAACCAAAGAGCACGAAAGGAAAACAGGGATTCTGTTTTCTGGGCTATTGTTTAGCACATTATAGGGGGAAATGTGAGCCTAATAGCTTACAGAGTTCTACAATTCCCCCGAGTGTTAGGAATCATATTATAGCCCAAAACAGAATCACTTCTAGGAAATACTTGGAACTGCGAGTGCTCAGCACAGGGAAGTCAAAACCTAATTGGCAGAAGAAGTAAAATATACTGAGTTCCTTATTGAAGGCAGAAACCCTCCCAGAATGGCAGCTCTGTGACTCATGTCTGTAAAGCACCAGTAATAATGGCAGGGGGAAGATATTGAGGGGGGCCCATCAATTCACCCGCAGAAACCAATGCATTCCTATTCAGTTGCCTGCTCCTATGAGGTGAGCTGTCTGTTTGCTTTTTTTTTTAACCACCATCGTTTTCTGAAAAGTGAAAAAAAGCACAGTCTAGTCACTGCAGCCATGCTCTTGTATTTATAGATTGCTAGTCAAGAGCAGCAGAGTTAATAAACCCTTTTCTTCCTACTGTAGATGTCACGTTACCTTTCCCTTCTCATTTTAAAATCTTGCCATAACATGAACTTCTTCCCCTTCATTTCCAAATAAAATATGTTTTTAGTCTAGCAGCGTAATCAAACTGCAAACAGAAACGAAGGTTTGCCGGTGGTGAGCATTGATCTTTGACTCAGGCGCACCAGTTCAAGGCCATTTATTTCATTACTACGTCAAGTGATATGACAGCACCTAATTATGTAACCACAATCGTCTAACACTGAGTTACTTTCATTTGTTAATTATGCATTACTGTTGTTAGCAGTCCAGTTCTCCAGGGAGGCTCTGTTCCAGCCAAACTGAACTTTCCTTCAGAATCAGTTACTTCTTGCTAAGAGTGTATATCATTAGTGAGAGTAGCTGAAGCAATTTGCCATTTCTGTCTTGATACTATTATTGCAGTTCTATTTGCTAGAGTCAGACACAAAATTTAAGGGCTTCCTTCCATTCTAGTTCACGTAGGCCACTTGTGGAAAACAGTCAAAAAGCAACATTTAAGAAAATCTGAAAAGATTCTAAGAATCTAAGAAAAGATTCACTCTGATGAACAAAATGACATGGAAAATGACAAATGACACGGAAATACTTGGAATTCAGTATGAGAAAGATGGGAGAAAGATGATTGCATTTCATAATGGATTTGTGGGAAAAGGATGCAAAATAGAAGTTGGACATACAAAATAAAAGTTATAACACATTTTATATAAATGCAATAGAAAAAAAGAACTAAATGATTTACTAAATTTGTGTTAGCACAGAGGGCTATATCCATGAAAGGACCTGGGCACAGCCCTCTGGCATCACCTGCTGTCAGGTGATCCAGAGGCCGTATCCTTCTCAGACTGAGAGTCCCCACCAGTTTCCCCCTTCAGGGACAGCTCCAACCACTGCCCTGGGACAGGCCGGGCAGAGCCCAGGGGCCTGAATGTCACCTGGGATGTCTCAGGAACTGTTCCACATCTGGTACCTCTCTGATCACACTGGAAAATGAGCAGATTTGCAAAGAAAATATGGGATTTTTTTGCACAACCCAGATTAGCCATTTGGAACAGTCTAGCCCATACTTAGTAATTTTCATGGGCAGGGAAATTTAGCACATGGCCACCTTGTCATTTCACCATTCCTAAAGCAAAAGAAAAGGTCTGAAATAACTCCTACTATTCTCATATTATTGAAAAGTTCTCCAAGGGAGGATTTGATTTTTCATTGCAGAACATACTAAATGACCTTCAGTTTACTGATGACAGGGTATTCTTTGCTCTAATTGCTTGTTCAAAATGTCCAGTGTTGTAGTCAGTACAAACACTTACTGAGCAATGAAGGCTATTTCAGAATGTAGCAAACTAAAATAACCCAATAAATAAAACCAGGGTGCATGCAAACATAATAATTAATGATCAAAAGCTAAGGCTATAGTTCCACTCAGTAATTTGGAATATGAAATTATATTTCTTTCTGAGTCTTTCTGACTAAAGAAACTAGGAAAAGATGAGGGAGCCCTGTCCTCTTTTATGAAAGTCTAGAAAAATCTGCAGTATCTCAAAATATTCAAAGGTACTCTGAAGCCTCATTTTTTTTCCATAGCAACTATAGAATATGAATTGTGGGAAATCAATGGTGCAGACAGTAAGAAAATTGAACTTTTTGCACTATGGTGCAGACAAAGACTCCTGCATCTCCTAGACAGAAGGGACAATGAATGGCTCTACTAGAAATATAATAAATACCAGGACAGAAATGCAAGGTGTGTTAGAAATGAGTGCATAAAGACCCATGGACTTTGGTCATATCAATCAAAGATGCAGAAAGGTGTAGATTGGGAAACTAATAGCTGCTGAGAGAGGAGAGGCACTGGGAAGCTGCGGTAGACCCTGGATGAAGCAGCATTCAGTGTGAGGAGGTTTCTGGATGTTCTGCTGGGTTATTGCTGATATCTGGTTGTGAGTAAGTGGATTATGTTTAGCAAGTGCTGATGTAAGCTCTGCTGGCTGCTTTCTAGAGGGAGCTGTCAAAGATCGATTGTCTCTGAGCTCATGTATTTGCAAGACACACTATAGGATCCATCCCACCATCCCATACTGTCCTTCATACACCAAAATCAGCGTCCAGACACCAGCATCTCCTCTTGCTGTAGGCTCTGTGGGGGTGCCCCACTGGTGTCCAGCTGATGCTTCTTCAGGTTTGGCCCTGGTCAGATCTGCTGACCTGGGCAGATGCTTTGAGCACACCGGAACACATGACATGGGCACTTTCATTGGCCTCTAAAGCAGCCTAGATAATCCAGGTGTATTTGCCAGTAGCAGGACTAGGGTTAATGCCATAAAGCCTGCTGTGTGCATCTCAGCTGCATCAGCCCCTCGGAGAGGAAGAGGAGTAAAACGGAATCTGAAGAGATGGGGCAGGTCCTGCGTCTCTGCCACTGCCACAGAACTTCCTTTTTGGAAAGAATTCCCCATTTTTCATTCTCCATTTACCAATCTGAAAAGTTCAGTCTTCTTGTCAGGGGGTGAATCACTGGTTTAAGAGTTCAATTACAGCACCTGAATAACAAATTATTGATATTTACCACCCAAAGATTCCTTCAAATAATCTAGCAAGCATTTACGCACACCAATTCAGATCAATTTTCAAATGGAAATAGTTATATTCATCAGAAAATGTATTCACAAGAAATAATTCAGTCAGCTCTAGGACCTACCAAACAACAGAATAGAGTATTGAGGAGTCATCAGAAGGGAAAAGAACTGCAAAAAAATCATTTTCAAGAATAACTAGGATTAAGATGAAGCAACAGAAAAGATACCCAGTGACAAAAGATATTGTTACTTGTTGAAAGACATTTCATTAACCAGCAACAATGATTTGTAATTCTATATCAGTTTTCACAAAATAGCCATCCCAAAGATTTTCAATGAGCTGCTTCTCTGAGCTGACCAAAAATGATGGACAGCTCAGCACTATCAGATCAGTCAAAAGGAAGTGACCCAGCTGCCAGAAACAAACTTAATATATGACTGAGAGAAATGGCAGAGTTGGAACCTCTATTGTTATTTTTACTGCATTTAGCTAGACAAGGTAACTAAGAGACTACTCAACTAAATAAACTGTTGCCTATCTTCTGCCTTTGCTCCTCTTCTTCCTCATCCATAAAAAGTTAAAAAAATACAAATGTGAAATCACAATAAAACTCCTAGCTTTTGTAGATTTATATATACATACACATTCATTGTCTTTTCTCCAAAATAGTAGTTTTTGAATTAGGTGGAGCACAAAACGAATGCATAGAGCATTTTTCCCAAACAAATCACTGTCAAAGAAAAGGTTTTCATTGCCACTCTCCTTAAACAGAGTATATTTTCAGAAATTCCTATAAAGTGAAGGAAACAAGGCTGGAAAAAGATAACAGGTCATCTTTCTCACTGCCTTGCATAAGGCAGGATCAGCTCTATTTATACCAGCCTGACATATGCTTGTCTGTTCTTGAAAGCCTCCAGTGGTGAAGACTCCAGAGGCTCCCTAGCAATCCTCCCCAGAACTCAGCTATCATCACTGGCAACAAATCTAGGCTAATATTTAAGCTAAGTCTCCCTTGTTGGAATTTATGTCATTTCTTCTTCATGATGGATATGGAGAATATTTGATATCTGCATGTCTGTGAAGTCCTCTTCCACTTACTTGAAAATATATTGTGTCCCACTTCAGTAGCTTCTTTTCTAGTTTCTTCAGTCTGAAACAGTTCTTCTTTACTTCCCTGAAAGATGACAGGGAATCAATCCAAATGGCTTTGGATTTCCAATCATTTCTGTAGTTCTTCCCTGAGTTCTTTCTAGTTGGTGTTCCTTGATTTTGAAGATACCTGAAACAGGACAGTGCTGCAACAGATACCTCAATGATGCTGAGTAAAATTTTACTTAATTTGACCTACGGCATTCTATTCATATATCACTGTATGACGTGTGCTATTTTATTGTATTTTCATTGACAAATTAGTATTTTTGACTCATGTTCAAATTTAGATGCAATTAGGACCAAAAGATTTGTTTATTTATTATTAAATTACAGTTTATTAGCTTGCGTGTAAGACTGTGCTTTCATGTGATCATTGTTTCCAATAGCAATATAGACATGTATATTCGTACATAAGACTACAAATCCTAGCCTTGCTCCTTCAAGGTGCACAGGTAAGCTCACAGGACTTATATGGCTCAAAGGTAATTAGAGCTCTTAATGAACTAAACAAAACAAAATGAACAAAAGAATGAAATGATCAAATGGCTGGACGGTGAGATGGATTGAGAACTGGCTGGATGGCAGAGCTCAGAGGGCGGTTATAAATGAGGCCAAGTCCAGTTGGAGGCCTGTGGCCAGTGGTGTCCTCCAGGGGTCAGTGCTGGGCCCGGTGCTGTTCAACTTGTTCATCAATGACTTGGATGAGGGCCCTGAGCAAGTTTGCAGATGACACCAAGCTGGGTGGAGTGGCCGACACTCCGGAGGGCTGTGCTGCCATCCAGAGGGACCTGGACAGGCTGGAGAGTTGGGCAGAGAGGAACCTCATGAGGTTCAATAAGGACAAGTGCAGGGTCCTGCACCTGGGGGCAGGAATAACCCCAGGCACCAGGACAGATTAGGGGTCGACCTGCTGGAGAGCAGCTCCACGGAAAGGGACCTGGGAGTCCTGGTTGACACCAAGTTAACCATGAGGCAGCAGTGCTCTCGTGGCCAAGAAGGCCAGTGGGATCCTGGCTGCATCAGGAGGAGTGTTGCCAGCAGGTCAAGGGAGGGGATCCTGCCCCTCTACTCAGCTCTGGTGAGGCCACACCTGGAGTATTGGGAGCAGTTCTGGGCTCCCCAGTATAAGAGGGATGTGGAGCTTCTCGAGAGGGTCCAGCGGAGAATACAAAGATGATTAAGGGACTGGAGCATCTATCAGAAAGACTGAGTAAGCTGGGTCTGTTTAGCCTGGAGAAGAGAAGGTTGAGAGAAGATCTCATTAATATGTATAAATACATGAAGATTGAATGTAGGGAGGATGGCACCAAACTCTTCTCAGTGGTGGCCAGTGACAGGACAAGGGGGAATAGTTATAAATTAAAACACAGGCAGTTCCATCTGCATGGGAGGAGGAACTTCTTCACTGTGAAGGTGCCAGAGCCCTGGAAGAGGCTGCCCAGGGAGGCTGTGGAGTCTCCTTCTCTGGAGATCTTCCAAACCCGCCTGGCTGCCACCCTGTGCCCCGTGCTCTGGGTGTCCCTGCTGGAGCAGGGGGTTGCACTGGGTGATCTCCAGAGGTCCCTTCCAAACTCAACCAGTCTGTGATTCTGTGATCAGGTTATCCATTTTGTCTGAAATTATAAACTTTGTACCGTTGATAAATTGTTCACCAAAGGAATTTAAATGGAATTCTCCTAAAAGAATCAAAGCTACAAGATGGCAGGCAGCCACCCCTGAAATACTGCAATGAGTGAAAACAGAACACAAAAAAATACAGAAAATTATGATAGGACTACTATTTAAACTGATAGAACAGCAGGGAATACTCAGTTCCTCTCAGTGCAGCTCAGAAATAGCAGAAATTGAAGGGCTGTAGTGAGTCTTTCTGAAGACAATCGCTTATTATTTTATGTTTATATTTATACACATATCCACTCAATGTCTTTTCTCCAAAAGAGCAATTTTTGAATAAGATGAAGCACCAAGTGAATGCAGAGAGTATTTTTCCAGGGCAGTACAATTTTTAGCTCGGTCAGCTTATTGTATAGAGCACAGCGTTTTGACAACACTTTTGCACTCTCAGGTCTGTCCTGCAGTAAATGCCTTCCCAGAGAAGCATATTAGCAAATTTGCTCACGTAGTCACAGCAAACAGTTCTGATCCACACTTTTTTTGCAGAGGTGCCGTTATAGTCCTGAGAGCGAGTGCTGATGCCCTGAAGAAATGTTTGCTGTGGCAGTGCCAGGGCACTGCAGGAACGATTTGCGTCTCATTGTTCAGAGCACAGTGAGTGATGCAGAGTAATGAGACATGACACTGAATAAATTGATGAAATGAGATACAACAGGAAGCATGGGACCCAGTCCTACAGCAGAGACCTTTGTGTTGGTTAATCTGAACCTTTAATTTAATTAGATTTGCGTGCAACGACAGCAGGGCATGAGGCTTTAATGCACACTCAATCTCTGTGCTACTTTCTGGGAGAGACAGTTCTCCCAAGATGAGATAAAATGAAATGAAATCCTGTAAAAATCTCTTTTATGTAAGGCACGCTGCAGGTTCTCGTATTAGGCCATTTGATATTTCTGTGTGCACTGTTCTCATTACATGCAAGGGGTTGGCTAGATGATCTGCAGAGGTCCCTTCCAATCTTCTGTGGGGTTGAGGTTGGGTATGGGGCTCCCTGTGCAAGCAGCACAGGACACCTCCCTGATCAAGGGACAAGCAATATTACCTCTGCCAGAGGCAGGAATAAGGGGCTGCCTAAATAGACATAGGCAAAAGAGGGATGATCAATTCACACCTGCCCATCACCCGTGGTGCCAGGCCCTAGCCAGGCAGAGTGAGGCACGTCTCTTTCTGAACCAACGAGCCCAGAGCAGTCACCAAAATGACTCATACAGGGTCACACTAGAGCACGTAGGAAATTAGTAAAAAAAAAACACTAGAAAATCTGACCTTGATTCCTCCCTACTGTTTTTTTCCTCCATGTCCACCCAAAGATGAGATGGTCCTATATATAGAGTGAATTGTTTTGTAATTCCCTTTTCACTTCTACTTAAATAAAGAGTTTTAAAGAAGACTGTGAATGCAGGTGCATGTGAGTGCAAGTACCTTATGATAAAAAAATCTTTGATGCAAAGCTGGGAACTGGAGCCACTCAGAAGTTGTCTGGAGCTGCAGTTGTAGGTTACTCTCTGGAATGGAACTGCAATGGTGGGGAATGGACGGCTGTGCAGATATGAGCTCCACGTGGTTTACATGATGAGCAAAAGCAGATGCAGCCTGACTGAACCAATTCACCATCAGCCTGGGAGCTGCTCAAATCCAGCAGGTAGTTTTTTAAGATAAAAGTGAGAAACCATAAAGTCTGGATATGAATTCAAACTCTTCAAAAGTTCTGGGCAATACAGATTTGATGTTTCTGCTTGAACCTCTCTTCTTGATTTGCCTTTTTACATGACTCCTGAAGCAACCTGATTCAGGTTGCTGAGCTGAGCTGATTCTGGCAGAGCTGAGCTTGGTTCTCCTGGTGTTGCATTTGATTCTTTCTGCTCACACTCTTCAAAACCCCACAGACAAGTGTCTGGTCTCTCTATAAGGCTTAGGCTGAAGCATGATTCCTCTGGAGCATTTCAGAAATGTATCAGCAGATAAGACACACAGCCCTTACATTTTTCGGTTAAAGCTCCTTTCTGATGCTTGACACAGATTGCTCATGGACTGCCACATAAGAATATTGCAACCTCAACCCCAGCTCTTCCGATCACAAAGCAGAGCAAGTGAATTGCCCTTTTAATCTTTTCTTGGAGCTAGTTTATACAGCATCAAATTATTTTTCCTTTCTTTTGTGAATTCCCTTCAATTTATCTAGAGCTTTCTGCTCCTGCAGATCGTTGGCCTTTATATTTATTGCTCAGCATCTCTTGAGTCTTCTTTTACTTTGTTATTCTCTGACTAAATTTCCAACATTTCCACATCTTTTTGCAACATCTAGATGTTCTCTGCAACTTTCATTAATATTTTGCTTCCTCTCTCTTCAAGATCATTAAAGATAATATTCACTGAAATTGGATCAAATAAAATCCCATGCAAGCTTCTCAATAACTAAATCCATTATGACTTGTTAGGGGACATTTGTTTATTTTGATACTATGCCATAATCTTCATAATAAAGATAATTTAAATTACTTTTTAACTGCCAAAATCCAGGACACATAGGATGAAATTATTTAATTCCAAATATATTGCACTTATTGTTCATACACTTTATCCACTAATTTTATAACCATATAAAATAAATGATATTATAAGATTTGTGCAGTGTAATCCTAGCTTACTAATTGTTCATAGGCCTATTATTGTTTAAATGTTTCATGAAACCTAATTAAGTTCCCATTTTCTGCCAGATCTGGTTTTATCACCAAACAGAAATATCTGATTAGCATAGAGCAAGATGGATTTGATGATTTGGGAAGAATGTCATAACAAATCCTGATCATGCAGGTTGCTCTACTGCAGCCCTCACCACTTTCTGCGAGCACATCAGTAAAGAGATCTGTTCATTTGTGTTTAAATCACAAAATGCAAACATGCTGGGATGCTCAGTGACTTTAATGTGAGCTTGCAGCTCTGTACAGAAGAATCACAGAATAAGCAATTGCAGGAAACGTCTCCCTGCACAAGCCAGAACATTCAAGCACATGTGCAATGTGATCATAAAAAGTCAAGTGCACATTGCAAATGACAAAACAAAAAGGGAAAAAGAAATAATTGGGAACTAAATGCCAAACAGACTTAATCAAGAGCCAATGTAGCATTCCTGAGCATATGGCAGAAGTCTCTATATCAGGCAAAACAGGGAACATTCAGGCAGATTGACATACTCTGGAAGTGCCACTCACTCAAGATGTTCTCCAATGCACTTCACAAGGATCACTTAAAGGTATTTCTAAGGCAGATTAGTTTTGGTACCTAAGGTCCCCCTCCCTTTTCTTTTCTGCATGTAGCACCACAAAGGTGTCAAGCAGGTACCCGCTCTAGCAGGGCCTTGACAGTCCCACAAGGACAGGACTAAACGACCTGGCAGCGGGGGCAGCAGTCGCCCAGAGCCTGAAGGCCCTGCCAGGAAGAAAGGGGCAAGAAGCAGGTTGAACTTGGAAAGGGAGCAATTCCTGCTGCCCTGTTCCTTGAGGTCACAGAAATAACATTTTTATCTTCTAATGATTAATGTATTATATGCATGCTTTATATTAATATATTCCATTAATATATTAAAGTAATATAGTTTGGCATTTTTGCTGTTTCTGACAGCTGTGAGACCTGGCCAGATTTTAAAGTGACTCCAAAGATCCTCCTCCTTCCTCCTGGCCCAGACGGGAACTGGAGACCAAAAGAAGACCGAGGAAGCTCAAAAGCCAGGTGCTGTTTCTAGGAGGTTCAGGCAGACACAGACATACAGGACTAAGGAAAATGAGCTTTCTACTGTCTAAGGAATAGGAGACATTGGGGGAAGAACAAATATGAATCCAGCATACTTTGTTGTCCTCAAGATACTATTTTCCAGAAGTGCTGTGGTTCTCAGTAACTAATACATTGTTTTCAGGATGCTTTTTGGTCACATTACCATTGTGTTCAACCTGGAGAGAAAAGATGCTGAGGTTTAAGCTGCTGAGGTTGTGTGTGTGGTTGACAGGCAGACCACTGCAGTGCTGGGGCCATCTGAGGGAGGATGCCTGCCCTCGTGGAGCCTGCCTGCGTGCCTGCAGGAGAAAGGAAACGGGGTAAGCACGTCCACAAGCACAGCTGAGCACACAAGCAGAGCAGGCACTGGCCAGCACAGGCAGAGCAATATCTGCTATTTGCCTTTTGCTTGCCAGCTCTTACTGTCACCAGCCAGAGGCTCTCTCAGCTTCCCAATAAATTAAACAAAAGGGTTCCTGTGATCAGCTCGAGCATCTTGTTGTATTAGCATCTTCACAGACCTCAGCATTAATTTCACTGTCCAGATATACAGAAAAAAAAAGTAGAGCTAGCTCCGTATCATCTTGCTTTTAAACATCGTCCTCACTACAGCCTTCACTGTTCAGAGAACAAGACTCTGCAAAACACTGTACCCCAGAAAAGGAACAGTGGGCTGAGCATGAACCAGGATTTTGACCTAGCACAGAGAAAAAGTATTTGCAAAGCAATCAACCTACTGCTCTGAATCTGTTTTAGCATAAAACGTGATGCACTTGCAGCTGTATCTAGCACAAAAAGAAATCTAGCTCTTTAGCTGGATTTAAGGTAGCACCATTTCTACTCAAGCACAAGGATGGAGGCAGTGGGGAAAAGGGTTAAATTTTCCTTTCCATATGGCAAGGTGCTTCTTTTAACTCCTTCAACAAGAGAATAAGAAAAGGTTCACCAACTAGCTTTTCAGCATCTCTCAATTCCAGTTGAGATAGAAATAACTTTTCCCTCTTTTCCCTGTGATTTACAGAATCACAGGAGGGTTGAGGTTGGAAGGGACCTCTAGAGATCACCCAGTGCAACCCCCTGCTCCAGCAGGGACACCCAGAGCACGGGGCACAGGGTGGCAGCCAAGGCAGGTTTGGAAGATCTCCAGAGAAGGAGACTCCACAGCCTCCCTGGGCAGCCTCTTCCAGGGCTCTGTCACCCTCACAGTCAAGAAGTTCTTCCTCACATGCAGATGGAACTGCCTGTGTTTTAATTTATACCTATTCCCCCTTGTGCTGTCACTGGCCACCACTGAGAAGAGTTTGGCCCCTTCCTCCCTACATTCTCCAATCAGGTACTTACACATTTTGATCGGATCTCCTCTCAGTCTTCTCTTCTCCAGACTAGACAGGCCCTGCTCATTTAGTCTTTCCTCATATGATAGATGCTCCAGTCCCTTAATCATCTTAGTTGCCCTCCACTGGACCCTCATATGATAGATGCTCCAGTCCCTTAATCATCTTAGTTGCCCTCCACTGGACCCTCTCGAGAAGCTCCACATCTCTCTTGTCCTGGGGAGCCCAGAACCACCCCCAATACTCCAGGTGCAGCCTCCCCAGAGCTGAGCAGAGGGGCAGGATCCCCTCCCTTGACCTGCTGGCAACATCCTCCTGATGCAGCCAGGATCCCATTGGCCTTCTTGGCCACGAGGGCACTGCTGCCTCATGGTTAACTTGGTGTCAACCAGGTCCCTCTCCCAGAAGGGAGGGACTCCCAGGTTCCTCTCCGTGGAGCTGCTCTCCAGCAGGTCAACCTCTAATCTGTCCTGGTGCCTGGGGTTATTCCTGCCCAGGTGCAGGACCCTGCACTTGTCCTTGTATTTTAGCACATCAAATTCTGTTTGTGCCTAGATACAAAAATTAAATGAATATAAAAATGAAAACCACTGCAGAAGATACATATCTGTGTATTTGCCAGTCTCTTACTAGCTACAGCCTGATTTATGAATGTGGATGTGGAGCAATGCTTTATTTTGCTTAAAACTATTTTAACCTCCTTAACAATTCAGGTTATTTTTACGGAAAGTTTTGGAGATATGATTCTTTCTTGTACTTTTCCCTCTCTTAGATTTAAACAAGAGATTTTGTAACCTTGATAAATTACTTTTTCTCAGGAATAAGTCAATAAAGATACTGTTTTTTGGGTAAAGGCACACTTTTCCATTTTCTTATGCCTAAATAGTCTCTTTAACAGTGGATGCTAGCAGTGGATGCTAGCTGCTCGTGGCTGACTCTCCTCATTTCTCTCTCCAAATTCTGGGATTGTCTGTTCTTTGTAGATTAGTTGCTATTTCAATTGGTGTGTCCAATGAGCACAGTATGTCAATATAGAGATATTTGCAGTCAGCTGTGCGTGCATATGTTTTACTGATCAATTAATACCAACCATACAAATGTGAAGTCTCTGCCTTAGCAGCAGATGCTTCCACCAAGCAGCATAATCTTTCGATTACAGAGCTAATGTCTGCAGTGGCATTTGGGGGGGCTGTTTCTGGATTGCATTTCTACTTGGATGGTGGATCCTAGAAGGCATAGTGTACTGATGAAAGCAAAAAGAAAAGTGGCCTGTCAGAGAAGTGATTTCAAGCCCTGGCTCTATCAGAACCATTCTGGGGTCTCATTGACCTGGCCTAACCATGCTGAGGTCCTGACATATCCTGTACCCAGGCTAATTCCTAAACCACATCGCCCGCGCTGGGTGAACACAACATGATGCTGAGGCTGGTAATGGGCACTTGCTCCCGGACCACTACTGCTGCGAGGGGCAGGTGGAGGGACCAGCCCAAGCCCCCTGGCCCAGGTACCTTGCACAAGGTGCCGACATGGCATGGAGGGTTGCACAGGGTAGTGCTGCATCACATGGCAGTTTCCTGGGGGGCCTCCAGCAGCTGCTGCTTCTCCGGGTCTGAATCAGCCCCAGGATATTGAGGTCAAGTATTTGGAGGCAAAAAGAGCCGCTCTGCAGGCTCTATTGACCAGATCTCCATCACTAGCTTAGATACCTTGTGCCATGTAAACATCTACATGCACTTGATTCCAAAGTTGAGTTTCCCTCCTGTATCTCAGGTGCATGTCAATATGATAAGGACAGTGCAATGTCCTTTATGACTGAAAAGTGAGAGAAAAACATGTTGAGGCTTGGCAGAGGAGTACAGATACTGGTGCTAAAGTAATCCCTGACATTTACCTTTGAGTAATAGCTGATGAAGTCCTGTCATTTCTAAATAATAGAAAGTGAAAGAGCCAATTTAGTGAACAAATTATCAAATGTGTATAACTGAACCAGAAATAGATGTATGTTTAGGATGTGGAATAGGAGATAATCCTATATCTACTAGTCATTTATAAGAGGTCAAGAGAAAGTGAATCCACTGTAAAAATGGACAAGGTGTGACTGATGTGGACAACTCACATTTGGGCCCATAGCCAAGGTAGAGTGAAGTCGAAGGGAGGCTTTGAAATGCAGCTCTATCCTTCTGGACAGATTTTTAATTTAAAATGACAAGATCAGTGTGCAGCCTTGGCAATCCATGTGTCAGCAGTCCTACCTCCTTTTATTTTTACACCCAACAAAAGATAAGGCCTCTCCAAAGATTAATATTGCTCTGTTAATTAACTAATATATGAGCAGATGTTAATTGCTTCAGAAGTGCCAAACAGTTTGTTGTTATCCACTGCGGAGTCAGATATCTCCAGATTTTTTTTCTCAGAGCAACGAGCAGGGTTTGAGAGCTTGGTGACACAGTTGTCATCGGCTTGAACTGCAGCTGCGTGGCTAAATCTGCCCGGCATCCTTCAGAAACTCCCCTTGAGACACAGCAAGCTCTGCCACTCCCGTGCGTGTGAAGTGCAGAAGCTTTTCTCCCTGAAGCAGGGGAGGGAGCTGTGGGGCGAGGGACAAGGTGCTGCAGGATACGGTCCCGAGCTCATTGGCACTGGCTGATTTCTGTCGTTTAGTCCAGGAGGGGGGCTGATCCCCGCTGCCTGTTTAAATGATGTCCAGCAGCTGCAAGGCGCACAGGACTAAAGACACGGTGTGCAGAAAGCTGTCACATCCAAATGAAACCCCCAAATCACATGCCAGTTACAGGGGAAAAATGATAGAGAGAACTTGGTGAGCAGATGAGAGAGATGAAACTTTGCAAGCCACCTCATGCTAACAAATCTGCGCTTTGTAATTGCTGTCAGCCGGGCTGGAAGGATTAGGGCTGAGTCCTTGCTTCAAGGATCCCAGAGCTCGTCCCCATTTTATTACGGCATTTCTGGAAAAAAAAAAGTCTCTCCCTCTAATCAAGCCCTGTTCTAAACAGCAGCCCCTGACCTACTGCTTCTTCAGTTTGAAGACATCTCCCCGCATGAGGAGCTGGAGTGTCACACAATGCTTACCTAGCTTCTCATTCACTTACAAAATGTTCTCAACAACAACAAAATAAGCATATAAAACACCAAGCAGGCAAGAACCTAGGGCAAACTATTACAGCCCTTGGCTCCTATTTATGCTTCAGAGAGAGGAAATGGGGAACATGCATTTTGAAAAGCGGCGTCTCGGTGTCCTATGAAGTTTTAAGCCCTAGCACAGAGCAGCTTTGGGATCAAGGCAGGTGCTGCTGCTGCACTCCCACAGGCTGCGTGCTTGCCCCACGATAAACTGAGTAGAACTGGGTGCATTCGGATTGAGACTTGGAATTAAAACCCAGTTTCTATAAAAAATACAGCAATTAGTAAGTAACAGTCTTCCCTTCAAATCAATAAAGCATAAGCTGTTAACATTGTGATATGGGCAATGCATCTTTTCCAAACGACAGATAAAACCGTGGGTCTAAGCTCTCATCCTTCTTAAAGAAGATCTGTCACTTTGTGATAGTTGCACTGATCAAATTCCAGTACGAGTACTTAAATTCTAATTAAAATGTTCCCTGTGGAGTTTTGTAAAATGTGCTATGTGTTTTTGCACAGCCCCACTTTCTAATTCAAGAAGTGGCTACGTATCACTGCTCTTTCCATATCTTTGAAAAACACTTAGGCATCTTCCAGAAGAAAAAAAAATTGTTAAGTGTTATAAACACTCATCAAACACGTGATCCATAAATTCATAACATCCAGCACTGCCTGATCCGTGCAACTGACAAGAAATACATACAAGGATGAGAAGCATTTCTCAGCCTAAAAGCACACTTGAATGTAAGGAAGATGCTTTTATTCAGGCCTTAAATGCCCTTCTCTTGAATTCCTCTTGAATCAAGAGGCATTTCATGAGCCTCGCTGAGAGGGAAGAGGGAAGAAGGAGGAGGGAAGGGAAAGGGAAAGGGGAAAAGGAAGGGGAAAGGGAAAGGGAAAGGGGAAAGAGGAAAGGGGAAGGGGAAAGGGAAAAGGGGAAAAAGGAAAGGGGGAAAGGGGAAAGGAGAAGGAAAATCACTCCCCAAATGCTTCAAATGTTTTCAGGACACTGTGATCAACAAGTCTACAATCCCTACTTACATAAAAAAAAAAAAAAAAAAAAAAAAAAAAAAAAAAAAAAAAAAAGAAAAAGAAAAAAAAAGAAAGAAAAGAAAAAAGAGACCACACACAACTAGATATAGTTTCCAGAGAGCTGAATATCTATGAATATCTAAGCCTTCCTCTGTCTTTCCTAGCTAACAAACCAGCTGCCAGACGGGATCTCTGAGGCTGGCCTGGGTGCAGCATAACAACAAACAGAATCTATGGGAGTCCATCTATTCTCAATCAAGATTTTCACTAATCTGCTGTTGATTGCAGAATACCACTGGTATTATCTCAATTGCCAATATGCTCTGGAACTCCATATCTCTGCCCAGAGATCTTTAACTCTATTTTATACTGTTACAATACTGAGCTGCTGCAATATAGAAAAGATTAATGACCCTTTTTTGTTTCTGACCTATAGCCAGCAAAGAAAGATCATGAAAGATCATGATCAATATAACTTTGTTCTTCCAAGTTAAGAATGTATAGTGGTTTTTAGAAATGTTACCCAGCTGTGTATTTGAAATGCACAGGGCAGCCGTGTTGAGGAAATCGCAGTATGACAGTGTTCAAAATCACCAAGTGGTGTCAGAATTTTTTATGAGAGGCAAACTTCAAATTAATGAAATCTCAGGGGAGATCCTGGCTTTCAAAAAAATCACAAATCATACAGGAGCCTTCCACAAGGCTAAAGAAAAAAAACCATTTGGCAATCCATATTTTATAACATGAGTTAGTAAAAGTCAGACTTAAACCTACATTTCCTGAGTTTGTGTTACAGTATAACCAGAATGTTTTAGGTACTCCAAAATATATTACGTACTAATCAAGCCCATAGCACAAGTCACTTTTTGCCCTCAAGGCATTAGAAAGCCTTTCTTTTTAAATAAACTTTTGAATTACTGCTGTGTTGCAACCCTATGTGAGACTACTGGGAACGTGGGGCCAGGGCTGGAGGCTGAGACTGCTGCCAGGAGCAGGTGATATTGAGCAGAGCTGACTGCTCATTTATTCCCCAGCACAATTTAATCCTTAAAGCTCTCCTTGGCCGAACACCTGCACATCCAAAAGATTACTTTTATTCCATGATGCCCCATTCCCTCACTGACCAGTATTCCTTCAGCTTTGCCCTTTTTGAGTGAAGTGAGTGATATCCCCTTACTGAGGCACAAAATTGCAGCTAAACCTTATGAAAGAATAACAACAGCAACTCTCAATAGATGCTTGAAATAACCTGAAATAGTGTCTGTTATGACCTCTAATTTTCTTATATCTATATATCTATCTATATATATATAGATAGATATAGATATATAATGTTTTTCCTGAACTTTCAATCCTAGGTAGCTAAATTCAGTCCTGAGCATGGGTTGATATGGGTTTAACTCACTTAAGCCCTCAGAAACACTGCCAGCCATATGCCACAGATGTGCAGTCCGGTTCCACGTGGCTGCCTTCTCAGAAATAATTCCTCCAGGTCACCTGGACCCTCCTGCACCAGAGCAGCTGCCTCCTTCTTGCTTCACAGCCTCACAAGCCTCTATGAACCAGATGTTGCTCTCTGCCACTCCAGACCCACACGTGAAGATCAAGCGACCTATGGGCTACCACAGGCATATCAGTATCTTGAAATAACCCTCTCCTACCTCTTTTTTTCAGCACCCAGAGCAAATGTGCAAATGTGCTGTACCTGCTCTAGGGGGAATTACTCTTTCTGCCCAGAACTGTCTAATCGGGCAAAAAATGTCCCCAACATCTTCAAGTCAACAACTAGAGGTCGACAAGAGCATTCTCAGCAAGAACTTACCAAGAACCTACAGTCATCAGCTAATTCTTCAGCCCCAGCCTTATTATTAGCAATCACATACCCCTCTTACAATTCTGCTAGGCAGTATTGGAATATGTTCCTGATCACTGTAACGTTCAGGCAGTTGAATGGCTTCTGGGAACCCTCCCAGCTCTTCCCAGGCAAAGCTCGAGACTTAGCAAGGCCAAGCAGTGCAGTCAGAGAGCACTTAATGGCATGGGAATGGACTGTTGTGTCCTTATTATAAGGGAGTGATCCCAGGCGTGCTTAATTCCCTAGCATACATATTGCTCCAGGGCCTCCCCAAAAAGCCACAGAAAGATACTTGTGATTCAAAAGCAAACAGTAAAGGAGCCATTAAGGGTAAGAAGAAAGAGCGAAAATTTCCATAACAAACTCCTCACTAGGAATACCAGCCATTTTCCGTCTATCCCTAAAGGCAGTCGCCTTAACCTCCATGGCACCGGGCAGTGAGAGGTAGGTTCCCAAGGAGCCAGAATGCAAAATATTTTGCATTTAAAATGAACACCTTGAAATGCATCCAGACATAAACTGAAAGCCAGGAAGACTTGAGAGCATAAATGTTAGCAAGTCCCCAGAGGGAAGCACCGCAGAGCGGGAAGGCAGCTGTGTCCTTGCCCAGGCAGAGTGCAGGCAGCAGCCAACTCTCGTAGGGAACTGTCTAGATCACTGCAGCAACACTTTCATCTAAAAATATGTCACCATTTTCTAGTTAATGGTAGGTAGATCGATGTATCAGGTCCATGCTGTACATGCAAGAAGTAGCCAGGGACTCATCTTGCCTCCCATTTAGTGAATTTGACTTCAAAAGAGAATCAAATTCCTTGTTGTTTTCTTCTGTGGAAAGAAAAATTGGATTTTTTTTTTTCATAAGCCATTTAACTTTCATCTTGTTCATGCTAAGAGGTAGTCCAGTCAACCTCTTCCAAATATTACCACAAAACTTTTTGCTTTCCTTTCTCAACACACTGCACAGCAGTAGTGCCCATGCTAGTCCAGACACCATGATGATGGGCTCTGGACAGTGGAGAAGGGTTAAAACAGACTGGCTGGGTCTGGCTGCACTGGCACCGTTGTACACAGAGCCAGGAGCTCTCAGCAATGTGATTGCAAATCTTATTTGGCCACCAGTCCTGCACTGTGCTCCAGCCCTCTCAGTAGGCATGCTTGCCCTGTCATGCTGCAGCATATTACATAGACCACAACCTACCTCACCTCACTGTCTCAACAAGCAAAATCAAGTTCTTTTTCTACAACATTCATGAAGGCACTACAGAACCCACTGCCATAGGATACTGGGGAGACCAAAGTTTTAAGCAGGTTTGAGAAGGGCCTAGACAAGTTTGCCAGTCAGACTCACCTCCATCCTTGGTAAAGTGATGGAACAGCTCATCCTGGCTGTTGGCTCCAAGCGCATGGAGGACAAGAAGGTGACCAGGAATAGGCAGCATGGATTTACCAAGAATGACTAGCTGGATAGATTAGGCGAGAGCAGTAGATGTCATCTGTCTGGACTTCAGCAAGGCTTTTGACACCGTCCCTCACAGCATCCT
>VZSG01000108.1:1626536-1646021 GCA_013398315.1 Nothoprocta pentlandii
TCTTTTCAGTGGTGGCCCCTGATAAGACTAGAGGAAACAGCCACAAACTCAAACATCAAAAGTTCCTCAGGATGCTAAGAAAAAATTTCTTAACAATAAGGGTGCCTGAATGCTGGAACAGGCTGCCCAGAGAGGTTGTGGAACCTCCTTCCCTAGGGATCTTCAAAACCCACTTGGATGCAGCCCTGTGCGCCGTGCTCTAGGTGGCCCTGTGTGTGCAAGGAGGTTGGACTAGCTGACCTCTAGAAGTCCTTTCCAACCTTGAGGAATCTATGATTCTGTGATTCCAGAAGAATCAGTCCACTAATGGCCAGTATAGACAGTGGATGAACAGAACCTGCTGCCCGAAAGGTCCTTAAATCATTGATGCAAGCATGGGTGTTACTCTAGAGCTAGGATCACTATTATGATCACTCTTGGAGCGTATAATCCAGTCACCCATTGTTGGCAGTTGCTGGAGATGGTGTCCTGGGCAAGATAGACCTTTGGCATGAGTCAGTGTGACTATTACTTATGGTAGAGCTCTGAAATGGACTACTGCATACACTGGAAGGGCCAATGTTATCCAATATTACCACATAATCTCTCCCAGAAAGAAGAGTATACACAGCACCAGGCAGCCAGTTACACTTTGCTAAGCAATAGCAAAATCCTTCAATAGGTGCAGCCAAGCAGTAGTTTAGATCTGGTTTTCCATTTATTGGAGCTATCGGTACTGAATATTTGTAGGGCTTGACTTTGTCCAATGGGATCGGTTAGAAGGTGCTTCAGAAACAAAAAAATGAGCTTTGATTCCATCTTGCTGATTCTTTATGCTCGACGAGTACAGCTTGCTCTTACCCTTGCTTGTGTCCTCCTGCACAGGACGCTCCAGACTGTCAGCAACCTCAGGCATGAGAGAGGGTCTTTCAGCCCACAGCTTAACCCAGCAACAGCAAAAGGGGCAAGGAAACACTCTGACTGCTGCAGAGCACAGCAGTGCCTCTAGGATGGGCTTAAAGGATCCACTCTGGGTAAAGGGTCCCACAGATATGATCGATTAGAATAGGAAAAAAAAGAGGAATGAAAATGTATGCCTTGTCACTGTTGAAAGCTAGATACAGAGCAATATCCGCTGAAAAACTGAAGATGATTGCCCATCTAGTTATACAATATAATATTAGAGGGCCAAAATATTGTTAGACCCAATTTTGGCAATTACAGCAAAGCACATGAAGAAAAAGCCTGAGAGAAGGCAAAGGAATATTGCAGTTACAACCAGGATTTCTCATTTTTACTGAATGGGTTCTGTTATTGTGTTATGTTTACACTTCAGGTCCTGTGTCTGTGCTGGAATAACATGTGTTTAACCTTCTGGTACACAAACTATTTAACCAGCTTCATACTCGTGTAGCATGCCAAATTCATTTTAGTAGGGCTATAAAAGAGGACACATCCTGCCTATATTCAACGTGTACTACCAGATTACTTCCCCCTGACTTCTTATTACTTCCAGACTATTTTCTAGTGCTCTTTTAACCTAAAAGGCATCTAATACAATAAAAGCTTTTACTTGCACAAATGCATACTAGCTAACTAGGCTTGCTTAACTGTGCAAGACACCTAGCTCCAATAGCACTGCAGTTGATTTCTGACCTTCCAAGTACTTCAATCAGGCCTCAGGCATCAGATAATTCTCTTGTCTTAATGGAAAAATATAGATCCGTTGAGTACAAGAACTGTTATGTAAAGAGACATGAAAAGAGAACTGAGAGAGAACTGTGCAGGGTTTCTAAGAGCTTTGAGTTTTGGTGTGTGGAGGTTCTTTTAAATATATATAACTCTTTCAAGTGTATTTTTGAGAATGAAAAGCAGAATATCTGAAGCTTTTTGGAAGTTTTATTGCAAACTGCTCACAAACAAAAATAAGAAAGAAGAAAACAAACATGAAAAGTCTCAATTGCTCCAACATTAACTTGAAAGGAGCAGGTCATTCTTTTTCACCCAAAGTAACATCTGCATAAATAAGGTACCACAGTTAAAACATCTCTCAGGGTGTATTGCTAGCTTAATAACCAAAGCAGGAATTCTGAAAATTGTCTCAAAAGGATGTTAAACCTGAGAGACAGCCCTCTTTTGTAGCCCAAGAGAATGAGAAGCAAGCGGGGATAAAATGATGTGGGAGATTGTGGTAACAGGAAAGGTCAACTCCATCAGAGCTGACCATGATCCACAAGTCCAGCCAAAATACTTGCTGCAGAATCCTTGTGGTCTGAGTGAAATAATATTCTTAAAAAATGCAACAAAATCAGAAGAAAAAGCTCTTTATTTGGGAAGGTATTACTGGATCCCTAATCAAAAGGAAACAGGGACACCTGGAGGGTAATAGCAATTCCCTAAAAGGCAAGAGATAAGGAACATCTGCTACCAGAGACCTGAGTGAAAAGACAAGACCTGTCTGCGAATACACATAAAATATTAATATTCCCATATCTACGTTCCTTTAGACAATGGAGAAAACAAAGAGCAAACCTTGAACAGACAAGACTTTTGCAGCAGGTCTGTATTTTGTGAAATTCGAAGTCATCTTTTACAGGGCAATGTGATTCCTAGAATGCCATCTCCCTACTCCGCTCACCTTGAGATCTCAACACACAACCTGGAGCCTCCAGCAGCACCTGCCTCTGGACACAGTGTTTGGGATTTCAGTGTACTGGCTCCCTGTGGGCTGCTTGCTAGCTTCTCTTTCCCTGTCTAATTTCAACTTTGCCTGAGATAATACGTGTACCTATTGCAATAAAGTGATGGGTGGGCAGCTCAAAAGTGATCTCAGAGAACCACTGAACGCTGTTATGGAAAGACTAACATGTTCCTTGGCGGTTTGTGGATGTGCATTCTGTGCGTGTGCCATGATTTCCTTGTGGAGGAAATAACTAGGAGTTAAAAGCAATTTTCACAAAAAAAAAAAAAAAAAAAAAAAAAAAAAAAAAAAAAAAAAAAAAAAAAAAAAAAAAAAAAGCTTCACAGATATACAACAGGAACAGACTTCCTGGGTGACAGAGGTCTACCTCTGGCTTCGCACCATATAAAGCCATTTCAAAGCCATGCCAAGCTCCATTTCGAAAGCAATCCTTTATTTTGGTTGGAAAGCTGATCCAGGAGTTCACGACTGTAATGAAGGGGAGCCCCTCATTTCTAGCTTGAATTTGCTCATGGCATGTTTATACACCTTCAGCTCTTGTGACACTTCCGTAATTTCCAGAGCTGTTCTTTCCACAACGTTTTTTACAGGCAGGGCTGCTTCCCCTGCACCCTCCATTTAGCTAAGCTAAACAGAGATACTGCTTCCCTGTCCTCAGACGTGACATGTTCTTCACTCTCTTGCTCTTCACAGTACTCTTCTGCAGACTTCACTGAGACTGAATGCAAGCAGGCACGTGTTATTCCCCCATGCAGTCAGGACTAGACCTTGCAATAAATCCTCTCATCTATCTACTGGAAATATGAGGATATTATTTGCTTCTCCATACTGGTATTGCAGCTAACTGTCATCCTTGGAGCAGTGAATAGTAGTATTAGTAGTAGCAAGTTGTTTCTTCTGGAAATGAAGTCCAGGCTTCAGTAGGCAGAAGAGCTGGCAGAGGTGCCTGGCTTCTCATATGTTAAAGGACTCAAGGAGGACAAAGCCTCAAAAGAGAAAACGGAGTGTCCATAGGCAAACATTAGTGCTAGAAACCACCTTTGGCTTGTACCAGTGAGAACAGAGATGTCGCCCACATCTCATCAGAGAACAAGCAGTAGTTGTGCTTATCAACTCTGGGGTGCTTTTTCTGAAGCTGATAGATACAAGCTGACCTCTGATGCTGTGCGTGTCCTGTTGAGGAGAGCCACAAACCGTCCTTCTGGCTGTGTTACTGATGAAATATTTGCGGTTTCATCTATGCCTAGTTTTTGAGGTGGTTTCTTACAGGATGACATGGAATACTGCTCTTCAAAAGGCCTGGATACCTTTCAGAACTGTGAAGGATGCTTAGAATTTCTTCTGTGGAATACGGAAACATTTCTCCAAGGACTTTTTGTGTAATACCACATCTAACAGGGGCATTCCTGTCTAACAGTTAGACAAGTTTAACTCCGACACTCTCCACATGTCAGTGACTGTTTTGGCTGCAGGTTACTCTTCACCAGTTCCTCACAGTTCATCAGCAAAGGATTCATGGCTGGAGAGACACCAGCAAATGAGTCAGTGCACGAGGAGAGCGGTGATGAGAAGCAGCTTGGCAGAGGAGAACGTAGCCAGGGAGGGAAGAGGTGATGAGCTGTGAAGACAGCGGAAGAGTGTGAAAGAGCCTTGTCAGTTTGTGCTTTGAGGCTGCTGAGGTTGTTACCTTTCAATGAGAAAATGAGCTGTCATTCAGGGAGCTGGTAAGTTCCAGGAAGTCAATCACAACTTTCTGGGACTACTGAAACTAGTAGAAGCTCTGATCCATTCCTCATTGTCCATATCTCATGGTGGGGCTCAAGACTCTAAACTGGATTTCTGATTCATGTTTGAGATTATTTATTAACTAAAATTGATGATAAATGCGTTCAGCTACTGAATATCAAGGTTTTATTGCCTGCTTGCAGCGATGTGCCCTTGTGGCCAAGGAGGACAATGGTAGCTTGGAGTGCATTAGGAAGAGCATTGCCAGCAGGTCAAGGTGATCCTGCCCCTTTACTGAGCTTTGTTGAGGCCACATCTGGAGCGCTGTGTCCAGTGCTATGTTCAGCATTGCACTTTCCACTGCAAGAGGGACATGGAGCTTCTGTAGCACAGAGCTACAAAGATGTATAGGGACCTGGAGCATCTCTTCTATGAGGACAGGCTGAGAAAGATAGGCAAGATCAGCCTAAAGAAGAGAAGACTGAGGCAGGGGGATCTTATCAGTCTGTACGAATACCTCAAGGGAGCTTATCAAGAGAATGTGAGGCCTGACTCTTCAGTGGGAGAAACAATAGGAAAAGAGATAAAGGACACAAACATAAGGATAGAAGTTCTACATGACCATGAGGAAAAATGTCATGACTGTGAAGGTAACATAGGTCCAGGCTGCCCAGAGAGGTTGTGGAATGCATCAAAGGGAAAAGAGGAGAAAAGAAGGAGCAGCCCAAACACACTCAGCTGAGGGACTGGGAATCAAGAGGCCTTTGGGTAGGCTCAGAAACGCCTGGGATTGATCTATGTCTCTCTGACAGTGAGTGAAGAGAGCAGTTCACTGCAGGAAAAGCACTTGTCAGCAGCCTGCTGCCAGCTCTGCCTCCTTGGCTCTGACAACACCAAGCCACTCGGAGGTGACAGGGAATATTTCATCAGCAGGTGTACAGTAGAGTGCACTGACAAGCTAAAACATTTTCTTGACATCAGAAAAGAAATGTGCACAAGCCACAGTATAGGAGCCAAAATCATTTGCTCATATCAGCGAGTTCTAGCAGAGCAATCATACTCAGGATGTTCTTAATGCTGCCAGGATTGTTGTCACCAAAGGACTATGATGCTTCTCCAAAAGCAGCCTAATGGAAAACTACCTGATACTAACGGTGGATAATCCAAGTATGTTCATCAAACTTGTTGCTGAGAATTTTGCAGCAAGGTCTACAACCAGCAGTTTAAATACCCAGGAATTACAAAGAAGTTCTAAACTCTTCAAAAGTGCCACAGACTATCTGTTTATTAGTCAGTACTCTCTAACACTTGGGATTGGAACAATCTATCTACTTAATTATTTTATAGTACACAAAATTGCTCAACAGTGCATCACTTCGTGCTCTATTTTCCCACAGATGTTTCAAAATAAATTACAATAATTATCCATTGTGAAGGAAATCAATTAGCATTAACAATTGTGTGAAATATAATTGTTGTTAAATTCATGGAATTTCTGACATATTCAATTGCCCACATGTGAGCAAATGAGATGCACAATGTGGAAGGATAGATGCAGAAACTGTTCTCAAAGAATGAATTATCAAAATGTAATTTCAACATTTTGCTCTATTGAAGCTTGGGGACAAAAGTGAATTTTCTGGAGAAATCTGATTGTGGTGCAAGAAAATCCATTCTAGACCTGGGCAGCAGTATAGAGGAAGAAAAACTATGGCTTGTCCTCATAATATCCTTCTCACAAAGCCCATGTTCAGCAGAGCCCAAACAGGTCATAGCCAGTTTCCATCCTAAACAAAAGTGAAAGGCTAAGAAAACTTTCAGGTGAATTTTCATGCTGAAGAGGGCATCTTCCAACACACCAGTTTCTAGTTGAAGATTTCCAGCAAGGTATTTGCAGGAGGAACCTTAGTCACTTATCTCTTGTTCTGATGTTTTAAATGAGACTTAAATGATAAGACTTAAATGAGACTTTTAAATGAGACTTAAAAGATAAAAAGCAGTTAGTTTAAAGCAAAATAAATCATATGCTACTTGGTATTTTCAAAGCAGTATCTCCAGGTCTTTCACTCAGTTTAGTCCCATTTAGACAGCAATGTTAATATTTCCATTACTTATTTTGTTGAAGTCTTTATAACAGCCCTAAATCATAGCCAGTTTCACTACAGATAAGGTATTTATGTATTTGAACTTTTCATTCTCTCCTAACTGCTAACAAGGTTTTTGTGATATTCTACATGTGTAAGTTGCAAAGATCCATATCTTTACTTTTATTATTCACCTGTTTCATGACAAGAGTGCAACATAAGTAAACCAAATGAGAAGTATACTTATGAGTACTCCAGACTGAAGGTCCTCTGCTTCATAAAGATATTATATCATATTATTGCTATTCTACAGATTTCCAGATGCAGTTGAAAATAAGTGTGTTGGTGGTGGTGGTGCTGGTGGTGTTTTTTTGCTTGTTTTCTGCATCACCACATTCATTTTCCAAAGGTTCTTAATAAATATGAGTATTCTGATGGCTAAAAAACCTCTTCTGATTTCCACTTTCCAGTTATTTATGACAAACATAAAGCCAGTTGTTATTACGTGGTCATGGCCTTTTGCAATTGTCCCTGTTTTCCTGTGGTGCCTACATGCCCTTTCCTACACTGCGAATATTTTTTTGAGAGAAGGTGTTGTAGCCCTGTTCCCCTCTCTGCACTCCTTCCAGTCTGTTCCAGCACTCAGGAAGGACAGAATACCAGAATTGTTGTGTTTGGTAGCGACCTCTTGAGATTGCCTAGTTCAAACCTCTTGCTCAAAGTAGGCCTCCTGGAGCAGGTGTTGCTTAAGGGCTGTGTCCATTCAGGGGATGGACACATGCCTCCAGAGAAGGAAACTCCACGATCTCCTTGGGCAACCCACTCCAATACACAAACATCTGCACAGTAAAAAAGTTTTTTCTATGTTCAGATGTAATTTACCTGTGTTTCAGTTTGTGCCCATTACCTCTTGTCTTGTCACTGTGCACCACTAAGAAGAACCCGATTCTGTCTTGTTTACACTCTCCCATCAGATATTTATAAACTTTGATAAGATCTCTCTGAGTCTTCTCTTCTTGAGGCTGGACAGCCCAAGTCAGCCTCATATGAGATGCTCTTGCACCCTAATCCTCTTTGTGTCCTTCACTAGACTTGCTCCAGTAGCTCCACCTCTCCCTTAACGTAGGGACCCCAGCACTCCAGATGTGGCCTCAGCAGTGCAGGGTAGAGGGAAGGGATCGTTTCCTTCAATCTTCTGGCAATGCTCTTCCTCATGCAACCCAGGTTGTTAGCATGAAGACCCATATTCTAGCATTCCTCATATAATTCCTCATATATTCCTCATATAAAAGCTTTGCTTTTCCCCTAACTCCGCTGCACACATCTAGCCTATCTGAACAGCCCTTTTACAGACATGTCATTTCAGATGCTTGCAGGCACTGTCTGATTTACTAGCCCCTCCAGCTTTTCGTTGCTAGTCACTTCTAGCTGATAAGAGCCCAATTTATAATAAAAGGTTTTGTTATTAGTTAGCAAATACCTGACCTTTCATTTCATACTGTTGAAAATTCCAGTCCCTTTTTATTACTGCAGTCTTCAAGGTCACTCAGTTCTTTCTGTAGCTGATATGAATATTTTACATTTGTCCAATACATAACCTTTTGCTTTGCAAGTTCTCGTTATCTTTTAAAAGTCTCTCTAGATGGAAAGCCTCTGAAGTCTTACATCCTTGATTCATTTGGTTGCCCTTTCTCAACTTTCATTACTTCTGCTTTCTCCTTCATCTTATGCACCGTCATGTTCCAGGGCAGAGCCTCACATTTTCCTTTGATATCAAGAAGAGTGTTTGGAACCAAGTAATTTTCTATCAGCTAAGCACAATCTGTATCTACCCTGTGTCGCAGGTGGGGGCGGGTATTATTATTAACTCTGGCTTTATTTCAAATAGATCTATTGAAGGTGGATAGCAGTGTAGTCCTTGCAAGTGAAACTTACTGCACATCTGTTGTTGTCTGAGTCTCAATTTCTTACCCTCTCAACAGGTTCTTAAGTCCCAGAGAGTAACCCTGGGTTATTCCCCCAGCTCAAGGGGAGATTCACTATCGTGTGCACTGCTGTGCAGGGGCTCAATGGGCTCCAGGCTGCGGTGCAATTTGTGGACGTGGAGCCTGACTCATGATCATACAGTATTTGTTGTGGATATGCACCTTTTTCATGACTTGTTGCCATGCTGGGGACAATATACAACTTTTTTGCTGATCTCATGCTCACTTCTGGCCTCACCATTTGCAACCAGCATTGCCTAGTTTCTCTCCTTGTCAGTACTGGGTGCAACCAGTTGTTTGTGTTCAGCTGGACTCAAGATAAGACGATGGGGAAGGAGAGACTTTTGCTCCACCATGACAACTGCCTGGGCTTCTTCCTAAGGGTTCACAAATAAATCAGACCTTAAAGACACTGTATGCAGAGCTGAAATTGTCTGACTTGGGTGTCTTGCACATGAAATCCTGCCTGTCATTCTTTTATTTCCTTCAGGAAGCCCTATAATTGATTTAGACATTAGTATGTAGGACATCTACAAACTGAGAACAAAACAAAACAAAAAAAAGCTTTAACAGAGCTCTGCAGCTAGTTTATGTAACAAAACTTCAAACCATTTCAGAACTTTAAAAAATCTTAATTATTTACAATTAAGATCCTAGATTTGGACAAAAATATGACCACACATTTATTTTGCTAAACACATTCTTTCAGGGAGAAGGTCCCAACACAGACAGGGCTGTTAATTGCTTTGCAAGTTAGAAAAAGAAACAGGCTTAGAGAGCATTGCTCTGCCTTGTTTGTGCATGGAGCTGAGGGTGTTGCAGTAGAGCTCTCTCTGCATGGAGATGTTTGCAGCCCAAGGTCAACAGCTGGAGCATGATCTCTCCCAAAGTAACTGATAAAAATGTGCGCATTTCTGCTCTTTGTTTTGTTGGAAAAAAATGAAAAGCCCCAACCTCAAAACACATCTCACAGTCGAAAATATGTTGGGGTTCCAATTGCTTAACAAAAAAAGAGCAACATATTCAGAGCATGTGAGTACCTAGTACTGGCACACCAAGAAATCAAGAGCAGTTCTCTTCTCCATGTATGCAAACCCTTCCTACTTTGCAATTTAGGGTAGATTTTCTTGAATTTTGAGTACTCAAAGAATGAAAGAAGGAAAAGCAAGGTCTCTGTTAATTACTGCAGAAAGAACCCCACGCAGTCCCTTGTCAGTCAAACAGCCAGGGGACATGAGATGCTCTCTGCACTCAGTAATTACCAACCAGCCCCGCAGCGCAGGCAAAGGGCTGCCTTGACTGACAGCTGTCTGCCCGCGAGGCCCTGCACACACAGGCGGGCAGAGGCCACCTGCCACAGAGCCTCCATTAGCTTCACACTCACCAAAGCCATCCGATATGCAAGTCTTGGTGGAACAAAGCTCAGCTAACATTGCTTTCACGGCAGCCTGCTCGGCGCGGCCTGGCAGGAGTCCACGGTTTACCCAAGGGGACACAGAGGAACAGCCCAAGACGGCCCCGCTGCCCTGCTCAGTGGAAGGACAGGAGACGAAATTAGAGGTGAACAGACCAAAGAGAGCAGGTCTCTGAGGAAAGGGAAGGGAGGAAGGGCTGTTCAGAGACCCTCCTGGGTCACATCACACCTGCACCACCCCAGTCCTGGCAACCTTGCAGCTAGACCCATTCTACCATGAAGTGTTATTTGATTTGTTGAAAGGAGAGTTGGAGCAGAAGCTGATGAGCCTCAGTATGGCCTGGATGACAACTATTAGATGCCATTTGGGGAGGTAAAAGTGGGAGTGCTTCACAAGGTCACTTGGGGCTTTCCTGTGATAACACCCTAGACATAACACCCTAGACACCTCCCAGGCTCTTTGCCCACATGACATTTGGTAAAGTAGTTCTAAGGGAACCAAGTTCATGTACATCATTTGATCAGGAGGAACTGCATCTGTTTGCATCTGTTATTGCTCTCCAGTAAATGGGAGGTACCTGAGACGGCTCCCTGTGAAAGAGGAATAAGCGGTCAGGCCTTGGATCTCATGAGATAAAACGTGTGTGGGCTGCCGCCATCCAGCAGCTCAACATGCAATTCAAATACAAAGAAGTTGTGACACATCCACAAAGCAGGTGAGAAAATGTATTTGCACTCATCACAACATGCAAAATTAAACCAAGGGATGTAACCATTTGAAAGATAGCAGGGCCACAGGTAGCACTGATAGTAAAGCAAGCAGCATAGAAGCAGGATATTTGCTACAGATTATGGCATGAAAAGTAGCATCATGACCTGCAGTAGAGAAGGGAATCCTGAAGGACCTGACAGTGTCAAAAACAACACTGCACACAACTAAAGACCAAATCTTTGGAGGGCTGTATGGAGAAACAGTGCAGCATTTTTTTCTGGTCATCACTGAGAAAGAGGAAAAGAATGATGATACGCTATATGCAACTAGGCAGAAATACCCCAAAATCTTTAGAAATGACACAGATCAAAACCCATCATGTTAGCTTCTTCCATCTCTCAGTCAGGAACAAGAAACTAATGGTTATCACCATTTGTATCCTCTAGACATAAGTTATTTCATGAGGCAGTGCAACAAAAAGTACTGAAATACTGAAAAGTTGTATGAAATTGTATGAAGTTTTATGAAGTGATGATGTAGCAGCCAGCACCAGAAAGGAACATGATAAAAACCTAGAAGTGCTTCTTTCAAAATGCAGAGTATGACCTATAGACGAATAATAACAGACTATAAATCAGTATGTAGCAGAGCAGTTTTGGTCACCTTTTAGGAAATTAAAGAGTCAGTGTAGATCCAATTCAAGAGAAAGCATAGTTAAAAATGCCACCTCCTCAAAAGGACTGAAATCTAGACTTGAGACCTAACCTACCTGCCCAGCTTCACACTCAAATTAACAAAAGCTCTGAGAAGGGGACGTGAGAAAAAAGGAGGATAAGAAGGCAAAAGGAAACAGAAAGAACAAACTGGAAGAGGCTGAGCAAATTTTTTTCAGATACAAAAGAGTCAGTCACCTTCACACCAGAACTACATTACCACAAAAACACACTTCAAGGACCTGCTTTACACAGAACAGTTGGAGCAGAATTGCTCAAGGAATGTGCTCTGGTGTGGAGCAAATCAAAACAAGGCAGAGCAAAATCATACTCAGACCAAAAAGGAATTATTTTGACACTGAAAGTCAAAAGCTTGAATAGCACCTGCACAGTGCTCTGGTAACATTCGAAACAGGTATCAAATCTCCTGGGAATACAGTTGGGGAAAATCTAACTCCTGTACTAGCAAAATTTCAGTTTATGCTCTCACAGTTACAAAAACAGAATTATAATACAGGTGAAACTTCTAAGGAAAGAAGATATCATCAAGCCAGCCAGTACATGAACAATTTACCAGCAAGAGCAATGACTTTGGGGATGGGAAAATAGCTCTCTGCAGGTAATTATCATGGTTAAAACTGATGAATCAAGTATAGCTTAGAATTTTTTTAATTCCAAAGAGAGCAATAGACAAGAAGGGAATTTTGTGAGCTCCATACATAGGAGAATTTCTAGGCAAAAAAAATAGAGGACCCACACTTGTCTGGTCCAACTAAAAATCAAAAATTAGATCAATTATGTATATATAGCTGCATTTATTCAAAATGTCAGAGACAGAACTGCCAGGAACTGTGGATAATTTGTGATGCACCTCACAGAGTTTGGCAGAACCCGGCTACTTATTAATTTGAACACAGAAAACCTGCATGGTGATAGTTGTTTATTACTGTGATTTTTGCAGAGTAATTCAGCTAAGTTTCCCATTATCCAGAGAGGAGTGAATGATATTACATCGTATTTGCCATTTTTTCAATGAGCTTCTTTTAAACGGAGCACAACATACAGGACACTTCCAAGACTGCAGAGAAGTAGCAATCCACTTAAAATCTACATATGAATAACCAAAACATATCTAAAAAGCAAAGAGTAGGACTTACGAAATGCCCCCTACAAGCCTCATACTCTTTACATGCAGCCATTAAGGGGGCTTTTGAACCATGGTCAACCTCAGCAGAGCAGTCAGTTTGAGGCCAGAGTGACTCCCCCTCCTTTCATCTGTTCTAGAACATCCTGAAAATTCAGAGATACTTACGTGTTAGCCAGTTGCAGAGCCCAAAATCAACTTCCAGAGAGGTCCCAATCAATGTGATCTTGGAGATGCCCCCAGGTGCATCCAGCCCCACTCTGGTCCCCAAAACTCCAAGTACCCGGTGCTCCCTCTGGAACAAAAATGCCTTTGTCGCAGAATGCATCTCCTGCTGGATCACAGGAACTGCACAGTTTAATGAAAGCAACTGCAACGTTCACTATGCAGGTTGCTAAACTTGCTGCAAAGCTAGAACTGCCTTGCAGAATAATAGGCCATCCCTCAAAGCCATCAAAGCCATTTGAGAGTGATGTGTGACACAGTTGCATGACTCTATCTGCAAAGGCTCCTCTAGGTGAAGAGTGCACCTGCACCACCCCGATCACGGATATATGGTAACATGGGAGACATCCCAATGAATGGTAGCTCTTCCTGCCTGCAGCCATTCCCTGTGACAAAAATGCCACTGATGGTGCTGAAGCGGCCATAAGGAGACCCCCACAAGCCTAGCAAGGTTTTAACCTTGCAAAGCTAGGAAGGAGCATCACTGCAAGCACTGCCATTAGAAAGAACATGATATATTTCAGGACCTGTTATAGGAATAGGCTGTGGTAGGCTAAAACCATTCTCCCCCAACTGCTTTTGTTTAAAAGGCATTACATCCAATTGCATCCATGGCTAAATTTAAGAAATTAGCATTGACCCTTTTATAACTGGCATGGAAAAGAACAAAAGATACTATTTTTTATTATTCCTTGGTCTCTTACACACTTAAATGAGCTACAAGGAGGAAAGTGTGAGGTTCAGAAGCCATGCTTGTTAAAGGGCAGTGCAGTTTAGAAAATTTTCTTCCTTCAAAGACATGAAGAATACCATCACAGTAGGCTTACAGAATTCACAACAGTGCAATCATCTCAGGAAGAAATTGCAGTTGTGCTAAGTGTATGCATTTATCAGGTTAATTCTCATTCCAATAACTGAGTAGTGGGTGGACATATATTTCATTAAAATGGCAAATGCATTCACCTACTCTAAATCAAAAATATATACTTGAATATGAAAGTCTGTGAATTATGCACTTTGCTATCTTTGATCATCAAGAAGGGAAGAGAGCTTGAGAAATGACTTACAGGAATCAGCTCAAGTTATCAGAACACTTCTCCGTTGCAAGGATCGAGTGGAACTTGATTTCATAGCTGATCAAAAGCTGATTTGCGGCCTGCCTTCACAATAAAGCTTTGCATCTGCACCTTATCACACTGCCTGGAAGATGCACACGACATATGTCCCAGTGTTTAAGGCACAAAGAGCACCTCTTCCATGCCAGTAAAAGAACTGAATTCACAAGGAAGTTCAAGCTTGGTGAAAAGGATGGTTTTGCATTCACTTACAGAGCAAAAAAAAGTCCATCTCATGCTGCTGGTGACGAGTGCAGGAATCCCTCTGCCGTATCTGAACAGTGTGGCCTCTTGCTTGGATGCCCAGAACTGCCTCCTCTACACAGATAGAGGCTGTCACCTCTTGGGTCAGGTACAGCTCGGTCACTTCTGTTGTGCAGCCAGCTCAGAGTATGGGGAAGCAACTTTACCTCATGGTAGAAACATGCCCCTACACAGCCATAACAATAAATGTGGGAAGAGGAGCAAATCCCAAGTAGAGCCCCTCAGTTTAGGCTTGAACACACATGATTCTCCTCATTCACGTGCAGTGCTTCCCCCTCGCAGCCATCCAGTGTCCCCAGGGGATGCCCAGTGCTGGCTCTGCAGATAGAGCCCTCTCCCAGCCTCCTTTCTAGCTTGCCACCATAAAGCACAAGGAAGGAGGAAGCTTTCTTCTAAGCACACAGGCGCTCCATAAAATTGTTTCCTTTCAAGGAGAGGTCATTGATGCAATAATTCACTAAACGCACGGATTCAGCAGCAGACCAGTTCATCGGCACCGCTGGCTGCGGTGGCCAAAGAGGCCGAGGCCACACTCAACCTCTCAGCAGATCTGTTTGCTTTTATTTGCAAGCTCTCTTGCCTGGGTGCTCTCAGCAATACACCTTAGAGAACCATTAATCACTTCATAAGCAGCGAGGCTCTGATACTTGCCCAGAGATAGGCAGTTTCAGTGAGATGGGCAATACATGTGCCCACACTATTTAGATTTCACTGGAAATGGGCCATCTTTCTGCTGCACAACAACCCCACTGCGATCTCCTAACCTAGTCCCTGGTCTATGAGGGCAGAGACTGCTCCTCCACTATAGTCATGAAGATATAAAGTAATTCAAACACACAGTGCTTTCTTTTATAACCCAATGTTAGGTGCTTTTATCTTTATAAGCAGGTCTATCTTTTTATATATGAAGATGCAAAATATGTGTTATGTCTTTGAGACTTCTTGGTATTCTTCTCTACCACAAAAATCAATGAGGGCTGAGGACAAGTGTCATTGCACCCTGGTGAGGGCAGGGATTCATACCTAGATGCCAGGCTCAGCTTAGGATGTGTTTAGGAAGACACACAGACCAAGAAGGACAGGAAGGACAGGACTGCTAGAGAGCTGTCCCACATGACCATCTGCAGTGCTGTCTGTACAAGCTCTCTGCAGCCATCAGATCCCCGCAGCACACCAGCTTCTGCCAGTGGCTGACAGGGAAATGTAGTTTCTATGGGATTATCTCAAGGCTTTCTCCCAAAACAATGCTCTCTTATCCTTGCTACTTCTCCAAACAATGGAAAAAAATAAAATACAGAGGGAACTGAGTGCTGTGGTAGGTTTTAGGCAGGAGAGAAAAGATTTTGAGCAATGGGATGACTCATCTTACTACCTAGGGGCCTCTCTGAAGATATTAGCTGGAAGCGGAGGATGCCAAGGTAATTCTTCTCATGGTGAAAGGGTAGAGTTGAATGGGGATGGGCGTGAGTTTCCATCAGCAGTTCCTGAGCTCACTGTTAGCAGAGCTGAGAAGAAGAAACTGTGCTAGAAATGTACCCTCAGGAAGAGGGAACCTGATAACTAGATCTGAGGGCAGTGTTTAGAAGACAACTGAGGAGCAGACAAGGGGGCAGGTACTAAGTCCTTCCAGACTTCCATGTTCTGCATGTGAAAAACTCCCGCTCCTCACACTGAGCAGCTGCAGCACCAGGGCCACCAAGGACCTCTCTACAAGGCTCTACTTCCCAGGCTTAGCCCAACTCCGACCTGCCCTGTGAAAATCCAGCCAAACTGAATGAGAATGGGAGAGAACGGGCACACTGGTATGAGAAATAGTTTTCCACAAAGAGATTCAGCAATACAAATATGTAAAAAAAAATCAAGGAAGGGAGGGAAATGCAGAGGGAAGATCTCCTTTCAGGTTCTACTTGAAGTGAGCACACGAATAGATGAAGGGGAAAACGCTTTTTTTAAATACTGCTTTTGTTCTCCCTCCCACTATGCCTCAATGTGACATCAGCAGTGAATTTGCTTCCAGAGCCTGAAGAACAAGGGAGTAAGAAAACTAAGTGAGAAAAAGCAAAAATCATGACAACAGAATAGATTTCTGGCCCTTAGAGTGGTATGATGAAAAGGCAAAAGCAAGAATAAGAGGAGATTTTTAGTAACTTTTAGGAGTTTAGCAACTTTTTAGCCATTTTTAGCAGATTTTTAGCAATTTTTAGGAGATTTTTAGGAGATTTTATTTAAATCACAGCAGAAACACTATAAAATTTCTACAGGTTGGATAAAAATAAGAGAAATCGCCCTCTCCTTTGTAAAGGAGAAACACTTCCAGGTGGGCCAAATTAGGACTCTTTGCCACCAGCACCTTTCTGGAAAATAGAAATAGAGTTTCAAAAATGACTGGATACATTCAGAAGCAAAAACTTTCAACAGTTCTTAACATATACCTGCTATCTCTGAATTACACAATCCTTGATCTAGCTTGATGGAGCTGGAGAGTTATTGATACCTATTTCATTCCTTTCATTGCAGGCTTCTGTAAGAGATGGATGTTGATCTGGACACAGCTTTTGCCTGACATGGCACATCAGCAACAGATTAGAAGGGACCTTGGAAAATCCAAGATCTTCCACTTTTTCCCTTCCTCTTTCTTTTTTATCTCCCATCACTCTAAGGTAACTTTCAAGAAAAATGGATCTGGAAATGTTAGATCAGAACATGCCAACTTGCATGTTCTGTTGGTTTTTATGCTTATCAAATCCCAGACTCTAGTTCACTTGTGGTAAGTTTGTGTTAGAAAAGCAATGCAGATGCTCAAATGAGAATGCCAGGACACCCTTCTTTATAAAGAAATACATCAGGTTTGCGAACATGTCCATACCTAAAGCAGCTCATAAATAAAGCATCATAGAGCAAAGTGCAAATGCAAAACTATGAGAACATATCAATGGTCTTCAAAAGCATATTCAAAGACAAGACACAAAGACTTGCTCATCATGACTCGCATCTTCTTCATATTAACAAATAGGTTCTCCTAGAGTTCTGTGCCAAAGTCCAAGGACAGATCTCCCACATTTCCTTGTTTTTTTGTTTTTGTTTTTTTTTTTAATAATCAATTATCTGAAAAAAAAAAAAAAGCTTCCTTATCTGAAATGATTTTTGCCCCATTGCATTCAGAGAGGTCACCTGCAAAAGACAGCCTCAAAAGGATGGAGGCAAGGAATGTGCCATGTTGCCTCCAGGACACAGACAATGAATTCTTGGTCATAGCAAAGGTAAATATTTGGCCAAGGACTAACAGAAATATCAGAAGAAGGCAAGAACAAGACTATCACTAGCTAAAAAGGTAAGCAGGGCCTTCTGCCCATGACTGAAAAAAACAGAGCAGTATAGACTCCAAGGCAACCACTTAGTATCTCCCTACAGAGTCGAACAGTTCTACAGCAAATTGCGACTTATCTGTTCCAGCAAAATTTCATTTGAATTTTCGTTCTTACATCTTCTCAGTTATATTTGCACGTGCACACTAGCATGAAAATCTCTGGGTCATGGCTGGCACAAGCTTAGACAGAAGATTTTAATGAGGAGCCCTCTGTTGAATATAAGCTTCCTAACCCAAAGATGTCTCTCCCAGCTAGCAAGCTGGTCTCTTAGGGGAGAGCATGCTTTTGCTGCAAAGGCACTCTGCAAGTGCACCCCAGGATCAGTACCCCAACACTGCTCCGGGACACATGGCTAGGATAGAGCTCATCATGCTAAACACGTCCTCTCCTGTGCCAATCCTATTAGCTATGACATATAAACAATATTGGTCTCAAGGCACTCATTGGCATACAGCAGATTTTCAAAAGACTCTTAGTCCCTCTAAAAAGAAATTCTCTACTGTTGACACATCAGTGTAGGAATAAGCTGTAATACCACTGGAAATTTAACTTAATTTAATTCAGTTCCATGGAAAAATTCAGTGAGGTTTTCAGTATTCATCACAGGCTGAGATAGCACATCTTAAGGCTCCTAAATCATTTATTAAAAGCAGAAGAGTTAAGCTTCCCTTTAGTTTCTGTGGCTCTTTTGTCAGTACTTAACACTACTGATCATAGACTCTCTTTGATCCGTGGGAGGTACATCATATGATCCTCACCCAGCAAGAACCGTGTCAAAATTCTTCGTGGTGGTTGGCAAGATGCTCCATTGACAGCAAGACATTCCACTGCTGGTGTGACACCAGTTTTCCACTCTGGGACTTGAGGAGCATGTGCCCACACACTCCCTATGCTGCTGCCTTTGCACTTACAGTGCTCCCTCCTGACAAACCTGTCTTAAGCAGCAACTCCTTGGGACCAGACACACAAAACAACCGAAGTAGCATTACCTGCTTTGATACACCAGCCCTGGACTTAGGTGTGGATTACAGGTGGGAAAGTCTCTTCTTCCCTAGCCCGAGTCATGTAACATTAACATGAAGGTCACCAAGCTTAGCTCCTGTGCTAGCCACGACAGCATTATCTTTGCTGATTTTTCCTTCTCATCGCTTGTCTTTTTATTTCAGCTGAACATGAACAGGGCTACTCCATGTGCTTTTCCCATTAGATTATGAGTTTTCAGGCCACTGTAGTTACCTCTAAGAAGGATCTTTAATCCTTACTCACAAGGTAAACCCTACTTTTACTGGGTTCCTGTGACCCTTCCTTCACCTCCTCATGGAAGTGCAGCCAGCTCAAACTTTTGCTTGTGCAGACATCATTGTCCTTCATCAGTGTCCTAGCCAGAACATCTTGGTCATGTTTTGCAGTCTATTGGCATTTTTTTCTTCCTCAGAAGCTTAACAGAGGCTGTGATCAGGCAGCAGTAACAACTATGGACACGCATATGCAGATTACTCAGCCCCATGAAGGTCCTTGTACTGGTCACTGGTCACAGCTCCTGCTTCAGAAGCAAGGTCCAGCCTGACTACAGTCACTCTTACCACCACTTGCTCAGACCAATATGCAGAGTGCAAGATGGAGAGTTTGTCCTTCGGAGAGAATGCTTTAATCCACAATAAATTTGTTAGACCACTCTGAAAAATTAGTCTTAGATAACACTGCAGCATTGAGATGTCAAGTGTGGTATCTGGACTGTCTCTGAAAGGTCATTTCCCTGTGGTAAGCTCTGCCTTTCCTTGCAAAGCCTTTCCTCCTCTTTACATTGAGTAGCAGGTTCAGACTGGCTACTACACTTATTTCTTTCAGTGTCCTCTGCATTTCTTAAATGCTGCTTCTCATGACATATTTCATCATGACCAACATGGGACTGACCTATATGAAGTGCTGCAGGGAAGTTTGAATAACATTTCCTTTCACTCTTGGCAAGCTCTGCTGTGGCTGTTGTTCCTTGCTGTCCCAAGGAGATGTGACTCCACTGGCCTGGATTTAAAAAAAAAAAAAAAAAAAAAAAAAA
>VZSG01000108.1:1655834-1670894 GCA_013398315.1 Nothoprocta pentlandii
TTTTTTTTTTTTTTTTTTTTTTTCCCAGTACTAACCTTCAGGAAAAAAATTCCAAAAATGGTAAATCCTAGACTGAAGGTGCTTTCCAATAGCTCCAAGAAAAAACACTATCTCTGAGAAAAGATCTAAATCCTGGAAAGGAATTTTTCTTAACACACATCCCCATCTGAAGTGACCTTTATTAACTGGCACGGCTACCTGCCTGTTCAGCACGCTGGCTTTTGCTGCTTCTATTCTTAGCTATTTAAATCTTCTTTTAACTCTTCGCTCAAATCTTCTCACCTTGCGGGGAGAGGATGGCCCATAGTGATGTTCAGAAGGCTGATTCTGCAGGGCCTTTTACAAATGGATTGGCACACAGGTGGTAATACCAAGAGGTGCCACTGCAAGAGTCCAAATGAGGGAAAGAAGCTTTTATTCATGTCTCCTCAGGCAGACCCCTTCTGGAAACCTACTGCCTTCCGTATCACACCAAGAACTTAGGTCTATAAAAGTTATCATATGTCAGACCTACAGTCATACCTATGTCAGGGTAGGAGGAACTGGAGAATATTTTCACCCTAAGACTCATCCTCCCCTATCTTCTCTCCATGGTGTGTAAATGCACTCACCTCCCACCCCATATCTAGACCAGCCTGTATGCTTTCTAGGACAGAGGTTAGGTCAGATTTGTTCTGTTTTGTTTTTCTTTATTATTTTTCACTGCCAAGGAACCAGCACATCTTCAGTTCTTTATAAATAACAGACAGGAAATTTGTCCTCATATGCCCTAACTGATAAAATTCCAGATAACTTCAGCGAGGCACTTTTTTATTATAGCATCAAGATAAAAATATGTAGTGAAAATATGAATTGGTTTGACTAATCCTCACACAGTAAGGTGTAAAATAAATCTTAATTTGTGGAGGGAATGGAATGAATATTTCATTTATTTTATGAAATCCAGTAAATAAGTGATGTCAAACAATTACTTTTTTCCACAATTTACTTGATCACATCTTGCTTCCTGCTTCTGGACACTGCAATAGTTAAACACTCTTTTATTAAAAACATAACAAGTGATTATTTTTAAGGCTAATTAGTTGCTAATAACCAACTAACATTATTGCTGCTAGTGAAAAGCTAGGGTAATTGCTACAACATATTGTGAAATCAGGAATGTTTGCATTTGTAGAAATGAAGTAATAATATTGAATATTGCAACTGTGAATGCATTTATGTAATACATGGGGATTCCTAAGTATCTAAAGAAAAAAAAGTCAAGGCTAGCAAAGTGAAAATTGGTATTTTACAGCAGCTTTTCACACGATGTTGTCCAGCCTGCCAGAAAATACAAGCAGTCCAGATTAGTTAGAACAAGATGTTTAGGGCATAACTAACATAAGGCAGAGGAGCAAGAATCATTTATTCCGTATGCAAAAACAGGACAAGCAATTCAGCATGAGGCAGAGGGAAAAAGAGAGGGTCAATTAAAGCAAGTTGCACATCCTGGGAAAGCTCTTCCTGCACTCGTTTTTCTTGCTGCTACCATGCCACCTTTCAGGAGAAGCAGTCGGATGTTCATTGCCTCTCTAGTCGATGCTGAGTCAGTGTCTTTAGTGCAGTTACGGACACAGAGAGCTGGTCGTCATCTCCTTTTGTACACGCATTCAACATGGTAGGCAGTTTCCCTCCAGGCCTGGTTTCCCACTTGCAGACTGTGCAGTTCTGGCAGCCCTCCAGAGAACTGAGAACACAACCTGCAGAAAGATATGAGCTATCCCTGCAGAGAAATAGGCACTTAAGTCCACTTCTCCCCCGCTGCCTAAAGGTTGTGACAAAAGAAACCCCAGCAGCGCATTTGATTTCACTAGTAGGATGAAGTAGAAGCTGGAGAGGAGTTTATCTTTCACCCTCTGCTCCAGCGCCTCTGGATAATACACTGTGCAACCCCTCATCCTTCTGGCTAAGCTGCACTTCCAGCTCAGAGGATTTGCTGACCCACAAAACACATCACAAGCAACATGAAAATTCCAGTCGGACTTTGAAAGCAGAAGGAAGGAGTAAAAAGAACATTTCTCAGAGGACTTGTCCATCACTGCTAATCTCACAATCACTATAAAGTGGCAGTGTGACACTGGGACACCGTGGGTTACAACTGCCTTCATCCTCCCCTCTCACAGATGCAATGAAAGGAGGTGTAATGCAGCAAAAGGCAGTCTGTCTTCAAAGGGGCCCTAAACTCGCAGGCTTTATTGAAATGGAAAGAATATCTTGAGTCATCTCTTTTTGTTTAACTACCTAATCAGACAGATTCTTTCATGGTCTGATTTGTGCTAACATTAAGCTTAAACTTAAGATTCACATCTCGTAGCTCCTAACTTCATCATATTAGTGCTCAAATGAGATACAGCAGCCCATGCTTTCTCCAAGCGGCAGCCTGCAGGATTCCTTTATGAAGTGGGTTAAAAAAAGACCATTGCTACTTTTTTAATAGATAGCCTTTATTATTTACGGACTTCGGAATGACAAAAAGGATTCACTGCGGAGCTAAAGCAAGCTGGCAAGTCATGGTGAAGTTGCATCTAATAGATAAAGAGACACTGCAGTACAAGAGACTTTAAATATTTCTGCAGCTCAATTTTTCAATCCGTTTTTAATACTCATGTACAATAGACTTTGCAATCCTCCTCTGCTGGACTTTTTGATCATAGGAGGGATATGATCTGGAACAACTGCTTTCCTGGAGCTCATGGGATGCTCATTTAAACTGGGGGAGATGTGGGTTGTCTTTCTAGTGTCCAAGTGTTTAAAGTAAGTGAAAAGAGAAAAGAAACACACATTTTGTTAGAAATTACCACATGCTGACAGCTATCAAAGCACGAATAATGGGGGCTTTGCAAGTTTAGTTTCTATTGAAACCTAGCATATTGCAACTCCAGTCACAATATGATGCTATTTCAGTATTATGTAATACACCATCCAACTGGCTAAAAGCAAATATTGGACAATCGATCTGGGACATTTTTCCAACTATTTCTCTTTTCATCAGGAAAAATAATAAAAGAAAGTCTGCAGCTGCTTCAACAGGGTTATGAACTTTTCTGGTCATTAGCTACAATTAACTGTATAATGACACGGTTTGCTCTTTCATGCTTGCTAGCAGCCTAATGCTGGTTTATCTGAAGTAGAAAGGGCAATGTAGGGGGTTGAATTGCTCATAGATAAGTCTTTTCATAAATCTCTGTTAAACGGCTGTCCTCTATTCCCTCGTAAGTTCTTGGGATGCTGTAGATCCAGCTAAATGAAAATGTGACACTTTTCCATCTTCACATGAGCCAACAAAAAAGAATAAGCAGTAACATCCCTTTCGGTGCTTGCATATAGAAATTAGAGTGCCCATTGATCGCTGTAAGATGAATAAGGATCTTACAGCACCCTCTGGAAACCTCTGCCTAGATTCATGTCCCATTGAGTGAGGTTCTGATCAAATGAATATATTAAACCTAACCTTTAACATTCACAGCCTGGAGACAGCCCAGGCAAGAACTAGAGGACAAATCAGCATCACAAAGTGGACGGGGTTGCCCAACGTGAGAGTGAAGTAGAACATGATGCTTCCAGCTCTGCATTTAGGATTAGGTGTCCTTCTGATGAGATAATATTTGTTCTGTTGTATTCACTTCTTATTAACAAGAGGATAACACCTGCAAACACGTCCCTTTAACTGAAGCTCTCACCTCCCTTTTAAAAAAGGAGACTTTCAGCAGATGACTATTTGCCCAGTTTACCAAGAGAGCTGAGTTATTTTTCCCCAGATAATAACCTACATAACCTAAGAGGAGGTGCAACCCTGGCATTGCAGCCTCTCCATCTCCTCCTCCAGCACAGGTCCTGCTTCACCCAGAGGATAACAGACCAGGCTGAAGGAGGACATGCATCTTTGACAGCCTTTCTGCATGTAGTGTCTCGGGAGGGTTGTGAAGATATTCTGTCTGAAGCAGTGTGGTAATGGTAAGGTGGCACCAACCAAAGGCATAGTTTGTGGCAGAAGCTCATAATATTTGTGTAGTCCTATCATATGTGATAGGAAATAGGTTTACATTTCTGTAGGGACTTAAAGAGAGAATGGACAGCAAAGGCCAAATCCTGTTTGTGTTATTTAAAGAAACACACTTGCCTGACTTTCTAAGAGATCTTTCTAAGATCACAGCTGAATGGTGAATTACTTCTAATCGTTTCCCATGGGCAAGCTGTGGAGGTCCCCCTTTGCTCAGGGCTCCAGCTCTGAGCGCTGCTGGAGATTCCCAAGCACCTGGATGCCCGAGAGGACTGACTGCAGGGGAGTCAAACCGAGCCCAGAGCCTCGGTCCCTGGGCAGAGGAGGGCTGAAGCAAAGCAAGAAGTGATGCTCATCCAGCCCTGCTGCCTTCCAGACAAGAGGTTCACAGCACATGCTGAGAGTACTGCTCTGTCAGTATTTCTACTGAGAAATGTTTTGACACTGTTTTTCCTAGCACTATATTAAACAGCTGGTTATTTCTGCTACCAGCCCCACGGTAAAGAGTTTCAGCAGATCTGATTCCATGGTCTAATGCATTTTTTCACTGCAAAAAGCTTACAATCTTGGGTTGTCTACTCTTCTGATGTCCAAAGGAGATCAGGACACAGCATCAACACAAAACAGACAGGCCTTGGCAGAACAAATGTAAGCTGACAAGACACAAGCAGAACATCAGTGGGGTCTTGTTCCCTGAAATTATAAGAAAAATCAACAATCAAATTCTGCCCCATCCCTCTGCCTTATGCTATCACCCAGGCAGTTGGGTTAACCACAGCTGGGCAAATCTCTGCCATTGAGCTAATTCTCTAAATACTTCGGCATAACTTTGTACAGCTCAGCGATGAAAGAAAACAGCTAAATCCTCATACATAAAAACCACATGATTGAATGGTTAAAGGGACAAGAGGCCTTTCCCATCGACCTGTCCTTTACCAAGGAAAATTTGAGTGAGAGGACATAAACTGGTCAGCCAGTCTCAGTGGGAGTTAACATGGTGTCCTCAGTGCACAGATTCAAATTAACTAGAATAATCCAAAAATGCCTAAGCAAGAAGGATACGTACTAAAAGTGGGGTGGGGAAAGAGAGTGGTTCTCACCAGAGAAATAAGGGTGTTTCCAAAAACCAGGGTGGCGAGATGACGTGGAAAGCAGACACAGTTCCAATGTGCTGATGAAAGCACCTCTCACCTTCAGTCCCCAGTGCTCCCTGGGTGTCAGAGATCTGTCCTTGCAGGGCCTTGTAGGAGTGAAGATCCAGCCCTGTCCCTAATCTGCGCCCCAGAGATGGGCTCTTGTGTGCACCACACTGTTACCTGTCTCCCTGCCAAAGGACAGAGATAATGTCCTCCTCCAGCTCATCAGCATGTGCGTCTCTAAAATAAATTAACTGCAGCAACCACTTCTGGTTTTCTCAAACAGTTTAAGACCTTGTTCTCAAATTAGCCTACGGAGAAAACATGTACAGAGCAGGGGCAAAGGGATTATGGGCTTGATTCTCAGGTTGCTTATTCCTACTCTGCTCTGCTCCAATGTCATTTCACAGGATTTGCTCTCATTTGCACCAACATGACAGTGATCAGCATCTTGATGTGTCCCTGTTCGCCTCCTGGAGAAGGTTAATGTGTTTCTGTTCTGAAGTTTGTTACATAAGAAAGGTGATGCTTAGCTCCCATGACAATAAATTGTTCTTACAAACTCACACAGGGTTTGATCCTCAAAGTGGACATTAATTTCAGCAGGTGCAGGAAAAGATCCTCAGTCTTGCAAGCAGCCCGAGATGTCTATTTTAATAATAGACTGTGCAGTGGCCAAATATTTGAAACTCACTTCTGAATAAGATCGTTTAAAGTTTTAAAATTGCTGTGCCTTTCCGTTAATTCAATAGCAGGTGGAAATGTTCCTGGATCAAATACAGTGTGTTTTATGTCTTTAAGAATAAAAAATGCTGAATATTTTTGGCGAGCATTACTTTATATCTAAGTGGGAGAGCTGAGATACTTTGTACTGTTCAGTACAGTCCCAACATTACCTGGTGCTTCCCATCTTGGTGAAGGTGTCCTTCTGCCTCTTGCCATTCTTGGAAGAGGCTGCCTGGAGAGGTCGTGAAATCTCCCTCCTTGGAGATATTTGAAACTCAGCTGGACATGTCCCTGTGCAACTCAGCCTAACTAGAACCACTTCAAGCAGGGGTTGGACTGGATGACCTCCAAGGCGTCCCTAAATTATTCTATGACTTATTTAAAAGCCTTTGGAACAAGAGTTACTAGTTCTTTGTTTTTATATTACTAAGCACAAGAAACTTTCCCTGACTCAGTGTCATGGGCATAAGAAGGACAAAAAGATGAACGAAGAGGCTTTTTCTAGGAAAGATGCAATAAATTCCAAAATTATTGGGTTAAGTAGTAAAGAATAAGACTCTTGGGAGAAAGAAAATTATGAAGTGCAATGAAAATGGAGCCCATCTGCTCCCCCAAATAATTTTTCTAGATTTTCATCCACAGCAATAGATAATATTCCCATTTTTGCCAGAGAGCAAAACTTCATCTAAGTCAGAACATTGCAGAAGTGTTTCAGATAGTATGAATGAATCATTAAATGTCAATCTTCCTCAAAGCAAATGTTGACCTACAAATGATCAAATGATCTGATGCTTAAATCCCTGGATTATTTTTCTGTCTTCACTGCAGGTGTCCTGTATGTCCTTGGCACTCACTCTGACAGGGAATCAACTCAGTTAACTTTAGACACCTAAATTTAATCACTTAGTTGTCTATACTCAAAGTACATAGAGAGCAAAACACCTCAGGACAAGTGGTATCACTTTGTACACTTACCTCAGCTTGGCTCAAGTTATTGGAGATGTTTTTCACTTCACCCCTCTTTGTAGGCCAAGTCTTTGCACTTTGCCTACTGAGATGACTGTCCCGTGGACCAGGGGTCATTTCTTGCTCTGTTTCTGTAGCTCCTTGGCTGGCATGAGGATACAACGTGTTGTCAGAGCTGTCATGACCAGGAGCACTGAATCAAGACACCCCATCGTCCTACCAGCCAACCAAGCACATCCACAAGAGTCTCAGCATGGGGACAACGTGTGCACCTCTCATATGACAGCGGTGGCAGCAGCTCTTTCTGGCCAAGGCACAGAAACAGTCTGCCCAGGTATATGCACTACAGTGATTTTCACCAAGGATCGCATTCGGCTACCACTGCACACTTTCACAATAAAAGTGAAGAGCTAGCTCAGATTATGCTCGTAAAAGGTCCGGTCTAATTCTATTTTATATTCCATTACTTTGCTGAAATGAACCAGGAGGTAGGAGACATTTTGGTGTTCGGCCTGGAGCAGCGCTTTATCATAAATTCTCCACACAGCACCAGAAATGTGTGATCCGCACTTTGAATAAATATTTAACACCTAAAATGGAGACTCCAGCTTTGATTAGGGATCACACTTGGGAATAAGTTGTCACTACTTTTTAAATAGCTTCAGTTAAGTTATAGCAGGTTATATAGAGCAGTTACATAAAACTGTACACGAAGAATGGTTTCTGTCACCACACCAGTAGCAGAGTATAAGTTATACAATACTTAGACTGATACACTCTATCCAAGGATATCCATATTCCTCATCCCAAAATTGCATAACAGACATTTATATCACAGGCATGAAAATTAATTTTCAGAGGAATATGTATTAATTTTATTCAAACACAGGATTAAAAATTTTCAAAGAATTTTTAAAATCCAAATTAGAGTTGAATTGCCATAACTTTTCAGTGCTTGATCTTCTCTTCTTCTGAGAAGAATTATATCCAAGATGGTAATGTTTTTTCAAATGTTCTAATCAATCGTTTCTGGAGAATATCCCAATGTAACCACAGAGTTTGCTGTTTAAAAAGAATTGACAACTTGTAATCAAGAGTAACACTGTGGTTAATGACTCTGACTCATTCCAAGGCAGTAAACACACACATACACACAAAAAAAGAGTTAAAATAATCAGTTAAAACAATTAGTTGTAAAAATAATTTTTTAAAAAGATGTTTTAGTTTCAATAATGTTTTATACAGCACTATAAAACCATGTAACTATTTTCAAACACCTGAAAAAGTCCTGTTAGGATCAATAATTCTTCCCTCTTTTAGACATCTTCTTGCATACTTACAAAACAAAAATGCTTTTCCTTCTCCAGAACCTTCATGGTCTCAAAGTGAAGTAAAAGTAATGATGGAAAAAGGTAATTTGTCTCTGGTACAAGAGACATTATTTTGCATTGGAGAACCAACCCAGCTGGTTCCTGTGCCTCCAGAGCCTGGGAGACTCTCTGTGGTCTGCAGAGGGACAAGAATCACCTACAGCAGCACTAATTTACAGCAGTTATAGGAAGAGCCTCACTGCCTGCATAGGAACCAGTCCTGCAGGGCCATGGAAAAGTGCAAGAGAGAACCAAGCAACCACTGAACGGAGGCAATCTAGAGGTGCAAAATGCATTTACCTGAAACCCTAAGTGAGGAGCAGGTAGGTCAAACACTTATCCAAAGAGGAGGCTAGGTCAGCCCCATTGCCAAGCCATTCACCCTCCTCAAGGCAACACGGGTGCCTTGGACAGCCTGCACTGCCTGATTTGCAGCTGTCAGCACCCCTGGACAAGGATGAGCATCTTCACTAGACATCGCTCCTCAGAGACAGGCTCCAGCAATCCTGGACCAAACCATGGAAAACCCAGCCCAGGAACCTTGCTGAGGTGGTCCAGGTGGCCCTAGAGACATGAGATGCACATCACCATAGGGACAGGCGCTAGATGTTCCAACTTTCTCCTAACTGCTCAGGACCTCAGCTTACATGCCCCCTAGGCACTGCTGATCTGGACATGGCTTTCAGTCCTGCTGTGTTTTCTTTCCCTAGGACCAGGACGCTGCTATTTTCATTTGCAGTTCTATCTGCTACCCTGCCCCAGTGTCACTCCTCTTGGAAGGAGGTAGTTCAAAGTACTGACAAATGGCAAGTAAAGCAGCTTCCCTACCTCTCCTAATAAAGATTTTCACTGTCTTCCATGACTCTCCTAAGAGGAAAAAAATATATAGTAGATAAGTAGTTCACTTCCCAAGGGATGAAGTGCATGTAGCTGCTTGGCCAAACCCTCTAATCACCCTCTGGAACTGATGGCACTTCAGAGACCACGCTAGATGACTTGCAATTGAATCCATAATTCACATGCTATAAGCACAGGTAATAACTGGAATTATCCAGGGTGATATCCTACCACTTCACTTAAACTATCACAAACCCTTATCAGATACTTCCATTCATTCAGAACAAGGAGGTAGGCCCGGATCCAGAAAGCTTTTTCAGCCCCTGCTGCTCACTAAATCCAAGGGGATGCAGGCGCCAGCAGACTCCTGTGGTTCCAGCAGGACTCGCTTCCTCTGCTTTGCCCGTGCTCCAATCCACTTGCCGTTAGAATAGACCAAGGGATATGGAGAGCAGAACATTGAAAACCCACCAGCACACCACAGAAACATGGTTGGCCCATTAAAGCTTTATCAAGGACGCTTACTCGATAACACATTTCACCTGTTGTGAGGGGAAGAATTGAAGCCTCTTTGAGGTTTCTCACAGCCATCTCAGTCAAAGGTACCTCATTATCGAATGCACGTATCTGGTCTGCGGAGCCTGGCGCTGCCCCGTGGTGGCACTTTGTGCAGCTCTCACACACGGCAGCAGAGCCACAGTGTCCCAGGGCTGACGGAGGCGCTGCCGGCCTGCCCCACCACTCATTACGAGCAGGCTCTCATGCATGCACCACGAGCCACTTCTATACAGCTCATTTGTAATGATGTGCACCTGAACCCTTGTGCTCAGCACTTCAGTAAACGTCCTTTCATGGGGACAGGACTTAAGAGGACAGAACTCTCTTCAAGAGCCTCTTCCAGCCACTACTGCCAAGGGCACATTGCATTTGTTGGGAGGAAGCACTGGGACACTAGGAATCCCTGAAGCAATTCCCACTGAAGACAGTGTGATAGAATTGCACCTGCTCTGTCCAAGGCCTGGACCCACCACCAGTGGTGGCTGCAGAGGAAGATGGTGGAGGCAGCCATGAGGTGCCAGGCCAGAGGAGCCTTCTCGTCTCCATGTTCATACAAGAGGGGCTTCCTGGAAACACCAACTGGCCATGCAGGTGGGTCCTCCAGGACAAGCTTCTGTGGGGCAATACCCCATTGGGTGAGCCAGACCCGGTAGGGAGCATGGGAGGTCAGGAAGTGGGGCTGAAACCCTGCAAACAGGTTGTCCTAACCTCACAGTGTGTGTGATGGCTACACACACCCCACTCACGTAAAGAGAGCTCCTGGCCCCAGAGGGCCTTAGAAGAAGGAGCTGAGGATCCCCCTTCCCTTTGCTGAGGCTGAAGAAACCATCAGCTCAGGCTCTGAGGAAGGAAGATGACTTGGAGGTTTGTGCTGTGCTAAGAACATAAACCAAAACCTAGTCAAAGTCAGAGATCAACTGCTGCAGGATGATGCTTGGGACAAAATGGGAAGCCCCTGGGAAAAGGAAGGTAATGTCAAGAATAACATGAAGATTTACCAGAAGAGAGCACAGTCAAGAAAAAACATGAGTTCTGTTTTGTGTGAAATGCTAACAAATACCTTGCCTAGCCTAAAAGAAACAAAAACGTTTCTCAATGATTCTTTGAAGGTTTACAGAAAACCTTTCAGTAAATGTCATATGGATTTTCTCCCCTCTTGCAGCTGCAGCAAGAGTCATGGGAGAGGAGATTATGCCCAAGAGCTGGAAAAGGCCAAGTTTTAGCATACATCCTCTTACTCTTGAGAGGATGAATCAGCCACATATCATAGCAGGCGACCATCAGCGGTGGTCAGGGATGTCACTTCCCAGGGATGCTCCTCTTTCAGGCAGCATCTTTGGCATGAGCTGCCATAGGGACCACAAGGATTCATCAGGATCTCAAGGGCTCCAGCAGAAGGAGCACAGAAATGATGCTAATGCCAGTTCAGCTGATGGGAACACAATGGAGCATCCGGGAGCAGGCAGAAACTTTCTTTGGTGCCTGCTCAGATCCTTAATCCAGCTGAATGATCTTGCTAGAGCCGGTAAGAGATGCAGAAAGCCGTAAAGGAGAACTGAAATTACCTGCTGTGGGTAAGCAGATTGGGAATATTGGACAGGGAGCAACTCCTCTGGTGTCGGCCACTTCAAGCACTTCAGCTCTGCACATTCCTGAAGACGTCACCGTACGGGATCAGGACTCGGCGCTATGAAAGTGGCTGAGGAAGTGGCCCCACGAGACGGTGTGTTTTGCAGCACAAGTGGAGCCCCAGCGAGGGCAGGACACGGGGGCACTGCCAGGATGCAGCAACGTTGGCAGGCGGGCAGAGGCAGCTGTGGCAGAGCAGAGCTCCAGCACTGCAGACATTGACGGAGCTCGGCAGGGCACAGCGCTCATCTGGAGGCAGGAGGAGAGAAATGAGAACAGGAATTAATTACAGAAAAACAGATAGAGCTGGTACCTGCTACAAATGAAAGAAAATTGAAAAACGGTCACAGCCTTCAACAGTAATAACAAGAAAGTGGTTCAGTCTGTGGATGGGAGGCTAAAAGTGGATCCTGCAAAAGCACAAAATGACCAAGGTCGCTGTTTGACTTTGTTATTTGCAGGAGAAAGGGGCTGTGTTGTGGGTAAAGCCCACATGGAGTTTTCAGAGAAACCCATGAACCTTATCAGACCTTCTTACTACAAAACCAAACAAAATTCAGATGTAGTAAACTGAAAATGCAGAACATCTCTCCCAGGGCACCCAAAGTCCAGGAAGAACCCTGTGTGCCAACTGTGGGAAGGCACTTCTTCGCCATGCCTTGCAAGGTGGATACGTAAAGATGAGCCTGATGGGCTCCAGGTCGCGTGAGTTGTTTCCAGCCAGAAACCCTCTCCAGTGAGGCTCAGAGAGCCTCTTCCTCCAAGGTGAGGAACCTGGGTGTATTGGATAGGTTATCAGAGACAGCAACTCTGCAAAGCAAAGTCTGTCTGACCTGAAGAGACAGTGAGAGGAGACCAGTATCAGCTCCCTGGATCACAGGGAAGTGATAGCAGGGAAGAGCTTGTGCCTTTTATCCACTTTTATCCAGCAAAGGCAATAGGAGGGGCAAACATGAGTTACAGGGAAAAAACAGGTGTGATATTTCATAACATGAAAAACATAATCGTATCAGAGAAATGCATAGTAAAACATCATAGGTGAACAGAATCGAGGTTTTCTTAGTCATCTGCTCTCACCTGTTTGAACTTAATGACCTCTCCTCCAAAGAGATTTTAGATAATGCACTTTGCACATGCACAAACACATATCTATGCTGGGTAGGATGTGATTGACAGTGATTAATTAAAGTGCTATAACAGTTATCCAGATGTTTGACTGATTGATAGATGAGACAGAGCTGTGGGTGCATGTATGACAGAACAGCAAGTAATTATACACATCTAGGGCCTCCCTTTTGCTAGTCAAGAAAGGCCTTGGCTGCTTGGCAGTGTCCTCAAGTTGTCTATGTTTGTCGCCAGGTTTTAATCACTGTTAAATCACACCATATGACTTGTGCTTTGGAGCACTTTGTCAACATCAAAAATAAATATTATTCCTACAAGGAATCCAGCTGGCCTCTAATTAGATTTCAGAAATATATCAATTAACGTGTTAATGTGCTGTCCAATGATGAAAGCCTCCATCTCATCAGATTCTAGAAGATCAATATGACTGTATAATATGAGATATCAACCAATTTATTTTCCTGGCAAATGAATCAATATGGTTCTTTTAATGGTACAATCATTAAGTAGATGTTATCAGTCCAGAAGAAGACCCCAAACTAAAAGCAAACAAAACCAATTGTATTTATTCAGGTAGTATTTTCCAAGAGTTGCAAAAGTCCTTTTCCCAGTACTTCTTACTGCAGAGAAATGGCATTTCACCAACAAAGGCAACACAATTAGTGTAGGTGACAATTAGTATAGGTGATCAGTGTCCTGAGCATCATGCTATGCATTAAATGGCAAAGCTGCTTTTTTTTTTTTTCTGAGGAGCTATGTGTCTCTGCTATATTTCTCATAAGAAAGTGGCTAATTGCGTTCACTTCTTTGGAAGTACCCATCTTTGGAATTCCCATCCTTCTCATGGCCATGTCAGCAGTGTCTGAAATCCCTTGAAGACAGACTTGCTGTATCAATGCCTTGTTTTTGAGGTTCATTTGGGCCTGTTTCATGATCCAGGAATAACATGAGCTTTGCCATGTGGCTCTGCATGACGTGTGTCTGCTGTGAAGCAGGGACACACTCGGCTACAGGACAGCCTTGCTGGCAAAGCAAGAGCTCATTCAAGACACCACAAGAAACATGGGATTAGGGATAAAATGGTGGTTATTGCCACACTGGAACATCTCTTGGAAATGCTTCCACACATTAAAGGAAAATCCAGGAAAAATCTCTGCCCTAAAAATGGTTTGCGACTCACACAGCTGAAATGCTAAAGGCATAAAGTGCTACAAGAACCTCTAGGCTGTATCAGAGACTGTTATCGCCTGCAAGGAAGCACTTGTCAAACCAGAAATAGAGTTGAGACAACAGCAGATTTCTAGTAACACTGGTGAGAACACATTTGCATTACTGCTTGCAATAAATGATCATTAGTATAAAGTGTTGGAGTATACAGTGAGAAGCAGCAGCAAAGTTACTGGCAACACTACAACATATCACCAGGAGTCAGAGAGACTCAAAATACTCACAGCCCAACCATCACTTAAAGGGCAGCGTTTTACACCTTTCTCCCATCTCCGTTCTGATGCCTGTTGGGTCTGGTTTCCAGTTCCTTCATCTCCTGCACTGGAGCCCCCACTCTTTTGCTGACATTTCACATTAATATCTTCAGCAGACAGACCCACAGCTGTTCCAAACTGACACGGCTCCTTTGGGGCTATGTTGATGGTGACCAGCTGCATTTCTGGAGGAGAAGGCATGAAGCAGAAGTCCCTTGGTCCAGCTGACCAGAAGTCATGTCCTTGCAAAGAGCCCTTTCTCTGGAGCTGCTCAGCAGAGAGATGCTGGACGCAATGTCCCCTTGGGCTGATAGCACCAGTCCCACCTGCCCTGCAGACATCTTCTGGTGTAGGACGAGCCCAGCGACAGCCCATCTGTGCCTGCATCTTCTGTTTGGCCAAGGCTCCCCCAAGCTTAACGAGCAATAACTGAGCTCCAGCTCAGCATTCAGGATGGGTTTCTCACCTGTAAGCTCAGATTTTGCAGACGCAATACGAGTCCCTGGTCTCCTTCCAAGAACAAGAGGCATCCTTGTCTCTCCACCCACCAACTGCAATGATAAACCTGCCATTAGTGTCAGGCAGGGAAGCAAAACAGACCTGGAGGGGGCTCAGGTCAGATCTCTACCTTGCACATGCTCCTGTCGCCTACAGTAGCTCCAGAGCAAAGTCGAATATTTTCAGATCATGATCAAATCTGCCTCACAGACAAATGAACTTCATTTCCTCTCCTGAATATAGGGCACCTTTGAATGCATTCTCATTTTTAGCATTACACTGAATTATAACCCTTTCCTGACTCCATGTAATTTGTTCTGCAGTTCAATTGCATATTTATCAAGTGCAAAATTCCTGGAAGAATGATAGGTACAGAAACTGCTCTCAAACAAAAAAACACAGGCTGGCAAAGTTAGCCAGTCACCTCTGCAGTTGCATTTTCACAGCTTATAATCAAAGTGTGCCAGAAGACAGCAGAGTACTTTTCCCTCCTTTAAAAATCATTTCCCTGGCAAATTTAGAAAGTGTTTTGGTAAGCCTACCAACCAAGGTAAGAGAAAAAATCAATGAACTCCCTGCTAATTTATGGATTTATTTTTGACAGAATTCTTGCAGATTCTTGCAAAGTTAGAATAAACTTTGAAGTGCTGCAGCAAACAGCCTGATTTGAGTCCACAAGAACAGAAACACAGAAC
>VZSG01000108.1:1680580-1761378 GCA_013398315.1 Nothoprocta pentlandii
TCTTTTCTTTTCTTTTCTTTTCTTTTCTTTTCTTTTCTTTTCTTTTCTTTTCTTTTCTTTTCTTTTCTTTTCTTTTCTTTTCTTTTCTCTCTCCTTCTTCCTCTTTCCTTTCTTTCTCTTTTCCTGTTTTTCTATTTCTCTTTCTCTCCTTTCTCTCTTTCTCTATTTCTCTCTCATTCTTTCTCTCTCTTTCTCTATTTCTCTTTCTCTCCTTTTCTCTTTCTTTTTTTCTTTCTCTGGCTCTCTATGTTTTGATGTATTTAGCATCAGTGTTTCCCAAGTTTTAGACCTGCTGATGGCAGAGAGTCTCTGTCTCCAGCTCCTTCCCCTCAGGTTTTCCATTCCAGTGGGTGCCCTGGATACCCACTTCTGCCCTTCGAGGTCAGGCACATTTCAAGCTGCTGGACGAACTTAGTGAGGACTCAAGAAGCTCCACTCTACATCAGATAACACGAATACACCGGAAAACACATTATTTAGAAATACAAAAGCAAGAGCAACTGGAAAATAGTTTTACACAGATAGTGAAAGCATTGCAAAAATAAAAGTGCAGTACAGTCCTTCCCATGCTGGTAAATATATTTTTCCTCTGTTTCCTGAGGAAGCACATTTCTGTCTCTCCCATGCATGGCAGGAAAACGGGCGCGGATGTTCCAGGAAGGAGTGGTAGGGGAATCACTGCTCCCCCTGCAAACCAGCTGACACCTCCCCAGAACAAACGTCTGTGTCGTCCTCATCCCGCTCGCTCCTGCTGCTGCCGGCGCTCCCGGCGCCAACTCGACGCGTTCATCACCCTCACGGCCACATCACGTCGGGGTGGCGGCGCTTGTGGCCACGGCTCGTCTGTCTCAGCAGCGGCAGAGTCAGAGCCTCCCTCGTTAGCGACTGGAAAGCAGCTTTTTTGAGCCAACTCGCACTTGCTGATGCGCTGGAGAACAGCATCAGCACTGGGAGAAAGCCCTGGGGCGCTTCTGTCTGTTGTGTTTTATTTTCTGGGCTGTAATTTACCATGTAAACTTCCAAGATGCGAGTCTGCTGCAAGCAGATCCTGGTGATGCGGCAGGGCCGTGGGCTGTCAACCAAGTGTGTCAACAAGCGAAACAAGGGATTTTCCTGCGCTCCCTTGTCCTCCCATGCAGCAGCCCTCCTCCTCTCTACCTCGTTTGTTGGCTCGGTGAGGTGCTCAGCAGCTCTGAGCACCCTCCATATGGTCTGCAAGGCTTTTCCATCTCTCCTCCTGAACGATGGGCCGATGCTGCTGAGCTCTCCTGAGGTGTCAGACAGCCCCTTGTGTCACAGCATCCTTACGTAAGCAGGAAGCAGAGGGATAAAACCCAAAGCTTCCATCATTTCAGAGGCAAAAGGCACCCAATATAATCTGACACTAATGCCACACATTCAGAGAAGCAAATTTTTCCAGGCCCAATCAGAACTGACAAATGGATTTGTTAAATCATCACTTTTAAGTCTAAATAAGCAACATATATGATGGCTGAACTACACAGGCCAGATTTCTTTACAGAAATCCAGATGAATACGTTGCCCCATGTCATACCTCAGCGATGAGTCTCACTGTCTCGTCATCACTCTTTTTTCTCCATGTTTGACCTTGCAAAGCAGAAAGCCTACAAAAGAGCTCAGTAACCTGCAGGAAAAGTCCCGCACACGTGTGCCTCACTGCTGTTACCAGAGGTTATGGAAAAGCATGCACGAAATCCACAAGGAACTACATGACTTGATGGGATGAAACTTCAAAGTATGCCAGAAAAGAAAGGTGAATCAGTGCTCTTTTCTTTCTTACATTTGGTCGTAACAGAAAATTCTGGTTTCCAGTCTTTCAGGGGCTCCTATCACAAAATCTTCACCTTGTAACCAATTTTACTGGGCAGTGTTAACGCTGCTATTTGTGGCACCGCTGCATACTCATTTATACGGGTTTCCAAATCAAAGCCCAAGAACTAAAATTTTAGCTTACAAAAGTGGTTTCTGAATTGCCTAGTACACAGGTGACAGAATTGAAAGAGAACTGATATCTGGCTGGAAAAATAACTGCTTTGATAACAAAGCTGAAAGAGACAAAGTTTATACCAAAGCTTCAGGAATTTTAATAAAATATTTCAAACATATATGCATGATTCACAGAAGAAAAAAATGCATTTTATTTTAAGTAGTATGATTTAAGCTGCCAACAGTATGTCTTCTTTGATAATTCTAGTACACATTTATCTTCCAATATAACAAACCCAACACCGCTGAGAAAGATGCATTCTGTTTTTATTTAAAGTAAGATTAAATTTTTTTAAACGATGATGTCTCCAAAACCTGGAGGTCTTCAATTATAAATGTGCTGCTGCAAAATGTCACCTGGGGATTGAGTTGGGAAAGCTGCTTTACAAAACATTGTAACTGAGAACCAAATTCCCTGATACATTCACAGGACAGCTAAACCTCGTCTGTAATCTCTGAGCTGATCAGATTCAAGCTCGTTCTCCATGGAGCTCATTTTTCTGCATCCACTGGTACCCTTGCAGCCAAGTGCCAAACTGATCATGCACATACTGACAAAAGTGAAGATGTCCAAGGAACTAAAACCTGCAGGAAAAGGATTAGCTATTACTGTTGAGCAGATGGAGTACAAGCTCTTCATCCTCTGCCAGGGAAAGCCCAGTATCTAATGGCATAAAGGAGTCTTCCTCGTCGCTCAGTTTGGCCTTCTTTCTTTTCCCTGTTGTTTCTTCTGCCTCTCTTCCGTTACTGCTGCTTCTTCTCTTCCCTCCAATCCTCTCCTCGGGTTCACTGTGGAAACAAATCAATTACTCTTTTTAACAACTGTATTAATCAATATCATCATGTAATCAAACAATTCAAACCAGGCAAATTTATGTCAAGAGAAAAGAAATAAAATTACGATTCGGAAGGCTAAAGCAACAGAAGCAGATGGGCTCTGGATGTCGAAGTCAGAGCTGCTTTCAGGCTGAGGCAGTGGGGACTATTCTGTTGTCTTAATTGATTACAGAATATTGGGATATTGATATTAGCTTTACCCAATATTTGCTGCCTTATACAGTGACAGATGACTTGACAAAACCGATTTAAGAACATGTCAGTGGACCTTGACATGCATTCAGAATCACGTCTAAAATAAATATGCAGCAAAAATAAAAATATGAGAACTGCCACTCCATTGGCAAATCCTACCCTTATTAATATAGATGCAATTTTTGATTTGGATCCGTCTCATTCAAGCCATTCTTCCCCCTTCCTTCAAAATAAGTCCCTGGAAGCTGTTAACTATGTCTTGCCATGGGAGGAAGACACAAAACTCCCTCACTTTTTTCCCCCAGTGAATTCCTACTTCTCTTGCTGCTTTTTTAAGACTTGGATGAACTGCCTCTTGCAGCCTTAAATCTAGCCGAAATGGCTGTGTATCTGCTTTATTACTTTGACTTCTGTCCCACAGCCAAACCAGCAAAGAGCAAGGGAGGGCAGCAGGCACGCGAGCTCCAGGGACCTGGGTCCTGGTTCCGGCACCACCAGCACCAGGAGAACTTGGGCCGCTCGGCCTGGAGCGCCTTCGCACGCCTCTGCCCTGACACACAACAAAAATGTTTTAAGTAATCTCTTATTATAACTATTAGAATAGAGTAAGTATAAGATTAATCTCTAATTTTATGTAATCTCTAAGCAGATTATGCAGACCCAGCTTTCACACACTGCAAATAAGAATGGGAATTTATATCCACATCCCTCACATCAGACCGTAAGCCCCCAAAACTGCCTCCTCCAAACGAGGCAGCAGAAATGAGATGGCATTTTCAGTTTTTATCCTTGGATTTTAAACAAGACAACAGAAATAAAGAACAAATTTCAAAGACTGATTTTAGGCTTTTTAAATTAATTTTTAAATTTATATTTTCAATTAAGATTTGGCAAATGTCCCAGTAAATCTTTACAGAAAATTCATTTTTCTTCCAAAAAAAATGCTTTAACAAAAGCTTTGAAAATTGCATTAATACTTGCAATAACTTAAGTGTAAGTCTAAAGTAAGTTTAGGATTTTTTTTTCATTGGGAAATACTGATTTGCTGATTAGAAACAGCAGTTCCTATTAGCAGTTCCTATTAGTCTAGGGAGCACTGTCCTCTAGACCAACACGGTGCACAGATCCAATGCCCCACACAGGTGCCAGTTTCCACTGCCCCATGGTTTCTCTCCATGACCAGGATGTGGCTGCTTGTTTCAGAGCTTGCTGAAACACAGAATGAACCACAGGGCACCTGGAAACACAGCGTTTTCCAGCTCCTCCCCAACACCTGCGAGTGTCTCCAGCAGCACAAGGTTTCGTGCAAGGTTTCTAGCCCGCTCAGAGGTTGCTCCTGCTGAGGTCTGCTTGGGCACAAGGAAAAACCATTGGGATGTCCCTCATATTCCTACAGCCGCACCAAAACGACCTAGTTTTACCTTGTTCTTCCCCTGCTTGTGTGGAAGCAAGAGCATAAAGCCAGAGCTGAGGACCACGCACTGATTAATTGGTGCGAAACGGGGGCATTTTGGTAACACGGCCTCCTGCCGCCTTGGAGCGGCCAGCGGCACGAGTGGAGCTGCCCCACGTTTGCCACCAATACCTATTTATTGCTCTTCTGGGACGGGGGCTGTTATTTCTCTCTGCAGTGCTTGAGATATTTGAGAAGCATTAAAGCCATATTGACAGTAAATGAAAACACTGCAGACGGCCGAGACTGCCTTCTGCGGGAGGGGGGACATGTCGGGAAGCAGCTTCACGGGGTCCCACACAGTCCGGGGGCCACTTTAAAAGTGCAAGGCTGAAACCTCATCAAATAAACGTATTCTCAGTGGTTGCAAAGGAGCTGATTATTCCAGGTGTGTGGTTATTCCCGGCGTGTGGATGGCCCCACGCCGGTGTGAGCCCCGCCAGACGGAATGGCTCCGAGGTGAAGCGGGAGGAGCGTGGGACCAGGGGAGAGAACATGGCAGAAAAGCAGCAGAGCGAGGAAGAGAAATGGAGGCTTCTAACGAAGCACAAATGTAGAAGCAAAAAAGTATGAGGTAGAGGAAACCTGGGAGGAGCAGCAGGAAAGCGTGATGGCTTGAAAGGGGAGCTGGGGAATCCAGTTTGGGTGCTTCTCCTTTCCTGCTGGGGCAGGAAGGGTTTTCTAGAGGATGCGACAGGAGCAGCGCTCAGACGTGTATGTGGAAGAGCAGAGCCCCGAGAGCAGCGCTGCGGGGCTGGCTGGTGCCCCACAACCACGCGAATCCCCTCCGTGGGGCGTCCGTGGGGCGGCGGCGGCGCCTCTCCCTCGCGCGCAGCAGCAGCGGCCGCAGCGCGGCGGCCCTGCAGCGCGGGGCGAGCGGCCACGTGGCGGCTCCTCACACAGCCCCGCGGTGCCCGGCGGCCTCGCGGGGCTTCACCCCACGCTAATGGGAGCGGGTTTGGGGCCAAGGCCCGGCCGCGCCGCGCGGCAACGCGCTGCCCTGTCACCACCGCCACCCACCAGGCCGCAGCCCCGACGGCAGCCGCCGGAGCCCTTCCCACAGGAACGTGCGCCAACAAGCAACAAACCTACTAACAAAACACACTCGGAAAGGCTGCGAATCACTTATCCTGTGAATATTGGCGTTTTGCTAATCAAACACGTTTGCCACACACCTCCTTTCACGTAATAAATTTTAATTCGCAAGGCCGTGGCAGCAATCCTAATGAAGATTAATTACTGCAGTCCCTTCCACAAAACCCAGTGCAGCTTCCTTTTAACTTGCTGTCAGAGAGCTACAGCACACGGAAATGGTAATGAAAATATATTGTGTTGTGTTATTCCCTTTACTGGCCATTCCACTGATGTAAATCAAAACTGCTCCAAAACCAGATTTACAAAAACAATTGCAGAAAAGGGAAGATGAATCTACTTGTAATGGAATACAAGTGTAATTGTCCAAAAAGCAAAGACAAGTCTGTCTTGGAGCTCAAGTACCACTTGAAAAAATATTCAGTGTGTTTGCCTTTCTTATTGTTGCATGGGTAGCAAACAGTTGATGGGAAAAGGGGATCCAAACCTACCATCAACATCTTTCTTCTGCTCTAAGGTTGTATTATTTTTTAAAGGCTTGGGCAGATAAGCATAGTACTTACAGACCAGGTGTCTGAAGCTGTAACAGTCCTTTTCTTCCCAATTCCTGCCACAGACACTGCTGAACATGGAGTGGCAGCACTGGAGCCACCTCGCCCCACTGGGGCTTTAATTCCGTGTATCCCAGCAAACAATTCTAGCCTGTTTCATAGAATCACGGAATCCTTAAGGTTGGAAGGAACCTCTAGAGATCACCCAGTCCAACCCCCTGCCCCAGCAGGGACACCCAGAGCACGGGGCACAGGGTGGCAGCCAGGTGGGTCTGGAAGATCTCCAGAGAAGGAGACTCCACAGCCTCTCTTGGTTTCATACTAAAACCTGCCATTGTTCACTCAAATGGATCAAACCATCACTCTTCCCACCTCTCCTTCATTTGTGCACGCCCTTGCTGGTCACATACTGCATCTGTTTTCTTTAGGCAACTGCTTTGTCAGCAGGTTCACAGGAATCACAGAAGGGCCCATGTTGGCCCTGGGCCAGGGCAGCTCATCGCGCCGCCGCTCACACAGAGCTGCAGCACGGCTACGGTAAAGACCCATGGGGCTGAAGAAAATCACATTTCTTTCAACAGCAATCCAAAATTTGATAAAATTTTATTTTTAAATCATCTAATTCCTGATCTGGGTTTGTCCAACCTCCAGCCACTGAAACAGATTGAATTTTACATGTCAAATATTTTTCTAGAGCTGAAAGTCTTCTTTCTGTGTAGATCCTTCTAAACAACAATCAAGGAACTTCTCAAACTTCTCTTGGATAAACGAAACAGACCCAGTTTAAAAACTACTATGAAGCACAACTTTCAGATCTTGCATATTATTTTCAGTTCTTTTTTGAGCTTTTCCCCCATTTTGCAACATTCTTTAAAAACTAAGATAACCACAAACAGATGCAGCTTCCCAGCAGGGACCTCACTTTTCTCTGCTTACGAAGAAAAAGCCACTCGCTGCACACAGAAATTTTGCCTTTGCATGCCTTTTTTTCCCCTTCAAACCTTCTCTTTTCCTAATATGCTTCTGGAGCTTTCAGTTTTCCTCTCCCTTGCTACAGAAATTGCTTTTTATTCTCTATCTTTGCACATTTCAACTTGCAACACAGGTCAAACTTCGTGTTCTGAAAACCAAGCAATACCCCCACCTACTTCTGCTGCCTTGGTCACATTAGGCGTATTACTTATGGCCAACATGCGGGCACCAAACACCATGGGAAAATGTTTGTTCTTCCAGGAGCTGTTGGACACTCCTCCAGCTGGTAAGACTTTTGTTAAGCAGGTTTTGTAAAACTTGTTCTGACAGTTCAAGCAGTTACATTAAGTCTCTTTCTCAAAAGTTTTGGGAAAAAAGGCACAGAATATTCTATACGCAGTAGGAAGAATAATAATGCACCTTTTCTGACTGCCATACTTCCCCCTTAAGGCAATGCAGAAAATGTGTGTCCTAACCAATTGTTCAGCTATCAACAATACATCTAATACAAAAAATATATACTTTGTAAAGCCTAAAATACAAAAAAAAGTGACCCTAGAAAGATCCCTACCTCTAAAGAATAGCTTGATACAATAGATAAGCCTTGAGTAAAACTAAATACGTATTTACTTATGGTATATTCACATGAAACAGCACTTACACAATCAGCAAAGTAAATATATTAAGTTTCCTTTTCTTAGACAGGAACTAAGCTGCTTTTTTTTTTTTTAACAAATTTCTATTAAAATACGGGAGGGCATCTTAAACAAACAGAATGCAGTTGAGACGCTGCAATAACAGTGCAAGGAAGCAACGAACAAACTGTTTTTATGCAGGTGTTTCAGGGGCAGGGAAATAGGAAGACTCCTCTGCTCCACGAGCACTTTACAGCTTAAAGCCTTAAAGACAAGCCCTTGCAATGTCTTTCTTGCACTGCTTTTTCTGACTACCAGAAGATTAATTTAAGTTAAGGCCTTCATGTCACAGATGTGGTTTGAGCAAACACATGTTACAGGGAGCACCAGGACTTGCAGATAAGTCACGTTGGAAGGACATACAATGACAAATGCCTCAGGAATCACACAAAACCTAGAGGGGCAGTTTCAGCATCTGGGTTTAACACACTGAAGAATGTAAAAGAAACTGCAGTTATCCTGAATTTTTCAAAAAATCTTTATTTTTGAAGGCTACCTAACACAGCAGGGTGGCTACTGACCTGCACGCCCGTCGGCACCACTGAAGCAATCAGAGCTAAGGGACTTCTCCTTTGCCTCAGGACCAAGATCTTTTCCACGCAGATCTAAAAGCTAATATCATCAGTCATACCTAATAAAGGTTTAAAGAAGGCCAATGATGAGGCCAATCAGAATTTTCCTCTTCCTCAACATTTTTATTTAAAGAGGTTGAGGGATTAGAAATATCAGAAATTCAATTTGCCTGCCGAATGAATATTTAGAAAATCCAGCTGCTTTTCTATCACCCTATTCGATATACTTATATTTCTCACCTCATTAACAATTTACATTGATAGCCTTAAACCAAATATGATGAATGTTGCAAGATATACAAAAATTAATCTCATATTACATGCTTGGAGTCATTAATTACTCAGCTGGTAGAGGTATGACTGGAAGGGAGTTTTATTCAAAGGGAAGTTTATCTCATGATTTGTACAGCTCCCTGTTTAAAATAATACTAAGGAGAAGAGAAACAGATTAATAATGTTTTTGACTTCTGCAACCATGGGCAGATGGTCTGCCTATGAAGGCTGCTGAAGGATGATGCCCTACATGTCACACACCTGCTTGGAATTAGTCCTTTTAGACTCTTTTTTCTTTAAAGCAAATAGCAGCTGGTATAGCCCAAGCGAGTCCATTTTGCTCTAACGCTTTGGGCAAAATCCCAGAATGTTGAAAATATAAAGCAGAATATAGTTGCATTTTCTAATTTCAAAGCCTAATTTCACTGTATGCAACTCGCAGCTGATTTGTTTTAGATCAAAATCATCACCCTGGTATTTGCCAGCTCCTGGAGTGGCTCTCTGTATAATTTGGTGGGTGGCTGAATTAGGGGATGGGTATGAGGCAGCAGTGTTGATTCAACGGGATCCCCTCCTCCCCACTGATACCAACGCTTGCTGCTCAGTCCCTTCCTCTTGTCCCCTCAGAGCCCCATCCTTTCCTTCCTCCCCACACAGAATTAAAAAGCTGCCTCTCCAGGGGCTCATGCTCCCCAGCCTCCCCACCTCCCCTTCCCTTCACCCCTAGGCTTACGGCTTATTCCCGTTCATTCAGTTTATTTGCTCACTTCTTTTTCTAGCTCTGAATCAACTTCCTTCACTCGGGCGTCCCCACAAAAGGCTCCTAACGCCTGGGCAGCCCTGGGCAGGCCGAGGCCTCCAGGCTCAGACCTGCTCTGCAGGGACACCCCGGCCGGAGGTATCTCACGATGAACCGAGGTGTTTATGGGGAAAAGAGCAGGAAAACTGTCCCACTTCCCTGGTACTGTGCTGCCAGTGCCCCAGCTGCGACGTCTTTGCTAGCAAAGAGACACGGGACGGAGTCTGTTCCCCGTGGCACAGCACAGCTCCTCTGCTCACCGCGCCACTGTCTTTACACAGCTAAATGAAGAGTTGTGCCTACCTCGTACGCCTGTCTTACTGCTCCTCGAAATCCAGCCTTGCCCTGGGCTCTGCATGCTCCAGATCCATCCATGAGCACGTGGAGAGTCTGTTCTGCTCTCCTGGGAACACCCCCCACCTTTCCAGGCTCCTCTTTTCGCACAGCCACTACCCTGGCTGGTCCTTCCACTCCTGGGTTTTAATCACCATCCTTGCCATGGCCTGGAAATCAGCTCCCGATCTGCAGCCAACTATCACAATTCTACCTGGTCCCACAGAATCACAGAACGGTTAAGGTTGGAAGGGATCTCCCTGCTACCCCCTTCTGCCTTTCTCTGCCAATAATCTCACAGTTGTGGTCTCAGATGCTGCTGGTTTCCCTGCAGTTCCTTTCCCATTGGAGCAGTGCCTAACGCACGTGGCCTCTGCCTCTAAAAGCTCTACAAGTCCCATTTGGCCAGGTTGCTCAAAACTGCTTTTTGTATCATTTAGCTTCCATTCAGCTTCAATGCCAGGGAGGATTCTGAAGCAATCTGACTTGAACTAAAAATTTCAAAGCTCTTGCCTTGCTCTTGCCTCCTTCAGCAAGGCTGGAAACGCGCACTGCCCGCTGCAGCCCCGCAGCCTGTCGCAATCTGCAAAGCTGGAATATTAACAAAAACCTTTTAAAGTCCCTTTGGGGGAGGTCAAACCCACTCCTTGTTATTAAAAAGTCAGCTAAAAGCCCGGGCAGACAACTGAGAGCAACAGAGCGCGCTGAAGTGGCTGCAGTCCAAGTGGAGAGACCCGGGAACCCGGCGTCACCCAGGGAGAGCTGCACCCCCGACCTGCAGCAGCCCCAGCGAAGCAGCAGCCCCAGCAAACTGCAGCCCCCAGCACGGAGACCATCGGCACGACAGACTCAACAGAAACGTTTTCCTCAAGGTAGCAAAACCAAGTTACGCAACGTCGCAGTCAGAGAAAGGAATGCTAAGAAAGAAATTAATTTGGTAAGTCAGCAGGGTTCTCATGGTAAAAATGTGGGAATAATGTGGGTGAAAAATAGGACAAAATTTACGGTGCTTCCATTTCTTTGCAAGACCACCTGAAAGGAACTGAATAACAGTGAGATTTTACCTAATTGTCCACTACATCTTCAAATATCAAAAATGTAAAATCTATATATGATCTTAAAGGAATTATAATATAAAACGTCTTTCATTTGATGTCCCCTGGCTCTTCCAACTCAGTATCTGAAATTCAATTTTGGGACAAATTAGCCTGCACACACGACTAGGTTCCAAAGATCAAATAAAAAGCCATCCTTTAAAATAAATGATCCTTTGCAGAGCTCAAGTCAAAGTTCCTCATTGGAAAAAAAGAAACTGTCGTAACTAAAGCCCTCCTGAGATTTAGGTTGTATTTCAAATGCACAGACACCAGACAGACATTATTACAGCAGGAAAATGTACTTTGTTCCAAAGTCACTTGTGAACATAGTCAAAACATACTTAAAGTGCACTTGGTAAATTAAAACGTACTGTTTTAGATAAAACTAATTTACTAGACATCTGACAAGCTGTAATACATGGCAGGAAAAAAAGAGTGTGCATCTCAAGTTGGAATATATATACAGTTCATTTTTTTTCAGCTCAAATTTATTCTCCGTAGCCCAAATTACATTTGAGACTAATCTCTTGGAGGTAGTAACTGAAATACTGCAGTCATTGAAGCCTCTGAGGAAACAGTAACTGAAAAAGCAATTCAAGTGAGATCAAAACCAATAAAATGGGAAACCAAAGCGGTTTAAAATGTGCCTGCATGGCTGAGGTTTAGTCGGTATGCCAAGCTGTCTGATGTAACAAGTAACAAAAAATACATATTTTCAAAAAATCAGTTGCCACATGTGATCTGTTGTGGCTATGAAGGAACACTGTCTGTTCACTGTAAAATACTTGAAGATTTTTGTTAAAATATTGGATTAATCTTTACTTACCAAAACTTATTCAACTCATGGTTTCTCATTAGTTGTATAATTTCTTTTAGATCCCACTTCCGAGGAAGGGGGGCTGGCCAAGGGCCTTGTCCTTCCGCGCTCTGCAGCTCTGCAGGGGAGCTGACACTCTGACCCCAGGGGCAGACCAGCCCCTTACTCAAAAACATCAACACCCATCAACCCATCAACACTGCCCAGAATCTGTCTGCTTCTGTCACCTTGTATTCTTGAAGCTCGGCGAAGCTCGAGCTCAGCTGGCGTCTTAGGGGAAATGATTATATAAAAAGTGATGTCTGAATACATTAAAACAAAGGCAGAAGTGATCTCCCCTAGACTAGGAGTTATTTCAGTGACACCACAAGTTAACTATATTTTAAACCCACTGTCCCCCTCGTGTTTTCAAAGCACTTGCTGATCAGTAATGCTGGAAATCACAGTACTGTCAAGAGAGCTTTTCCAAGCTAGGGCTCCAAGCTGAAATCATGCTACAAGTGTTGCAGAAAGGTCCTGTTCAAACACTACCTTTTTCCTACATCCCACAGGAACCAGGAAATGCCTGAGGCACCTAAATATTTAACAGGCAGTGTCACAACAGGAGGCTCCCTAGGCTTGGTTGCTGGGAACTCCTTCCCACCTGCACACCAGTATTCCAGAATATTGGTCCTTGCAAAGCTAGCTACGAATACAGGGGAGGAGTGGCTCCCTGAGCCCTTCCACTTAGCACGGCTTCACTTCAGACTTTCTCAGCGACCTTTAGCGTTGGTTCTTCCAAGAAACAGGCTGCAAATAACTATCTGTCCATCTCAGGATGTCCTCTTCACTCTTTCACTTACCACTTTTACCCTCCAAAGGGTAAAACACGAGAACCTGCATCGCTCCAGCCCTGAAGGACAAGCGTGAGCGTCCCGAGATGCTTCTCCCTGCACCTTCCCTACAGGTTTGACACAAAACACAATCCCCAAAACTCGATGTCCTTCTGGTTCTCAGCCCCCAGGCCGCATCTGACCTGACACAGATCGTCCCTTCCAATAACATGAGGTTTTACAGGATCCTCCAGCTCTGAAATCCCTGCCTTATATCCAGGTTTTACTCAACACAACCTCATATATTAAAAAGACAACCTTAACTATATTACTGATGCTATCTAGGGGAAGCAGAGAATAAAATTTCATCGTATTAACCTTATTCCACTCCAAGCAATATAAAAATACCACTAGAGAGTGCATCTATCAAGTACAGATAGACAGATTACAACTCCGGCAACACATGAAAAGCAACCAACAAATCCCCTTACGTAACCCTCGTCAATAAACACCAAATCTTAACTTCGTTATCACCATTGTTTTCCTTCCCCCATTAAAAGCTAATGGGCAGGCTCGAGCTGTCACGAACACAGCTGGAAGGGGAATGATCCTTCTTTTTATACTATTTATTTTGCGTTGTGAGATGAGTTTTTGCACTCATTTTGCGTGGAGATGCTCAAGCAGCTCAGGGAAGCAGCAGCTCCCTCAGAGCTCCCCTGCTCCCCGCTGCCCTGAGCAGGGGCTGCTTCCTGAGCGCCCCCAGCCCTGTCAGCTCGGCCAGCCGCTCGCTGGGGAAGGGGCTGCAGGGGACACGGGCACCAGCTGCTTTGCTCAGGGTTATCCAGAGCTTAAATCCATGTCACAACACTCAGCCCCAGGTCCTGCCCCTACAAAGCGTAGTCGCATTGCAGCCAGTGACAATCCAGCTCGAGGGTCTATCGGATAGAGACCTGAGCAGCAGGAGATGCTCAGGAAACAAGACATCTAGAGAGGGCAAAACAAAGATTTACACTCCCTCTCCGCAGCACTGAGTGCCAGGGTCTGTTTTGGCACCCGTTACACACAGGGCTGCGTGTGGGGGCACGGGGGAGCCGTGAGGCGACTCTGAGCACCGGGCACCATGTGGGGCTTCTCCGGCCTCCTCGCCTCTCCAGCAGCATCCCAGCCTCCCTGCGGCAGGACGGGATACAGGACCTTCCCCTTTAAACAATTCAAACACTGCTTTACATTACAATAAAAAGCTTAGCGTTGCTAATTCTATTATATGTGTGCTTCTAACTCATAGGCCACTTCATTTGCGGCATCAAGTCATACACCCTCTCACATTACATTTTGCACAAATTCATTTAATATATTGCAGTTACAGATGGCTCCTCCAAATCTTCACATGGCTTCAATATTTTCCTTTCAAACAGAACCCGTAGTGTGACAGTAGAGAAATGTACTTCTGAAACACAAGCAACCCCTGGGGAATTAGTCAAGCTTTTATACATGTGGAATATTCTCCCTGAGATCCCTTCAACACCAACCCCAAAATCTTGCTAATACATCTCCACAAAAGAAAACAACATCCTTAGCACAGATCTCTGTTCAGTACCTAGCCAGCAAACAAGCTCTTAAATATTAAACTCTTGGAGCAAGAAGATGGCTGTAAAATGAGTTCTTAAGGCAGCTTTTAAAAAGCTTGAGCATTTCAAAATGAAAGTGCAAAATGTGTCTGGATAAAGCAAAGAATATGAATAGCTACAGTTCCTGCCCTTTCTTTAATCAGGGCTGAACTAATCTCTGGATAACCTCTGGAGAAGATGGAAGAGATATCTTGATATGTCACGGGAAACCAAACAAACCAACCAACCAAACCCATACCTGTAGCTGTCTTCGCTTTCCGAATCAGGCTCTTGGTCAGAATCTTTGAATTTATCAGGATCTGGTAGAGTACTCGGATCAAATTCTTCTTCACTCCCACTGTGTGCAAGGTAGGCCACGGTCTCCTCTCCACCCTGGAATGGGACAAAAGGCAAGTTACAGATGAACGAGTCTGGATACTGCCCCGAGCCACTAACATGGGTGCTGTAACAAAAACTTATCCCTGCTCAGGAAATTTCAAGACGTTCTCACGAACACATCTTCAAACGCTGCTTCACCAATCTTACCAGTCCAAATGTGCCCACCCAAAGGAGATTTTGGCAGTTGCTAATCCCACACTTCAGCAGTACGGAACTCTGCTTTTTCCCAGAAATGCTCTGCCACAGACGGGCCTCCGGACACACTCAGCGCCTGTGCGCTGGGTACTTCATAAAACGCTCAGCCAGGTTTCCTTGCAGTTAGACAAAACGCTGCCCCAGCTGAATGCACCGTCCTTGCTGGAGCCGAATTCACCATCCTTGTTGGAGCTGAATTCACCATCGCTGGGGAGCTCTGGCAGCCACCAGGGGTGACGCAGGTTCCTCAGCCCCCCAGGAAGCCGCAGCCCCCTGCAGCCCCCTGGCACCTTTCACGGCACCTCTGCGGAGGCTGTTCTGCCAACGGGCACGTGCAGGGACACCCAGGAAAACACACACACACGCAAAGCTCCTGGGCATGGCCGAGCAGTGCGAGTGCCAGGCCTTCCGCGTGGAAAAAGAAATGCAAACAGACACCGCTACCTTTTGCTTCCATAACTAAACACACACATATGGCCGCATTTCTGAGAGTGCCCATGCAAACGATCTACCGTTTTACAAGCAAGCTCACGTCAGTAAATAGTTCATTCTTCCTGGTTTTCCACCTTTCTATCCCTCTCCAGCCCCGGGCTCTAACAGTACGTTGCAGTTTGGTGCATGCACAGCTCACAGGAGCAAAACCCTTCTGCACCTTCTCATCCCAAAGGTTCCTTATCTATTTAGATAGGCAGGGAACGGGCAGACGGAGGCAGGAGGAGTCGCCACTGAGGGGCCCTCTGCTCTCGCCCAGGAGCGCTGCTAACACAGAACAAAATTGTTCCGAAAGGCACCTTCTTGGTGGCGACTTCCCCACCTGAAACGGTGAAGCTGTATGAGCTCCAAGCAGCTGATTTCCATTTCTTTCAAAAGCGAAACATCTGCTCTTTACCTGTCCCTCCAGCTGCACCTATTCCTTCAATACAGCACATCCTAACCACGTACTTGGACTAAACAAAGAGCAACGGCACCCAGAGCTGTGGTATGGAATGAAGGGCGGACTAAAACATCTGCGTGACGCGCCACTAACAGCCCCGGGCAGGCGTCTGTGAACAGCAGGCCCTGCGTTTGTGCCCTCGGTTGTGACAGCAAGAGCCTGGCCCCACACCGTAACGCCAAGCAGGACTCGGCTCTCGCTGCACACCCACAGGCACTGTCCAGAAGGAAATCTGCAGATACGTGGTTAAGACAACACCTGTAGTCAGGCAAATATGAAAAGAAAGAACTGGTAAAAATACCTCGCTGGTTCAGCAGGAATCATGAGGTGGTATTTCTTACAGGTATTGCCTGTTGCATATTCATTAAAGTATTTGTAGGTCCCTGGAATTGTCAGAAACTTTAAAGGGAACATTTATCATCCACAGTTGAATAATAGAAACTCATTATTTTTCACTCTTGCTTCAAGTTCCTATCAGCCAGTCGGGAAGGAGAAATATTACAACTCAACCTCACATTACTCAGCACACGAACTGGAGCAAGAAGTCCAAGACACAGCTTGACATGATAAACACTTGTAAAAATCCTTGTAACAAAGCAGAGAAAACCCTGTTTGTGAGAGGAAACACAGTTTTCTCTCACAAACAGGGTACGACTTACAGAACGAAGGCTGGCTCCTTCCTCTGGCAGTCACTATCTAAGAGGGCATTAGCTGAAGAACAGATCTTGGCCTTCTGCAATCGAAGCCTGAGGTTGGGCTAACGCTCCTCAGAGCACAAATTCCTGGCAAGTTCCACCCCAGGAGGCAACATATTGAGATATCAGCATGTCGGGAAAGCCTCCTGCCCTCGGCCCCAGGTCAGCTGTCGTCGGCCCTTCCCCATTTTGGATATTTTGGAAATGAGGCCAACAGAGGAGACCCCTCTCTCGCGTTCAGGAGAGGGGAACACAGGCCCAGCTTCTGCTCGTCTTTCTCACGAGATGGATGGACAATGTCCCTGCCCTGGAAAGAAGTGTGAATGGCTGGTGGAGCTCACACAAACGTGCTGAGCAGGCTACCAGAAGCTTACGAGTGAAGCAACTGATGGACCTTTTTAAGCAGACAAACATTCAAGGGGCAGTAATCTCCCAAATAGTGGAATGATGTCTCATTTCTACCAGGCAATAGGCACTCGAGAGAAAAGCATCTATTACAGCAAGATAAAAAGGGAGGGCAGAAAAGCATCCCATGAAAGATGGTACATACATAAAATACATTAAAAAAATCCATACCGGATTTAATTACTAGAATTCACATATGATAAGTATTTAATTTATAGCTAATTCAATTTAATAGGCATTCATTTTTATCTGACTAAATTTTCTTGAGTTTTCTTACGTTCAAGTCCTTAAGCAATTTATCAAGTCCCAGCAACTGGGTAGGAGAGAAGGAATTGCTTCAGCCCTGTCAGCTCCATGCACAGGACTTCACGTAAAACTCAGCAGTGGAATATTTCTGATTAATTTAAAGTTTGAGGTTTATTTTAAAGTTATCAGACTTGATTCGAGTCTGACACCAGTCATGCTTATGAAATACTAAAACATTCAGGTCCTTAGAGAGGCCACCTTTGGCTTTGGTTAGTAATGCACTTGGCTTCTCTTAGTGATAACGTTGTGCTTTTAATACTAAACAAGGGTGAGCTTTAAATACTGTTACTTCTTCCACAGAAGTACACAACTTTAAAAAACTTAGCATATTGAAGTTTACATAAAAGGATACTTAAAAGGGTAACGTAAACCTCTTCATAAACTGATGGCACTCCAAATTTCATGAATCTTCCTTTTTTCACAATTATCATTCACATAATTGTGAGAGTTTGTTTTGCACCATTTTTGTCACGGAGCATATTCACAGAAATGGACGTGTTGGGGCATTTCCTCACGGCCATCTGAGGCCAGATCCGCCTGATCTCCCGGGGCAATAACCTGATGCGCAGCTATTTGATGCCCAGACCCAGGTATTGTGTGGTTCATGAATGGAAACACAGCTTTTCATGTAGCTCGGGTGTTTGATCCAATAGGTGCTTGGAAGATCAAGCCTTAGACCAAGGCTGGATACTGACTGGGAGCCCGTGGAGCAAAGAGAGTGCAGATCTGATGAACCAAATGGGCAACCACACCACACACTGTCTAAAGCCCCTCAATGGCCTTCAAACCCAGCTCCAACTCAGCTTAATTACAACAGTCCTGCCTGGTCATGACAAACATCTCAGAGCATCTTTGCACTGAGGCAAGGATCTGGCTAAAACCTTTTTTTTCATCAAAATCATCTCAAACATTAATCCTAACAGATGACATCTACTGCCTTTCTGGGATTGGTCCTCTCACTCCTTCTAGGCTTGACTCTTCTGATCAGAAGGAAGCAAAAGGAAGCAATGCACAAAAGGGTGGGAAGGGCAGAGAGCAGGATGTTGCTGCAGGACTTCTGTCCTCACAACCTGAAGCATGCAGGCACCCATCAAAAAGCCAAAAATCTGGCTGTGAAAAGGCTGCAAGGGTTCATCCAGACAGAGGCCACAGCTCGAATGTGTTTCCTGCAGGAGGTTGGTAAAGAAAAATTGCAGAAACCATGGTGGCAGGTTAGCTTTTGGTGGCAGAGAGAGTCTTTGATACTACGATGCCCCAACTTGCCTTGCAAACGTTGGGAGGAGTCAGCCAACGCTCCTGGATCTCACGTCCCTTTGAAGGGACACCAGCCTGGTTCTTCAGGGCAAGGGACAGGTGAGTCCTGGCTGCTTCTGCAAAGCTTCTCCCCTTCCCAAGCAGCACCACTCTCACCGAGGTTCCATTTCGTGCCGTTGTTCTTTGTTCATTTTTAAGCAACCAGATATCTTCAATAATAAAATTAGCATAGCTGGGGCAGCAGAATCTTACTGCATACCAGTGGGCTCAAATAATGTCCTTAAAATTATTTCATTTTCTTTTGCAGTGTAAATGCAACAAAGGAACCTACTTTTAAAATTTCTTCTGTTATACAAGCACACGTCAGAAACACAGAAAAAAGAAAAATCATAAAATTTCGCATCAACTTTCCATTTTTTTTTGACAGCAGAACTCCTCCAGACTCTCACAGCAGCAAGCAAACATTTATCTTTATTTACAATTAATTTCTATAAAGTATCTAAATTCTGTATTAAGAGTTAACAGCAAACATAATTTTATCATGTATAAAACTTTATCTGGGACCTAAGGGTAAACTTTGATCTAAAGTCAAAATCTCTCTCCAAATAAAATTCACATGAACATACAGCACTTTCTGAATTCATTAATAGTATTAACTTAATTATTATGTACCTGCCTCTTATAGCCACTGAGGTCAGTACTATCTCGTTTGAAATAATTTTAAATTAGGTGCACAGGATTTTGAAGTCTCCAGTGTAAAGGTATTTAAAGAGCATTAGAAAACTGACTGGGATAGAAAGCCTTTAACTTTTAGAAATAGAAAGCTTTTTAATTTTAAAGTTTAAGCTTTAATTTTCAGTTGTTAGACAGTATCGAATCATAGGAGAACACAGGAATGTGCATCTACCTTTAGGCTGAGCTCCCCGGTGCCCCAGGCAGCTGCACCATGAGACCCATCAGCCTCCCGTCTCTCTTGAGCTGCACCTCAGAACCAGGTGGCCGGTTTTGTCCCATTGCTCACCCAGGACAAAATGCTCCTTCAGTGTCACCTATATAGGGATTAGAAACCCCTTTCTAATTTTAAGCCTGCTTTGGTTCATATTTCATTTATTCATATATATTTATATTCATGTATATGTATTCATTTGGCTTGTTCTCAGCCAAAAATACAAGGTCCTGGAGAGTTCCCCCCCACATTTTGGGGGTTTGTGTGTGCATTTCCCCCTTATATAAATGGCACTGATTAAGATGGGACTTTCAAAGTCTTTCTCAGCAGTTTTTTCTCAGCAATTTACAATTTGCTATACTTAAAATTACAAACCCTTGTCAACCTCAGCATTGATTTCTAAGAATTTCTGAGAAAACCCTCAAAGAGTTTTTACCCAGCATATTTGCTCTTATCTGTACTTGAATAACGGCTACACCTCACAGTTAGACCTAATGCTTTTAATTCTTTATTTTGCTCCTAGAAGTCCTACAAGGAATTCTTACTGTAAATACAAGACATTTTAGATTGTTACTGGCTACACTTGTCAATGTGATGACGGCAAAAGGGCAGCCTAATGCAATTCTGATGTTAAAAGTCAAGATAAAGCAGTTATAGTGCTATTTTAAATGTAATTCATGTTACAGACATGAGAATACAACTTAAACAAGGAAAGTTATTAAGAAAATCAAGGTGGCATTGGAAGGAAAATACAGAATAGTATAAAGAAATGACAAACAAAAGGGTTTATCCTTTTGTTATCCTTTGTTATTGCACGCAATAACCTTGATTTTAGAGGGGGATAGTTTACACATTTCTACCGAAGTTGCTGTATTGGAGAATCACAGAACGGTTGAGGTTGGAAGGGACCTCTAGAGATCATCCAGTCCAACCCCCTGCTGTTTTGCCATGAAGAATCCAGCCTGGGATGTTTAAGCAAATCTCAAAGAGCTCCAGTCTGGGCTGTGCCAGCACCCGGACACAGCGGCTGCCAGAGCCACCAAATCCCCGTCCCAGCGATTCAGAACATTTAACAGCGCAAAAGCTCCAAAATGGACGAGTTCAAACATTTTTTAATGTGAAATATTTCTAATTTTAGATTGTCAGGTATTATTTTGTTTGCAAGAGAACAAATACTACAAGACCTTTTCCATCCTTTTTTTTCTTCCCCTGTGCCTTAGGAAAAAAAAAATACTGCAGAGAATCAAGCACGTCAAAACACACGTCCAAAAGTCTAAGGGCTGCTCACAAAAAAAAAAAAATAAAAACTGACATCTTGGAACAGCATTTTAAATTTATATTCTCTACATGTAATCCTTGAACTGTCTCCTTACATTCCCTCCTCTCTCCTTCCCGTTACTTTCAGGTCCGGCGCAGTCACGGCTGTCAGCCCGGATCCAGCCAACAGTTCTGCCCAGCCCTGCCTGTGTTGCAGCATTGTCCCGCGTCCGGCCCCGGAGAGCCTCCCGCCAGGAGGGCTTTGGTGGTGCCGCTTCTTGGTGCCGCCTTGGAGTGCGACGCCGGGCGCTGCTCTCTCCCTGTCGCCAGGACTGTGCAGCGGCGGCGGAAAGCAACCAGCACCACCACTTGCTCCCTGCCTGGGATATTTCTCTTGAATGAATAGAGCAACAGCAGCGTTTAACACAGCATTATTGAAACAGAAACCTTGTAGGTCACGGAATTCCTTAGTTCTGCACTTTCTGAACCAGCTAGGTTGTATTCAGCGCACGAGAGGAAGAACAACCCTGATACTGTCCACTGGACAACCCTTCCTACCACGGCAAGACGTTCCTGGTTTCACTGTGCTGGGCAAGTCAAGAACTCTAAACATGGGACAAAATATGTGAAGAGCATGTTTGTAGGAGCCAAATTATGAATTAAACAAATTCCCCACACTTACTTGATGTTGAAATAGTGAAATTTATTTGAACTGCTATTAGAGCTTCTCAGAAGAAGATACAAGGAGTTGCTGCTCCTGGGACGGACTCAGTCGGTCGCTGTTAGAATGAGAAACAACCCCGCAGGCACAGCACCCACTCAACAGCAGCATTAGCTTCCTCTTGGCAAAGCAGCGGCCGCCTAACTGTCCAACCCCCCAGACGGCAGTGAGGGGCGAGCGAGCCAGTGCTAAGGGCTGAGAACTAAACTCGAGGCACCAGTGGAGCCAAGACAGGCCACGAACACGCACAGCACTAAGGGCCTGCAGAGAGGCACAAAGAGCCATAACTTTGCAGCAGGATTTTGAATTCCTACAAAGGGAGCAAAACAGCATTCACATGGGAAAGAGGAAAGGAGGCTGGAGTAGAGAAAGAAAACAACAGTATCCCTCGATGACAGGTTTATCCACGTGAATGAATAGCACATTCAAGCCTTAGAAATGCCAAGTGGGAAGAAAAAGATAGATAGATAGACAGACAGACAGACAGATATACGAGGCAGAATCTTTTAGAACTACTAGCTAACTGAAAGAAATACAATTTTCCATCTATGTTTTTTAAAAAAGGCAACTGCAAAGCCAAGTACAAGTTAAAAATAATTGCCAAGAGTTCCTGTTACTCAGAGAATCGGAGATAAGTGAAACAGCGTGTGTGCAATGGAGCCTGGAAATGTCATTAAGGTGCAGGGAGATGCAACATAATGATTCTCTTTTGGGAAGGAGATAGAGATCATGTAATTTATCATGTGCGGAAAATAAAGGGACAAAAGGGGGATTAAGAAACATTTAGATATGCAGCGATTAAAAACAATATCAAGTTATTGGCTTAAGTGAGAGATAGTGATGATACCCACAGTGACCAAGGAAGATACAAAAGGAGGTGCTGTTTTTTCCTTAGAATTGCCTAATCTGCAAAGCATCGGAGAAACTGGCTAAGATTTTAATTTGGACAGAAAGATAGAGCTGCAATAGAGACAGAACTGCAACTCATTAGCACAGAAATGAATTTGTGCTCAAGGATGAGATTTCTCCATTGATAAGGAGGAGAGGGGAAAAAAAAAGAAGAGGCAGAGCTGTGCAAAAGGTTGTAATGGAAGGACACTGGGGGTGATGATATTCCTGCAACTCCGAGGAGAAATCACTAGAGAAGACAAAGACCAAATGCCACAGTGGGCACATCTACCTGCAAAACCTCTAAAACACAAATATGAGGGGCAAGAGGAAGTTTTAAAATTACTGAGTCAGAGTGAGCAAATGAGATGTTCTTTGAACATTTGCAAGCAAGTGCTGTTATATTCCATCATTTTTCCTTTCAAGAATTCAGCAAGTTCCTTTAGGAAAGGCAGAATTGGAAGCACGAGGAGGGAAGAACTGGGGAGAGATTTTAAGAAGGTAGTGAAGGCACCTGGGAATGCAGATATGGGAGTTGAACAGATTAAAATGTTTGTGGATGAAGAAGATAAATTGGCAATGCGGAAAGTCAGCGTGATCATGGGTGGGATTTCTACCTTAGACCCCACAGAGTACGAGAGTGGGAACACAGAGAAAGAGCCAAGGAGCAGTGTGACAAAGCAGACCTTGCAGAGGTAGCAAAAGACTTGAGAAGGGAGAAGGACGTCACAGAAAGAGGGTGAAGCACTGCAGAAGGCAGATGGAAGACAGGAATCACCGGTGCCACTGAGGCAGGTACCATGGAGGGGCCAAGTGAGTAAGAAGAAGCCTGATGAACATGAGGGCTCTCAGAGAGCTGCATCCGTGTCAGAGGAAAAGCAGAGTACAAAAATGGATGAAATCATGAAGTGAGGACAACTTTCCATCAAAAGCCTGAGCGTTTGCCTCACAATATTTATTAGAGGTGCCTACATGCAATGGAGCATTAAGGAAATCAGATTGTCCTATCTCAAACAAAAGCCTGGGTTTTGTCCTGTCAAAATGTTCTAACGTATTCCCAGTGATTCACAACTTCAGTCTTCAGTATTTGAAATGCAAATACTAAGACATACAAATATTAAGAGCAGAAAATCCGTCACTCATCTCAGTATGTAATTAGTATATGGGATGTCTAATGGATTTCTCTCCACCCCACAAAAGACCCCAACCCATACCTGCAGTAAATCAGTCTCAAACATATTACAGGTACTGAAGTCATCTTTACAAATCCTAACCTAGGAAATTGCCATTTTCAACTGGGGACATATTATGCCTCTCTCTTGCTCATTCACTTGCCTGTTCATTTCAGCAACATCTGAAAAATCTTTATACTGCATAAATAATGTATTATATCCATAACAACAGGATATAGCACACTGCATGATTGATTACCCTGGCATTTAGCTCTTGTGAAAATAGCTTTTGTGAAACACTGCTCTATTGGAGCCCCGGAAAATTACATTTTAGTAAAACTGTCTAAGTGATCAAACTCAGGTACAGTTAGACAAAATGTTATTAACATGGCACCGAGAGGTACCAACTTTAACGTTCTGTACTGCACGGAAACCAAGCCACTTTGCATATGTTTCTTGAAGAAGCAGATACAGTAAAATCAGGGTAGACCAACTTAAACTGGTGATTAAAATCCCTACCTGTAATCATGATTAAAATCAGTAAACAATTCACTAATATGTCTCTTGTTTTACAGTTGTGAGTACTCTAAATCAAGGATATTTTTCACTGGCTTTTACAAAGATATTGGTACTATTTTAGGCTAAAATGCACATCACATTTATTTAATCAGTTCCACAGCTTAAATTAAATCCATTTAAAACTTACATTAGCAAATGGTAAATGTGCCATTGCTTATTTACCTAATGATTAATTTTTTAATCATTAGTGACAAGTTGACTTTTAATCCATCTGAAATTGAAATAATTTCAAGCAGAACTTTCATTATATATCACACATATTATTTTTAAGCTATTACTAATTAATGAGTTAAGTAGAACTATCTTAAGGATAACAGGCACACACAAGAAAAAGTTTCTGTATTCTAAAATTCTAAGTTTCTGTATTCTAAACTAACATTTATTAAAGTCCGTATTCTTTGCCCCTAAGAAGTAACTTTTGCTGTGTCTCTGCATTCCCTCTTACAAGATTTTAGGATGGCTAATACCCTCAGATCCAATTTCTATTCACCAACTGAAAGAGGAAAGCAAAAATAAGCAATGATTTTCAGTTCTTCAAATTCTAATATGGTTTTCAGCCTCAAATGTACCATACATTCAATTGCACAAATCAAATATATTTAAATTAAGAAAATATTACTTCTGAACCTGGAAAAGAAGAAATTGCTATGAAAGCAGTTTGGGAACAGCTCTCTAGATCATGGAACTTTATCAACAACTTTTTATTGCTTGAATTCTTTATTATCTTGGTAGGTTCTAAGTAGATCATTCCTCACTATTTTCCAGTTTACTTACAATTTTTAAGATCTCAAAGAACAAAATTAAAATGTATCTTCAAATAACTGTTTTGATCTTTTTACTGAGCTTTGGACTTTCCTCTACCATGCTGCTAATACATGTAAAACAATTTGAGTTTGGTGGGGTTTTTTAATCTCTTTCTCCAAATAACTGCAACACACAAAACAGAACATCAAGAGGAGTTAAGACGTGCACATTTTAATTGCATTTATTTAAAAATAAGCCACAGCATGCCTAGAAAGCTGTCATAAAAAGTCATTTTATCCTGTCTTCAGTGCTGATTTTGAACTGTGGTGCAAACAGCTCCTTGGCTGCTCCGACCCGGTGTCACACAGCCTGCTTGCCAGGGCGCTTTGCCCACGTCAGCCAATACTGATGGGAATACATCTTTCCAGATGGAAAGAGCAAACTGCAAACGGGATCTCTGGGCTTGTGCATGGGCACATCAACCCCTCGGTGCCCTGGTAGGGCCAAGCCCTGCGGGGAACTTGGCCGCCCCCGGCAGATACCAGCGAGCAACCAGAGCCCATTCCCAGCCTCCCGAGGAGGCCGCTCCAGCCTCCAGCGCTCCGTGCCCACGGAAGCCGCCTCCTCTGCTCCTCCTCAGGGAACAAGACATGGCTGCAGCACTCCTAGCACCATCTTTAAAGCCTGTCGTGATGGGGAAACCGCGGTCTATTCATGGATTCAGCTCACCATAGCTCCCAGACCGTTATTTTAGGATCTGCAGCGATTTTCCCCTTCACAGACCTGATACTTTTTGCCCTGAGGGAATGAGCTCAAGCTCGGACTGCTCCTGTCCATTCCAAGGACTCTCCCTGTTGCCCCAGCTCCTCTCCTCGCACTCAGGCCAACCACGGAAGAGCCACCTCCTTCGGCCTGCCGAGAACAGGGCCCAGCTGTGAGGCGGGCAAGGGAGCAGAGCCGGGAGCAGGGGCAGGGCTGTGAGGCGGGCAGGGAGCAGAGACGGGAGCAGGGGCAGGGCTGTGAGGCGGGCAGGGAGCAGAGCGAGGGGCAAGGCTGGGAGGAACGGAGCGGAGCAGGCGGCTGCAGGAAGGCGCCGCGGCCGCAGGGCCCGGCCATGAGGCTCCTCGTGTGGGACCGGCCTGCCCAGGCGCTCGGGCAGCCCTGGAGCCGCAGGCGGAACGGAGCAGAGCTGCACACTGTGCTCGCTAAAGGGACAGGTACAAGTCACTGATATTTACTGATTTAATCCCAGCAACAATCCCATAACAATCCCATAAACCCATAAAACCGCAAAATACTCCGTACACAGAAATTACATTCAACTGACACTTGCTCCCACACCTGCCAAACAATTTCCTAGATTGATATAATTTCTTAAACTCTCAGACTGTTTAACACTTAAAATGGCAGATGGAAACTTTTTCTTTGCTTTAGAAACTTTTTCATCTGTTATGTTAAACAAAGACAAACAAAAGCCTTTTAAATGTGACCTTGAAACAACCTTTAACATTAATACAGTTTTCAAGACTTAGCAGTATTTCTCCATTTGACAAACGATGGAGCTCAGTGCCTGGTCCTCTTTACATAAGTCACAAGTCTTTGCTAATAGAATATTTCATCTTGAAAATAATGTTTTTCTTTCCTCAGAACTACGATTCCTCAGAGCAGACAGGGTAGAATTTCAGCTTCATGAAGTCGCTAAAATTACTCCCTCCTGAGAAGTGCTACCCAATTATAAAGTCAAGTTATGATTTGATTGTATCCGCAAACTTATCTCTTCACACATGTAGCTTAAATGTGTTAAGCTCCCTTTTTAAGTTCTTGCAGTTTCACAGAATTTTGAGGGTACAATTTAATGACCTATATAAGATAAATAAATCATTTGTTATATTAAATTCTACTTGGCATACAATATTAGCACAGAGCACATTTGCTAGAGGTACCGTTAAGTGAAAATCCTTGTTACATTATGCATGACTCCCCAAAGCACTGAGTACATAATATCCATCATGAATTTCAGAACCAAATTTAGAAAGAGGTACGTTCAGACCTGTGATCAGCAATCTGACATCTCCAGTCATGAGTTTTAATCAAAGCTGCTTTCTATATGAAATCGACTTTTATTAAATAGGCACAGATTCGTGTTTTCTACATTATGCACAACTAAAAAGAGATAAGAAAGTTATTTGTAAATGGCTTTTTGTAAAAGGCTATCATAATTCAAGCCACTGTTGCCTAACTTCTCTTTCCAGTTGTGCTGAATGGCAGCCCTGGTGAACACAACCTGCCTGGGCTACTCCAGCACCTCACCAGCAACCTGCTTCAACACAGAGGCTTTGCAGGGGAAGACAAGATGATAAATGAGATATTTGAATTAAAGGTAAATTTGATTATTTTTCTGCATGGAAGTAAATTATTTAAAAAACAAACATCCATGCAAACAAGAGATTCCCAGGCACCTCAGGTACATCAAACTATCCTTAGGATTCCAAAGTCCGTTTTTTTTTAATACTGAGCATTTCTTTTTTTTACCATTAAACAGATTACCTCTAATTCTCCCTCCATTTTCCATACTCTACATCACCTTCCATGAATCTTTATAATTTCCTGTGCATCTAGATGAAGGTCATAAGGCTGAAGTCATAACTTTGTGTCGCACCAACAAGTTTCTCATGCAGATCACAAAGAGTCAGAGACAAATGAAACAGAAGCTACTACAAGTTCCAGGGAAGCCAAGATTCTTTGCAGAAAATAACCTGGAATGCAAGTATTTTTATAATGTTTCTTGACTACATCATTCCTATAACAAGCAAGTTTTTGGTACATGCTGATGAGATGCTGCATGTCAAGTTAAGAACAAACATGAAAAAAGCAGCAAAACATTTGTGGATAAACTGCAAACTACAGCCACATAATCAGTATCAGAATAATTTTAAATATTAGAAAGTTGTTTTGTTTCTGACTTTATTGTTTGTGCTTTGATGCTAAGATGTTGCTAAACTGATTTTATTGCAGACATTGCAGTAAAGGATCTTCAAGATAAATTAACTCCCTTTAGCAACAAACAGACAGTTTTCAACCTAGAATTTTGCTGGAGAGAATTAAAAATTACTTAGCCTCTATTTGGAGCTTTCCAGTTTTCTTTTTTCTTATTGTTGAATTCGTTCATTGATTTTATTTTCATATTCCTCACCTTTCTAATGTATTCAGTGCTTTTAACAGGGCTTGCATAATACACACTGCAGTCACTTCCATTTTGTTCAAGAATGATCATTTGTAAATGAAGAAGCACCAAATTATGTAGCGGAGCTTTGGAAAAGAATGAGAAGCAGGAACAAACCTCCTGCATGCTAAATACCACCAGCCTGCGAGGCCCACAAAAGCGACGGGGCCACAATGTTCTTGCCTTTATTCTACTAATGAGCCCCATTTGTTCAAAATCGGAGATGTCAAACAGAAACAGAATGAAGACAAAATTTAAATGGAGATTTTGCTAAACTAAGTGCTCCACTTGCAGATTCTTTATTTATGAAGCCTCTTTGCAGTGCAGGTGAAATGGCAAGAAGCAATGCACTGCATATGCCATAATAAGTCAGAATTTTCAGGTGATAAGCTTGAATTTCTTTTTACATTTTGAAGAAGTACTAAAATTTCTAAATTAAAATTTGAAGAAACTAAACAAAGAGTAAAAACAGAAGAATCCTACAGATGAACAATACCAGGGTTCTAGAGAAAAATTTGAGACCCATCATGACACACTCAACAGAAAATGGAGCTGACAGCACTAACTCTGCAAGGTTTGCAAGAAAGAGCATGATAACCTGTTTTTGTTTTAACTGAACTGTGGGTTTCAGTGCAGGAATTGTGTTTCCCATGGGAACATTCAAGTCCCTGCATGTTGTATGATCATTTAAAAATAAGTATAATTACAAGAAAATTAATGAAGAAGCATATCACATATGCATTTTTCTGCAGATCATGAAGATTTCTATCTGGACCTAGACTGAAGAAAACGCTCTTCAACTGTCTGCTTTTTCTGAAAAGCATGCCTAAAGAGCAAAATTAAAAAATGCTTTATCCCCTTTAGCCCTCCTTACATGGAAAACAACATTTTCTTTCCTCACAGAATACCTCACCCTACCCAACGACAGGAAGAGGGTCCCATGTTACCCACTGCAAAACACGAGAGCCCCAGGCCCGGCCTCCTCAGGCTGCGAGTCTCTGGGCATCGGGGCGCAGCGGGAACTCCCACCAGGACACTCGGCACCACTTTAACTTCAGGAGATCAAATCTGCATCCGCCCACCCAGGTGAGAGCCATCCTGGATCACACCAGTTAGAAACTGGTAGTGATCAACAGTTATAAATTATGAACAAAAAGCAGCCGATTTCCAGGTAATTTAGGCTCTGGGGGAGCAGGTGCCTTTCCTCTAAGCTGCTCCGGGTGAAAGCAGAGATACAGTCAGGTGTCCCAAAACAGACACGGTAACGAGTCCGGTCTCCCCCAGGGGAAGCTCGTCTGGATTGCCCACCCGCGAAGGCCCCTACAGCAAGATGGTACTGCAAGGATCCAGCATCTCATGGGTCCTGCTGTGCATCAAAACCGGCACTTCAGCAACTGCACATCCATGACTGACCAAATTCTGCAATCCAAGTATCTCCTACAGTCTCATCAAGACAAATCCCATATCCCCCCGATCAAGAGCTTACAGGGAAGCCTGGACTTGAGTTTGTTCTGTGCATACTCAAGGGACATGGTTTAGACTGTAAAACTTTATAAACCACTTACTTAGAGTGCCCTGCCTTTAATCTTGGCTTAGATGAGGTCGATGAAGAATAGACTAAGACCAGGCTCAATTATTCTTTACTAGTGACATGAATAAGCACATGCTTTTAAAACAAATCCTAGTTATCAGCATTAACTAGCAGAATACACAGCAATACACAGCTACTTCCAAACACGAGCAGGCATTTTGAATATCAGAGTTCTCAGTGCTTTGCCACAAGGTGTTGGGGTTTAGGACGTGCTTTCCCAAATACACCATGTAGTTCCAAAAGTGCAACTTTAACACAAACATTTACACTGATCTGTTTAAAGAAAACACTAACACTTTATTTCTAGAAGCTAATGGATAATCTGACAGACGATGGCCTATTTCTAAATGTATTAAATTTAGAAAATGGCATGGTCAGTCTCTTCATTTTAATCTCCTTACTGAGAGATTGGGAAAAAATATAAATTCAATCATTTAGGGTATTTAAGTTTAGCTCTAGTTTCAATTACTTTTTCTTTAAAATCCCATTTGACACAAGGAACACATGTTCCCTTTAGCTGTTCGGCCGTTCATGTGGTAACGCTCTAGATCAACCACAATTAAACAGCTTGTAGTTTTAAAATCACTCCAGAAAAAGTATTTTTAAGCCAGATGATGCCACAGCCCAGTGTGAGATGGGGTATGTAAAAAGGTGGTGGGGTGCAGAGGAGAGCCAGAGGTAACCAAAGGCTCTTTGAGGGTGCTAAGGGACAGAGGGATCAGTAGGGACAGAGTTTTTAAACCACATCTGCCTTCGAAGGAAGCTGGAGAAGCAGCCAAAACCCAGAGGCCACCCTAGGGGCGGTTGGATTTTCCTTCAACTTTCTGCATGCATTGCCACATTTTAACAATAAGATTTATTAAGATGCTGAAAATATCACAGAGGCACCAAAACCGCAGCTCTTCCTCCAAGTCCTCAAGTCCTCAGTTCCTTCACTCCGGGCTTTGGCTTACGTAAGGTCACCTCTCCACTTTCACCTCCTGAGAATTCTTAACAGTTCATCTGCATTAGTGATGCAGAACTTATTCTACCTAACAAGCTATAAATTAAACAACCCCCTTCTAAAGCTCAGTGTACCACAATTAACAAGGGAAAAAAACCCAAAACCTTTTCTGCATTGTTCTCTAGGAAAGAAGGTGTTTTCATCCTTCCTAAGGCATCTGAATTCTTTGTCAGCCACCAGGTGAATGACTCAATTCATGGCTCAGATGGTGCTAAGAGACAGTCTTCCCTGCTAGCAAGTCCCCAGCGTTTCACGCAAGAGGTAGCTGCACGAATCAGCCAATGTATTACTACATTCACAATGCTGTGATACTTGAAGGAAGGTGCTACATAGTAAAAGAAGTTTTTCTTTTTAATAAACTCCCTATTTAAGAAAATTAATTAAAAGCAGTTGCCATAATGCAAATGTTTTAGAACAATTTTGCTTAATGTGGCTGCCATGAGAACATAAGCATTTGTTCAAAAATATTCAGGATAACATTTGGATAGCTGGATAGCAACACCTCCAATAAACACAACTGCATCAAAGTGTTTGCTTTATAATTATTTTCTCTCTATATTTAAATAGAGTGCTACTCTGCAGACCTCATCTTGTTGCATTCTCATCAGCCAGGACTCAGAAAGCCCGAGTCACAACCACCGAAGAAGCAAAGCTCTTCACAGCGTGCACATCTGCAGCACCAAGAAGAAATCCCAACATGCAAAAGCAACACGCAAAAATAAATGTAGGGATTAACCACTGCAGCTTTTTTGCCTCATAATATTTGCAGTAGGAAAAGAGACAGATTAAAACATCTGCTCTGAGGACAGGTTTGAGAAACTTGAGATTACAAGTTCAGGAAACCTGGGTGAGACGATTGTGATTCCTAAGGAGATGCCACACGAACAGTGAGTACCACGTGCCGACCAACACGATGTACAAGCACTACCAAGGCCAGACGTGACACTGCACTGAGAAGTCTTTGACAGGTATTTTAACTCAGACAATACTACATTTTTAATACATTGATATGTTTAAAATTCCTTTTCATTTCACATCTCCACTGTCATTTGGTTCACCAAACCTCTTCCCATAACACTGCCCTGAGGTAAGTTCAGAGAGTGGGCAGCTCCAATAGGAATTGCCCTAAGACCGTAACAACTTCTCCTGGAGATAAAAAGCAGAGAATATTACTACAATGCTTGTCTTGGTCCCCTTTACCATGTAATATTTAGAAAGAACAATTCAATTCCTTGAAAGCAAAATGTAAGATAGCAGAGCAAAACCAAGTAATTCAAGTAATACAGGAAGGGAAGGGATTTGCCTGGGTCACCCAATCCAGCATCTCACAGTTGCGGGAACCCACTTGACTAAGGAAGCTGGGCCTGTTTAGCCTGGAGAAGAGAAGGCTGAGGAGGGGATCTGATCAACATGTACAAGTACCTGAGGGGAGAACGTAGGGAGGAAGGGCCCAAACTTCTCAGTGGTGGCCAGGGACAGGGCAAGGAGTAATGGGTACAAGTTGAAACAGAGGAGGTTCCGTCTCCAGAAGAGCTTCTTGACAGTGAGGGTGACAGAGCCCTGGCACAGGCTGCCCAGGGAGGCTGTGGAGTCTCCTTCTCTGGAGATCTTCCAAAGCCGCCTGGCTGCCACCCTGTGCCCTGTGCTCTGGGTGTCCCTGCTGGAGCAGGGGGTTGCACTGGGTGATCTCCAGGGGTCCCTTCCAACCTCAACCAGTCTGTGATTCTGTGATACTCAACAAACACCTTGCTCCCACATTAAAATTTTTTTCTTAAAGTTTTTAAGAGAGAGTACTAAAGAGAGTACTTTTTAAGAAAGTACTGAAAATTCCAGTGATAAAATGGAAGAAGATTTGCTCGTTGTAAGTTCCTGTGACACCTAGGAATTTTGAGATGGAAATTCTCGGAGGATTCTGGACCTCCATGGGGAAGAGGCAAAAGGAAACCCTCAACCCTAACCGGCACGGCCTGTGTGCGCAGCGAGAGCGAAATCCTGAGCCCAGGAGCAAAATGCAGCCAGGAGGCATCTAACAGACTTTCATAGCCGTGACCAGTGTCCTGTAGCTTCAGCCTCAGGAGAAGGCAGAAGGAAGTCCAACTCCAAATGAATATTAAAAGGCATTTATATGTTACTATTAAATACATCAATATATTATTAAGATACACTAATGCATAAGATGCACATACAAGCTTTCTTCAGTTCATTTTCATTTTAAACCATGGGTGAAATTACAGTTAATTTTATTATTTAATTAATCACATTTTCACCTAATACATCAAAAGTTTTACTCAGTGACTCAGTGACAATTAAGCTACACTAAAATATTTTCCTGGTCAAGGAGTATGTGAAAAAAACAGAAAAAATCTTAGTTTGAGAAAGAGCTTGCTACTGTCCAAAGAGATAAATAAAATTTATTCATAAAATTCAAGTCTACTGCCAGATACAGGAAATGGAAAACTATATTTAGAGGTTATTTTGAAATGTTTTTAAAGACCTTCCATAAAGCGAGTATCTTAGCTTTATGAGCAGACTAAGACAGAGCTTTTAAGGATGAATTTTAAAGATTCTACAAGTGAATAAATTTACAAAGTAGATACGCAATGGTGCAGAGAGAAATAAATAAACTTTCAGATGTTCCTCAAGCTACTAGCTACTAAGTGCAACCACAATCAAGAGTATTAGATCTACTTTAATTAGTCCCAATGCCTTTTAGAAAGCATTCCTGAAAACAAGATTCATGACAATGGTTCATAAACAACCAGAAATTATCACTATTTCAAATGAGATGCCTTCTTTTCTGAGAACTTAGGAACTGATATTTTGTTATGCATCTTCTCATCAGTCACACATTGAGGTGTCATTCCAGAAATCTGAAATATTTTGAAGCTCCTGTGAATGCTCTCAGTGACACGGGAAAAAAATAAACACTTTTATGTATGCAGACTGCCTTCATCTTTTCAATACTTCTTTTGTGTTCCTACCAAGGAGGCTTTTAGGAGTTTAATTCACTCAGTGTCTGACAGTCAAGACAATTAACAATTTGTTAAAATATGAACAATTTCAAATCGAATGTTTTTGAAACACAATGCTGAATAACTTATATAAGGAATTGTCTTTCAAACGCCCATGAGAAAAAAACAAATACGTTTTTTTTTTTAGCACATAGAAAACCTTATTCTCCTGCATCTGTAATATTTCTAAATATGTCACTCCTACTTGGTGTTTAAGTTGGTGGATCAGCAGTCACAGATGCTATCTGTTTTATTCTCTCAGGCCTTGCCTACATTTTTGTTTTTTTGATTACTCTTAATATCACTGGTTATTACCAATAACGCCAACAGACACATTAAAAAACTCCCCAGGGTAAGCAGAGTGTGACTTAGAGTAGCTCTTCCCTGCCTATCCGTAAGAATCACAGACTGGTTGAGGTTGGAAGGGACCTCTAGAGATCACCCAGACCCACCCCCTGCTCCAGCAGGGACACCCAGAGCACGGGGCACAGGGTGGCAGCCAGGCGGCTTTGGAAGATCTCCAGAGAAGGAGACTCCACAGCCTCCCTGGGCAGCCTGTGCCAGGGCTCTGACACCCTCACAGTGAAGAAGTTCTTCCTCACATGGAGATGGAACTGCCTGTGTTGCAACTTGCACCTGTTGCCCTTTGGTGTTCTGTCACTGGCCACCACTGAGAAGAGCTTGGCCCCTTCCTCCCTACATTCTCCCCTCAGGTAGTTTTATAAGTTGATAAGATCCCCTCTCAACCTCCTCTTCTCCAAGCGAAAAAGAGAGCTAAGAAAGCAAAGAAAGCTTTTACCTGATTTGTAATCAAAATAGATCTCTCCCAGAGAGGCAAACCTAGCATTTTCTGAGCAAAGAACGAGCAAACGAACACAGAGAAGCCAGCAAGCAGCAACTGCAGCCCCTAACCTGGTCCTCATGCAGCAGCATCTTCATGTAAGTTAAATACATGAACTTGTCTTATCTTCCACAGTATGGATGAACTATGCACTTACCAACAAAATTACCCCACAAAATTTAGTCACCAGAAAACTTTATTTCCAGTGCAACAATATGGTGTAAAAAGTCCATTCACCAACAAACCAATGCCCCCTATACCTACATATTTAAGAACACATCAATATTGAAGTATCTTGAAAGTCGCTGATAATCTTCCTTCCCCTCCTGAGGCTCTAGCAGCAGACCTCCATTCTGCCAAGGGCCAAATCCCATCATCTCAATCTTATCATTTTATTAACAATTTGTTAACAATATATCTTATAGATGCGGTCAAATTTGATGCCACTTTAGTACAAGTAAAAATACACATCTTTCAACCTGATACTTTTCAATTTTCTGTGCTATTGCTGAAATAGAGTATGACCTAATAAACAGAGCAAGCCTACCGGGCAAGATTCAGCTCAAGCTTGTACCTGATAAGATCATCCAGACAGCTTTCCTACCTCTATTTTTACCTCTTCTAATTTTAGCTGTTTCTCTGCTTTATATCTGTCAATTTAGACCTTTATGTAAGTTTTGTACAATTTTACTGGGAAAAAAACAGAACTATTTAAAGAAAGAAAATACCATATGTAGCAATACAGTGCTAAGACATGAGTGGTGCAGGAGCAAGCAGGTGGCACAGACATGTTTTTGAGTGCCAGATTTAGTTACTGCTTGGTATCCGCTCACCTCCTACTGACTGAAAACTCGAAGTCTTAACCCTAAGTTGGGAGGAACCAAAACCGAGTATGGTAGGTTGTAGAAATGTTGGTGGGGAAAAAAAAATCCTCTGAAGGCTCCTAGGTGAACCTCCCACTCAAAGCTGTACCATCAACAGGTAAGTACAGCTAAGGCCTTGTCCAGCTAAGCCTTGAAAACCTCCAAGGAAAGAGATTCACCACCCACCCCCTCTGTGTAACCTCTTTCAGTCGAAGCACTATGTTCCCAGTGAACATGCTTCTCCTAATATCCATTTCCAAACTGACAAGGCAGAGTTTGGGGCTGTTGTTCCTTGTTACATCATCCACCAGTACCAAAAACCATTTGGCTCCACTGTCTTTGTACCTGACTTCAAGTCAGGTAATTCCAGAGGGCCCTTTAGCCTCCTCTCCAAACTAAACAAGTCACACTCCCTCAACCTCTCCTTATGGGTACGTGCTCTATGTTCCAAAGCACCTTGGCAGACGTCACTAGACCCTCACCATTTTCTTCATATCCATCTTGAACTGGAGACCCCAGAAAGACCCTACTTGCCCTACTGAATTTCATGAGCTGAGATTGAATGTCTGCTCTACAATCCCACAGCTCCTCAGCCTACAAGTGAGAAAACTACAGAAAGCCTAAAAGCCTTCCTGAAGTCAGGGCATGTTACGTGCACTACACCCCATACTGTCCACACACAGTCATTTCATTTCAGAAGGCAATCAGGTTGTCAAGCTTTCTTGTCCTTAGTATATCTGAAAATGGACAAGCTTCATGATCTCTCAAGGGACTGGGACAAACCTAATCTGCCTAATTCCCTGAACTCGACTAATTCCCTAATTCCTTGACTTTCTTAAAGTTGGGTACAAGATCGCCTCCTTACAGACAGCAGGCCCCTCTCTCAGCTGTCCCCATTTCTCACAAATTATAAACGGGGGTTTTCCAATCATACCATTCAGTTCTTTCAGCACCCTCAGGTGAACCCCCATCCAGTCCCACTGGATTTGACTTTGTCCAGCTTTGCAAAGTCCCCATGAGCTCTGTGCAGTGAAGAGGCTCCTTAGCATGGATTCCTCTCTTAGTCCTCTTCCTTCCCAGGACTCCTAGGACTCCTAGTCCTCTTTCTCCTGCCTACCCTCCACCAATATCTACCACCCACCGCCCCCACGGCCTCTAATTCTAGTCCACCAGAATCCTGTGACTGGATTCAAACTTGAAGTTGTTCTTGTTGCCCAAACTGTGCTTGTTAATGCAGAGATGCCAGAGAAGTTCAAAGTGAATCAGAACAATGAACAAGAAAATGCTTAGCAAGAAAACATGGAGACGTTCAGTACATCAGACAAAGCTAAGGGAAAAACATGCAAAAGAAAATAAGGGCTTAAATTCACAGAGTTTGTTAAGTGGCAAAACAGTGAGCTTAGCTCAGGAGCAAGAACGAAAAGCAGCATGGATACACCAAGTATCTTCTTTCTTACTTATCTCAGAATCATTATGGTTGGAAAAGATCTTCAAGATCAATCATATTTTGAGAATAAGAGAGGAGCAACCACTAAGAAAACACAGAAATTTGCAGGAAATAAAAGAACAAAACAGTTAGGACAACAGATCATTTCAGAAGCCCAGCAGATAAAAAGGGCATCTGTAGAGGAAAAGGAGAACAGAAGAGGATTCAACAAGGGAAGCATGAATCCCAGCTGAACGCCAATGTGAATCAGGCCCAGCACACGGGGCCGAGCTGTGCTTCTGTGCAGATCAAGTTCAGTGTGATGGATACAGCGAGGCTGGGGAGGGCGGCTGGCAGCTGCCACCATGAGAAAGGAAAGGCGCCGCCAGGGAAAGGCGCCGCCAGGAGCTGCGGCCACACTGAGGCAGCCAACGCTGAGGCGGCTACGCTGAGGTGGCAGCGCTGAGGCAGCCAACGCTGAGGCGGCCACGTTGAGGCGGCCAACGCTGAGGCGGCAGCGCTGAGGCGGCCGCGCTGAGGCGGCCACGCTGAGGTGAGGCGGCCACACTGAGGCGGCCACGTTGAGGCGGCCAACGCTGAGGCGGCCACGCTGAGGCGGCCGCGCTGAGGTGAGGCGGCCACACTGAGGCGGCCACGCTGAGGCAGCTACACTGAGGCGGCCGCGCTGAGGCGGCCACACCCAAGCGCAATGGCCCCACTCAACCCCAAGGGCCTGTGGCCACGGCCGCACTGCAGGCTTCAAAAAAAGGACAAAATGGGACAGAGGGAAGGGCATCGTCCCCTTGTGTCTCCATCTTTGCTGACTAGCGGGCAGGGTTTCCTGAAGCACAGGCTGCCTTTCGACAGACAAGGTGTCTCGCATAAAGGCAACGCGCTGCTGAGGGATGTCGTTGAGGGGCCATCAGTCCCACGGTCCTTGAGAGCACAGCTTCATTATTTCGGATCCAGCCTCAAAACGTACATACAGCCTTCTCAGCTGAACTCCTTTCCCGCAGTAACCTTCCCATCCCCGGAATCTGCACAAGGACACTGACCAATTAACAAAATGGAGAGCAGGGAACATGGCCCTTCCGTTCCTTCTGGGTCAGCTGCTGGGGGAAATGAACTTCTGCTTGCTCTTTCTTTTGCCCTCTTGTATATTATTCATGAAAGTCACAAAAAATATTAGCAGAGAGATATAAAATATTTAAATATATATATTTTTTAATATGCATCATAGTCAAGTAAGAATTAGTCTCAAATTGCAGTCCTTACTTCTGCCAGGCTGGGAAGCTTCTCAGTTTTCTTTAAACTCACTCATCTTCGGGCTATTTCACTTGGCTAATTCCTTAGTGGAAAGTTGTGCCAGAGGAGACAACAGCCTCGAGCACCTCCCCAGGCCCGCAGGGTTGGCAGCAGCTCACACGGAGGCAGCCGGGGGGAGAAAAACTGCTGTGTTGGTTTTGTTTTGATTTGATTTTTGATGCCTGCAATATAGCCACAACCTACTATTATATTTATATGTGCAGCTTTAATTTAGACTAAATTAAACAGCATCTGTCATCACAGCACTAAGGTGAGATCAAACACTCAAAATAGGGTCTTTCAGATAGGATGACTTTTTCCCCTTATTTCAGTAGAGCCAATTTCCAGTTCTTGTTTCACCTCTTCAAGGACACAATATCCATCTTCATACTGCTCTTCTGGGGATAACAATTAATTACACAGTAATTTTTACCAGTGTAAAAAGCTGTGGAAGAAAGCTGCTCAGGTAGGAAGTTGCAAACAAGTACTTAAATAAAATATCGATGATTTCTATAAATGAAATAAAATATCATGAAACAATTACATTAAATTTATATTTGGTAGCTGTTAAATGATATGTTTGGACTAACACTGGAATTATTCAATGTTCCTGAAAGCCTCCGGAGTTGATAAAAGTGCTCCTTAAAGGAAAACTACACAAAATACACTTTTCTGATAGCATCTTGGGGGCACATTTTTGGATAGGACAAATGGGTGCTTAAGAAGCTGCTATTTTGTCGCAAGTACAGAGCAGGTATAAGCAACAAGGTCAAGTATTTCTTTCAAAATAGATCTGATGATTACATGACTGACAACCTAACTGAAATTCAAAACAGAGTGATTTAAGAAAAATAACATGTATAGCCCTTAGAGAGAACAGAAGCAACTTAGAAAGACCTCAAAACTCTCATGTTTACACCTAACAAGACATCATCTTTGACCAGAAAATAGGAACTGAGCGAAAAATGTAAATCTACCACTTTGATAACAGCACTAAGCACCAGTACCTACTATTTGAAAGCATTGAGTAAACATTAAAATTGTTAGGAGATCCTTGCTTTTATATCCCTTCCTCACCATGGCCACAAGGGAAACCCCTGGCCAGCTGACTCCAAGCCCTAGGCAGTTTCCGAAGGCTGCACAAACGTGGGCAGCAGCTCAGAAAACAAGGTATTAGCAAACTTGAGAGCATTCTCAAAACTTGAGAGCTCTCAAGTTAGACATAGTAACAACAGCACAAGAATGATTGTAAAAAATAAACTAGAATAATATAATATTACCATATTAACCCAAAGAAGTGGGTTACTGCCTGTAATATTCATAGTATTTTTCCACACAAGTTTAAATGCCTAGGAATGAATTTCCTAAACCATCTGCATCTTGCAAGTCAGTCAATACCTTGAACACAGTGGTAATTTTCTTAAGAGCTGGTTTTAGAAATATAGATGTGACCTGCTAGGGCATGGGAAACTAAAAACACTAATAACTTGACATTTTAATAGCGCATGAATTATGAAAGAAAATGGACTGCCTGAGATAATCATTTAAAATGAAACCTAATGATCTTAATTAATTTCCAGCTCAAATGTCGCTAATGTAAATCAAGGAAATGTAAATTGACTTTGACTGTAATTAATCAGTCAATCACATTTCCTCGTCTACCTCCAGTTCATGTGGTCAAATGAGCCACAAGATGTTGGCCAAACCCTACAGTTTGTCCAGCAAGAACGAGCAGAGCACAGCAACACACACCAGACACTGCACTTTCTTCTGTGTAAATTAAGCCAAATCCCATTGAATAGTGCTCGTTGAGGTTTTAGATCAGTTCATCTGTTTGAACATCAATTAAAAAAATGATGTTTGAAACATTATACTGAAATGCACTACCACATAAACAGCAAGCTAAAGAACATAATTTGAGAACTTCATAAAGCTGCTACATTGCTATCCATATTAAAACTACATGGAAAATCAAGTGGCAAATAACTGCATTAAAATTCTTTCTCAGCATTACGCTGAGATTTTTCTCCTCAGTGGCAAACTCTTTACTTACCTATGAGTAGTAAAACTTTATTTTGCACAACAGCTTTCAAGGCAGCTCTACCCATTCAGAACCATCTGCCTCAAACCAAGAGGTTTTATGTCCTGGGAAACCAGAGTTACCCTTTTTTGAGACATGAGACTCTCTCTCCCAGGCCACAAAGACAAATGTGGCTGGGGAAATGACCATGAGCTCTGCACAGGCAAAGCCCAGAGCAGCAGCATCACTCTGCACAACCACTAAGTGCCCCACGCAGCCACTGCTGTAAATGCAGCACAGTGCAAGAACAAGAATCTCTCGGATTACTATGGCTATAGTTCATTTCTCTAACAGCAATTTAGAACACAGGGAAGACATCGAGACTTCCTCCCTTCCTCACTAAAATGGAAGGTCAAAGACAGGGGAAGACCGAGCACCAAAGGAAAAAAGGGAAAAAAAGTACAAATAGAAGAGAGGAAAGGACACTGCAGGCAAATAGCAAGCGAAGGGCAAGGCAAGCTATGACTGTCTATGAAACAGAAATCACCACTAAACACCAAGCATCTCAGGAGCTACCCTCAGAGGTTAGCTAACCTATTTCCAGGTTTTGGGGAAGTCACTATACCAAAGAAAGAGGAGGGGTAGGAATGGCACAAAAACTTTTGCAAGGGCTGTTCATTGACTCCTGGCTTGCCTACATTCATCCCAACCACACATCATCACAACACACAGGACAAGTCACAGTTCTCAGCTGCTGCAGTAAACTGCATTTTCCGGGGATAAAAAGAATAGGCAGCTAAAGAACTGAGCTGTGAAACCCAGTCTCACAGGTTGGCAAATAAAATACTTGCAAATCAACCATTCCCTGGACTTGCACTACCAGCTTTGAGAACAGGGCCCTACTGTATCAGGTTGCACACATGCGCCTCGTAAGCAAATGATCTGGCCACTTTTCAGGGCGTTCTGCACAGAGGGGCTGCTGGAAGGTGAGGAGGAAGCTTAGTTCTGCTCTCTCACAGGGCTAAGCTCTGCACTACTACAGTTCACCACAAGCTTGATTTCAGAAGGAATTATAAAGAACGGAGGACTCTGCCCTACAAAAAGTTTAGTAAAGGTATTTAATGTGTCTCAATAAATTAGGCAAAGACTTAATATCCAGCCTTGATTGTCTTCTTTCTACATGAACTTCAGCTTTTATTCTTTTTCCTCGTTTTCTGGACCTCTTCCTACTCCAACCTTTGTGAACTGACGGGGACCAGAAGTGCCCAGCTCCACAGCTATGACGAGGCCCCTTAGGTTCTCACTCCCAGAGAAGCCTTTCAAAAAACTGGGTGCCACGTTATTCCCTGGTAATTCTGACATAGTTAATAGGAGAATTTACACACCAATTTTCATTCACCTGGGGTTTCTTGCAAGACTTTTAATGCAATAACCTACAGACACAAGGTGCAGGTGCCCCCAGCCCTCTCCCCATAGGGGAGAAGGGATCGACTCCCTTAATCCGCATCCCTGAATTCATACGGAAGCGGACAGGCACTGGCAGCTTTTCTTGACTTCCAGCGATGAGCTCCGCGCCTTCCTGGTGTCCTTCTAGCAAGCGGCTTCTTGCCGGAGTGTGACCGTGTGCAAGCTGGAAACCGCCCTGCAGCCCTTCCGACAGCGAGGGAGAGGCGGCCTGGGAGGCAAAGAGCCACCCAGCAGCTCCAGCACCTAAATATAAACTGCACATACGCACCTGAGGGAACATCACGAACGCTACTAACTCTCCTGACCAGGCAGTACAGACACAAAAAAACCTTTTCCCTAAAAAACTAAGCATTTATTAAGGCTTTGCTGCCAGATGGTGCTATTACCATCCTTTCTGTTGCTCTCTGTTGTTTCCACATGACAAAAGGCACCCGGAGGAAAACAGTAGCAACTTGAATTCAGCTCCTTCACAAAACGCAGAAAAGAGGATGGAGAAATGAGGAGCTAGAATCCTGGAAATCCAAAGTAAAAAATCTCACAAAAGACTAGAGAAAAATGAGAGGAGAAGGCAACATTAAACAGGGAAAACGGAAATTGCCACGAGGAAAGGGAACCTTGAGGGCAAAGCGGAGGCAACGCAGGAGGAGCCCTAGGGGCTCCCACCAGAAGCAGCCCGTGCGCTGCAGGGGAAGCAGCAGCGACTCTCCGCGCGCTGTTAAACACCGTTCAGGCAGTTAGCGCGGGGGCCCCAACCACGAACCGGGCGGTCTGACCAACACATCTCACAGCTCTTCTGTTAACAGCGCTATAAGGCTGGCACTGCCGTGCTACAACACGGGGTGCTGCACTGCTGACCCCGAGTATCAGACAGAGGGAATCTGATAAAACACCTTTAAACCCGACTGAAGAAGATGTTGCGGGAGTCGTGGGAGTTTTTTCCTTTCCTTTCAATGCGCATTTAAAATTCAGCAGAAAGCAGCTGGAATCCTGGTGCCTACGCGACCCTGGAGAATTGTGAAAACAGCCACCAGAAGAATTTTAAAACGCTGGCAACTGCAGGATTATCAGGCAGGGTGGAGATAATGGCTTTCTGATTGCACAAATCAATTTTCATCACTCGCAGCAATTACGATTGCTCGCGGTAGATACCGCAGGCTGCGCACGACGCTGCAAGCGACACATTCCCAGAATACAAACAGAAGGGATGCTGAGAAAACAGAGCTGCCTCATGTAAACCCAGCCAGGACTCCTTCCTTCGTGAGGACGTCGGGAGCAGCTCACTGCACCTGGCAGCCTCCCCGGCCCGTGTGCGGCTCCCTCACTCTCCAGGAGCTCCTGGCTCAGACGGGCGGCAGGGCAGGGCCCCCGCAGCCACAGCCCGGGTTCCAAGCAAGGGGAACACAGAGCTGGGAGCGGGGAGGAGGCTCAGAGGAAACCAGGAGAAGAAAATTCAGATGCAGAATAAGGGCCTTTGAAGAGTTCTGGTCCAGCTTGTTCATGAAATGCAGTCACCCGCACCCTATCTATACAGTCAGGACTGAGGTGTACGAATGCCCGGGTTGTTTGCAAAGGAACAGACTCTTTTCACCAGATGGGAGATGAAGGCAAGGCCACACGGAGAGAATTGCACCTTCTTTAACTAATCTTTGTGAGAGCTGCTGCAAAGACCAAATCCTTACACCTAGGGTCTCTTATGGGTTTCCCTCATCTTCACGATTGCAGCAGGAGATGGAGAAAAATGTTAAGATGTTTAAAATTTCTTTTCCAGGTAGAGCAATAAAGGCATCTGAGGAGCATTCCAAGGCAAGAACCACCACAAAGAACCACCCTAATGAGCTTAGTCTGCTACTTGAAACACATATGGAGCTGCTTCTGGAACAAAGCAGGCGAGCTTGGTGGAACAGCAGCAAAACGTGTGCTACGAGGGAGAGAAGTTTTAAATCCTGGTGACAAGACAACATGAGCACAACATGACAGAAAACCTTCACAAATGATATATCATGAATAGTCACCTTAAACAACAGTTGTGTTTACTGAGAGGGAAACCACAAAGGCCGGACAGCTGCTGTCACTCTAGAGCTGCCTTTTCCCTTTCCTCTTTCTTAAACTTACCAATGTGCCACTTCAGCACATTTGAATATCATGATACTAAAAAGGGCAGAGTAATTAGGCCCATATATATCAGTGTACTGTAATCACAGCATCTCACAGAGTCTCCAGAATTCTTATTAGCCAAGAGGAAGATGAAAGAGCAGCAGGATGGGAGTGCAGAGCTAAGGCTCCCTTTGCCCTCTGGACGCTTGTTCAGCTCTTCAGCTCACATGGACATGCCCAGGCCGCGCTGCAGAGGACCCGTGAAGCTGGGCAGGAAACGCTCTCCGTTCCACATGCTGGTACTCAGCAAAGCACAGGACACTGTGGGGGTTTTCTTCCCAAAATAAAGTATCTTCTGTAACATGTTGAAGGCTCTGAAGCTCAGCAATGAAGCTAAAATAGCTCTAAGGATCCTCTTCCAACACTACCCAACTTACAAGGGTTATTGAGGTATGAGAGGCTCCCTGAAGAGCACTGAATTAACAGTGCAATCCTGCTGGCTTTGTGCTTAGCTGCTGGAGATGTTTTGTGAGCATTACCCTGGAAACTTAAGGGAGTCACTTGCAAGAAGGGAAGACAACAAGCTTTTGTCTCGGCTAAACAGCGGAAAATTGAGGGACACTCATCCTGCCCTCTATTCTCACAGCACCATGTTTCATCAGAACTGTAACCAAAATACCTAAGAATAAAAAAGGATCTTAAGGGAAATAATATTTTTTCCTGTTTCTTTATCCTAAGCTTGGAAATGAAAACAGAGCAGAGCAGTCAGCAGTGGAAGGGTCAGATCTGAGAGCATCTTGAAGGTGACATTCCTTAACAAATGCAGGTGGAAGGAGGGAAGAAGCCACCATGCTGTTCCTCTGGGGGAAGCTCAGATGTAAGCGATGTGCAGGAGAACCAAGACATTCAGTTTATCAGAGGCTACCAAAAGCAGTAACATTATCTAAACACACTGTCAACTGAGTATTAAAACAAAGAACAGAAATTGCAACATACAGATAAAAACATGAAATTCAGGCATCAAGCAAGTTTAGAGTAAAAAGATAAATCTTATTTGATGATCTCTACAGGATGATTTTGAAATGAAAGTTATTTAAGCATCTCTTTTGGCAATCATGGTTTAATATTCTAGAGGCCAAAATAAACTGCACCCAAAGCAGTTCCTTCCGCTTCCTCTGCCAGCATCATTCCCCCAGCACCCACCTGAACAACCCGCACTCACACGGATGCCTCCAGCCCCACCATCCTTCTGGTCTTTCCCACCCAAGGAGGAAAATATGCAATGAGGGAAGACTGAGTGAGCTGGGCCTGTTTAGCTTGCAGAAGAGAAGGCTGAGAGGGGATCTGATCAATATGAATGATCAGAAGGATGAATGAAGGGAGGAAGGGGCCAAACTCTTCTCAGTGGTGGCCAGTGACAGGACAAGGGCCAACGGGTACAAGTTGAAACACAGGCAGTTCCATCTCCATGTGAGGAAGAGCTTCTTCACTGTGAGGGTGACAGAGCCCTGGAACAGGCTGCCCAGGGAGGCTGTGGAGTCTCCTTCCCTGGAGATCTTCCAAAGCCGCCTGGCTGCCACCCTGTGCCCCGTGCTCTGGGTGTCCCTGCTGGAGCAGGGGGTTGCACTGGGTGATCTCTAGAGGTCCCTTCCAACCTCAACCCTCCTGTGGTTCTGTGCAAATGAAATCTGCCTTTATCAGCTGGAGAAGCCTTGGCTCACCTGGAGTAGGGAGGTGGCTGGGTATGAAGGAAAGACACGGGAAGGGCAGGGACTGGAGGCAGAGGTGCCTGAGGGGAAATGCAGTTTCTCTGCAGAAAACTACAGCTGAGTCGAGACTGGCGGGTGATGAGTGAAGCTGCACTGGACACAGGCTTCTCCAAGCACACAGGCTGTATCCACCACCACTGAGAGCTCCCTGAAATTCAGCAGCTGGAATTCACTAATATAATTCAGAGAATTCCTTCGTAACGAACACAACTGTAAAGAGTTATCTGTGTTCAAACACTCATGCAGGAGAAGAAAAGGTCAAACTGGGAGCATAAATTACCAAGTCTTCAGACTTTATCTTCAGATATGATTGACAAACGCTCATTTAATTATCACTCATTTGCAAAATATTTATTTTGAACCTATTAAACCAATATGCAAGGACTTGATCCCAAAGTCAAAGGCAATTTGCCAACACTTCCCACCAAAATCTCACTACAGGAAAATGCTGTAATTTTCACATGGGTCAGTTTTACAGGTTGCCATGAAAAATTAATGAAAGCACCTTTGGGTGAAGTGCAGCATCTCCCCAAAAAACGTAGTAATATTCTCATATACTCATATACTACTAATGCATATTATGCATTTTGAAGCCTAAGTGTTATTTTCTGACCTTCAGGGGGCACATTCCAAATTCTGGGAAACCTCGGTTTTGGGATCAGGCACATTTGAAGTACACAAGAAGAAAGTCCTAAATAAACATGTATGTGTAAAGCCAACCTGGCCCTTGCAACGCTACCAAAGGCTGTGTGCACGGGCTAACCAACCCACGCAACTCCCTCCCTGTTACATGTCCAGGCACCAGAAATACTGATTTGGTTACATACAGTTGATTACATGCCAAAAAGACAGAATTAAGAACAGCTTAAAACAATTTACGTGCTGTACTACCTGGAGTCATCAGCATATTATTTCTAATAAGCAAAATGGACATGACATTTCTTTAGAGGCACATACTATCTGCTTATAAATAGTAACTTATGTATTGATTTAAAAAATATTTCACAACACAGGTAGTTCAGAATCAGTGATTTCTGTTTTCACTATAAAACTTGAACCTACCTGAAATTGTGCTTCTGCCTTAAGAAACATCTTGAAATTACTAAATCAGTATTTTAAAATATTGACGCCATATTCCTTCAATACTCAATTACTCCATTCATGGAGCATAAGGAAATTCAGAAGCTATGCAAACAAAATTATGAAAAAAATAAGAACCACACACAGTTCCCTGCAGAACGTGGCTATGTGTACATTTTTCAAGTGTTCACAGGCCACAGTGACTCTACACTGAAGGCAAATCATTTGTTTCCCACAGGGAGGGCAACCATCTGCCTCGCCAGGCAATTTGGGTTGCAGGCTCCTCGCACAAGGGACACTGGCAGAGTCTCCAGCTGGGCAGATCTGCTTGGATACATTTTTACCATGTTTGGGTTTGTGGATCACAAACAACTGTTAGGGAGGAACAATTTTAAGTTCTTCCTAACTGTCAGGCAGTGTTAAGAAGCTACAGCCTAGAGTCGCCCTCCTGAGACCTTCCATGGGCACGAGGTTAACGGCACAATCCCCACACTCCAGGCCCTTGGAAAGACCTGGCCCTGAAATCCGGCTTGAACTGCACAAATTGCAGGGATCTAAAGCAAAGGTTTCCCAACAGCTTCCACTGGGTCATGAGAAGTGACCACAACTAGGACACTTCTATCTTCACCACTTAACCCTCTGATCATTAGGGTGCAGGGCACTCCACAAGACATTCCCAACAATAGTTAGTAACAAACTCAAAGCAATTTGGGAACCACTGGTTTCAAGTATTCCCAAGAGGCATAGGCCAAATTCCCCCTTTACTCTCACACACCCCTCTCTGGGCTGAAATTATGTTTTCCCTACACAGGGAATTTGGCACCTCTAGCCTAACCACAAGGCTGTGGGCTAGGAAAGGAAAAGGAAACTCAAGGCATAAGCGGGGCTGCCAGGAAGTGTTAGTCAGCCCCAGCAAGTACATCAATCACACACACTAGATGCTGAGTTTTCAGCACATTTTGAAGATTATATTTCTCCCGATGGGTTCTTGGCCATGGGGACTCCCTTTCTCATTTGAACGTTGCCACTGGGCAGAATGAGCTACATTCAACCTGTTTATGTATCTCATACATCACATGAAGGTTAAGGACCAAACATAAGACTAGAAGACCCGTAGAAGCCAAGAGATAGGGATGGAGGGGTCAGTATTTTTTGGTTAAGATCTCAACAGAACAGGCCCAAGGAGAGAAAAATCCACTTAGCAGTGAGGTGATGTAGGCAGATACCAATTCCTGAACGTTTCCTTTTCTCTGCAGAGGAGGATGTGGGTGTCCTGGTGAACAACGAGTTGCCCACGAGCCAGCAACATGTCCTAGTGGCCAGGAAGGTCCACGGCAGCCTGGGGTGCCTTGGGAAGAGCGTTGCCAGCAGGTCCAGGCAGGTGACCCCTGCCTCAGCTAAGAAATCCTATCAGGAATGTGCATCCTGCCATAAAGCAAGTAATCCATACTGACAAATACGAGGGATTTGCAAATCACCCAGGAGAGCTACGTTACTTTTATAACATGTAATACAATTGGTTTTCTGGGGTGTTTGAGTCTTTTAAGACTGTAACTCTAAGAAAAAAAAGCTCACAAAATCTAAAGCCATGAAGGATAAAGCTTTGTTAAACTGAACAACTTACCTGGCCTGCACGGCACCAGAGTTGAGGGCCAAGCACAAGTTGCTGTCACCACGTGCAGCCAAACTCACAACACTCCAGGATTTTTTAAGCCACTCACTAGATGAAATGGCAGAACCACCAGACTACACAGTTTGCACTGTAAGCTCCTGAAACAGCAAACGCTTGGGAAGGTTATCCTCAAACAACGGAATATTGGCAGGTGCCAGGAACAAGGCAGGAAGATGTGACAATAAAAGCAAAGCAGCATTTATGAGCTAGCAGGTACACCAGCACTTCTCCTGTAGCTGCTGCAGGGCAGGAATGGCTGGGCTGACCCAGGGGCCCCGGGGCCCTGCTCACGGGCACTGCCTGCCCAGCTCCTTCTGGCAGATGCTGATGCCTCCAGAACGGGGTTGGGTTTTTTGCACCATGTTGGGTGCCCACAGCTGAGGACCCCAAAGCAAATCCCGAGGTGAAAATGGCATCTGATCCTGACTCCTGCTCCAGTTCTCTTCCCACCCCACAGACCTGTTCAAACACCCCTGGAAAATACCTTTACAGGAAAATTACTGTTCTTTGAAACAAAACCCTTCCACTTCAGAACACTGAACACATCCGGACTCCTCCAAGGCACCGAAGAGCAAAGCGCTCAACTCGCTAAACGACATATTCAGCCATAGGATAAAGCTGCAGAATTCCGTGATTCCGTGATATTTCGCTGCACTGCAGCTTTAACCTCCATTTTACAATTCAAATGAGATTTAAATGTCCCTTAATTGTTTATATTAATAAGGAGGGGCAAGATTACAGGAAGCTGGCTTTGCTTCTGGCAACGTGCACCACGGCCAGCCCTCCACCACGGGGCCAGGCGCAGGCCGGGCTCTGGGAATACGGGCTTCTCCCCTGGGAACAAAGGGGCACAAACAAGGGCCCCATGGCAGTGGGGGTCCCGCGCCCAGCCCTTCGCAGGCGCTGAAGCCAACGCTCATGAATTATGGCTTCATATTTGGAATGCAGAAATACATAATTTTGGTCATAACACGCTCCACAGGCTACTACTGCAACGTAATTAATAGTAATACAAATAGTAATAATAATAATAGTTTGATAAACGAACTCTTTGGGCTACAGGTTATTATTAAAATAAAACAAATAACAGCAAACAGTTCAAAATACAAATGACCAGAATAAAGGGGGTAGTAGCAGTGGAATAAAACACAACCACAGCTGCTTTGAAGTAACGGGCAGTTTGTATCTGCTGATCTAGGCCTTTTCTTCAGCTGCTAAACTGTTTAAGACAGCTAAAAATACCTGTTTTTTGCTGGTTTGGGGCTCTCCATTGCTTGCTCTTTTAAGATAATAATATTAGCAAATAATTGCCGAAGGAAGCACGTGCTGCAGCAGTCCTGTTCGGAAGGCACCAGTGAACACACGACGAAAGCGTCTGAGCTCCTGACTTAGGCAGCTCAAACGGTTTGAAACTGGTTTCTGTTTCAACAGGGCACCTGCTTCATGGCCTGAACATTTTCGTCTGTCTATTTTACATATGTGGAGCCCAAGCACCTCCTCGGAGCTGCCTCTGAAGGGCCACATCTGCCCGCACGGAGCGGGAGGCGGCGCGGGGAGATTCCAGCCAGGACCACAGCAGCTCTAGCGAGGACACCCACAACAGGAGTTTGCTGCTCCACATCAGAAAAGCTGCCAGAATCTCAACTGCCAGTGTTGCACTTTCTGATGGTATCCAATTGCCTTTTTATATTATGCAGATTCTCTGCCCTTAACTCATACCATGCATATGCACACACTCACAGGTCAAAGATCATTCTTTAAAAGAAATCAACTTCATTCATTTTCAAGCAGTAAAGAGATTCGCTTGATTAGCAAAGAGTAGGATGGCAAAGTAGAGAAAACCAGACCCCTTTGAAAGGCATGGATTACTTTTCCAGCTGATGGATAATATGACACTGAGGTGATTTTTATCCTTAAAAAGAGGCAACATTTACAAGCCGTTGCGCATCAACTGTGAGACAGCCTGGTCTCATCAACATTTCCTCCCTGTATTAAGATATTTGCTTATCATTCACTCCCCAATTTTCCTAAATACTTGCTCAATGCTTCACAACACGTGCATTTTCCATGCATGCCATTAAATGCAAAGAACTCCTGCTGCTTGCCTGGCGAGTCGGGACACCAGCAGCTCTCACAGTTTGCCCTATTTGAAGAGAGATCCCTCTTAACGCTGGCTCTGACCAGGCTTTTCCTCCCCAGCTGACATCACCCTCCGCTTCCCAACGACAGTACAAGAATCTCCCTACCCTTAAGTCTCTCAGTGCCTGGCCAGCTTGGAACAATCCGGCACAGAACATTATGCATTTGCTCAAGGGAGCAAGACCTTTGCAAACTGCCAAGAACAAATTGTCACTGTGCGTGTGTAACATAATGAGATACAGTACTAAAAAAATATGTTACAGTGTCCTTTTTCTGGAAAATCAGTGTGGTGCAATGAAATCTCTGTTTATCATGACCAAGTAACATGAAAAACTAAATAAGCAAATGAAAAATTAGTAACATGTTTACATTGCGAAGGATAGAAAAAGGCTTGTATGTGGGCTCAAGTAGGGTAAAGAAATAAGCTTTAATGTAAACACTTGCTGGTTAAAGAAAAAGTTCTTCAGAAACAAATTTAAATGAGATTTCTCCAATAATCTTTTCTCTTCCTGCAGTGTTGTAGCAAGTTATATACATGCCCAAGGATTCCCAAAAAAAGGCAGCATCAGCACTGCAGCTGAAATTGCAACTTGCTCCATCTACAGAACAGAAGGGCTGCAATTCCAGAAGGCCCCTCTGAGCAAAAGACAAAACCCAAAAGGAAGAAGAAAAAAACACTTTACTGTTACCAGGCAAGAAAAAGCACCCGTGCCTACTATGTCTCCTTCCACCCTACGTCATTAAAATCATATCAAAGCAAGGGAATAAAAAAGAAAAAGGAAACAGAAAATACCTTTGAAGAGTCACTAACTAACTCAGGGTTTATTAGCCGAGTGCAGTAATTGGAAAGCAGCTGCACAAGGCTACAGTCATCAGCTGGATGGAAACATGAGAGCCCTTACCTCCGCGTTCATGTTCCTGGCTTCTCTCCTTGCTGCTTTTTCCTTCAGTCTTTTCTCCTAGAACAAACAAGATTAACAATTTTAAAATCAAATTCTTGGTGTTTTCCTTTTAGTCTTTTAAGATTAAAGTAAAACTGCCTTGGTATTTTTAATGCACACACACTATCGGGTGGAAGCCATCCTACACATTATTGATGAAAATGACAAAGAAGATATGATTGGGGTGTTATTCAATCTTTTTGCTCTTAAAGGAAACCAAAAATACACGACTGATTCAAACACTTTATCGTCCCCAAGGCACATTAACACTTAAAGGAATCAAGCAGGTAAGGATTTTGACATTTGCCTGGAACAGGTTAATGGAAATGACACCAAGACATGCTCTCCATGTCTGTGCATTGACTTAACATGAAACCAAATCCATTTACAAAGTAAAACAGCAGTTTCACCAACTTTAGACCTGCTAAAACCAACTGTGGAGTCAATATAATTTGTAATTATCTATTTCATGAAATTCAAAGTGCAGGTGAGGCCACAAGGCCTTAGATTAGGCCAGCTAAAACACGTTAGCTGGAAGAAATTCATGCAGCTGCCTTCTTAGCTATGTGATGATGCTGGTGCAGAAACCCTTTTATGCCAGCACAAAGCTCTCGTGCTGCTCCAACGCTGCCTCTTTTGTGTTTCTCTGGACAACATAAGCCATTTTCAGCAGAGCACATTAGAGCCAAAGTCCACACGAAAGGTCACAATACTGTAGCAGCCCTAAGGACAACATCTGAGCAGGGAGAAGGCTGAAGACTCGGCACCCCCCAGGCTCAGTGGTGGGAATAACGGGGACGCTGCAGCTCCAGCAGCCCCGGACACAAAACAACCCCCATGGGCACAACAGACAGGCCCTGAAAGGGCCTAGGGAGCTTGAAGGAATTACCCAGGTCCAAGGCAATTATTAATACAGACTAAAAACCAGGTTCCAGCCCAAAGTCACATCACCCTACGTGTGCCGGCGACTCTGCAGTCAGTCAGGAGTTAGAAACGCAAGGCACTGGGACCAAGGAGCATCTCATGTGGACACGCTGCTCTACAGCCGCCGCGCCAGGCAGAGCATCGAGAGCAGGGACCCTCTGCACCACTCGCCCCACAGGGCCCTCTCTCCCCAAAAGATGCACCTAGCACCACGTCCAAGACCTCCAAAGGGGGGTTCGGAGGACTGATTAATTCCCCAAGATGAGCAAATATTCAAAATGCATGAAAAGAGGATGTAGGAGACGCGCTGCCATTTTTATTTGGGGAATCTCAGACAGAAAAGAGCCCAGTGTTGGTTCACAGCACACGTTTTTTTGCTAGCTACTGACTGCTTTGGGGCTTAGCTTCCCAATCCAGGAAACGGGAATGGTGAATGATCAGCCATCTTCGGAAACGGTCTGCAATGCCTGAGTGAAAGCTTTGGGGTAACTGCGAGTGGATCGAGGTGTAGCTAAAACACTAAAATAATGATTTTTCCCATTACATTTTTTCCTGTTACCACTGATGTAAGTTAAACCAGTTTACTATGTATTTGCCAATATACATCTGTTACATACATTAAATCAATTTGAGGTTTTAAGAATACCTTTGCAGTCGCCAAAACACCTAAAACCTGAAAACAAGGCAGCTTTACCACATAGTGCCCTTACAATAACCTCCACATGAATTAGACCCCAAGTAAAACTAGGAAAGGCAACAGAGCAAGACAAGTCGCTGATGGGTGCCAAGCTGCCAGAAGCAAAGAAACAGAACCAGCCTGTCAGAATGAGTGTTGATGCCAGGAAAGAGGCAAGAAAAGATTCAAGAGAACAGTAAGATTAAACAGGAAACATTAAAGAAATAAAGGGTGGTTCAAGAAAGACTGTTCCATCTTAGAGATGAGGAAACACAGGAATAAAGACAAGAACATCAGAGGTGAAGTCAAAACTAAAACAGGGTGAAAAGAAAAGAAAACAAAACAAAAAAGAGAGGCAGTAAAATCTCTCTTCTAACCTTACATGAAATGTAGCCTCTTCTTTTTTGGTTCTTATGCAAGTAATTGAGCCAAAATGGATTTTATTACTTAGTATTACTTGGCACTGTTGATAAGCTAATGAAACATGGGGCAAGGGTAACCTGGAAAAGGAAGGGGAGGCTGTTCTCCTATCACTCAAGTAGAGGAAATTCCAGTTAAAAAAAAAAAAAAAATCTAAAACCACTTCACACCCAGGTTTCCAAGCAAAACAAGAAGAATCCTCTGCAAATCTTTATTTTTATGATACAACTGACAAACACCAATATTGGTGGATCTACCTCAAAAGAACATTATCTGTGGAACATCAGACCAGTTAGAGCTTAAACGCTCACAAAGCTGAGCAGAAAGAAAAGCACGAAGAAAAGAAGTCGTTGCACGTAGGTGGTAAACGACAAGACAGGCACCAGAAACACAAGCCCTCTTCAAAGGGACCTGCAGAAATCAGAGGCAGGAGCTTCCTAGAGAAGGGCGCAGAGCCCAACACAGCTGCAGGAGCCTCCCCATCATCACGAGAACTAAGTGATGGAGAGAGGGCTAAGGCAGAGGGGAACAGGCCGGGAAATGCCCCGGACATCTGCGAAACAGGAGGGCTTCCATAAGGAAATACTAGGAAATACTCCATGAATTAAGTTCGCCCGAGCAGAACACCATTAATACAGACTTCAGGAAAGGTAAGAGGGTATCAGAAAGGAGACCATCGTATTCCAGAGGGAGATAATAGGCTTCCTTTCCCTCTCTTCCCCAGCCAGTTTCTAAATTGCTGTATATTCTTTGCTCCTTCAAGCCAGACTCGGTTTCTTAGTTTTCTGCAGAAACTCTGATCCTTTTCAAATGTTACCTTTCAAAAAGACAAAGCAAAGAGAGACAGAAAACAATCTAATAAATATTATAAAACAGGACAAAGCAGTTTTTAAATTGGATAGCACAGAGAATTTAAGGCAGGAAAATTCTATAGCACATGAAAAGACGGTGTCTTAACTGCAGCCACCAGCTCAAGGCACCAGAGCAGCAGCTGAAGTTCTCCTCAAGGGATTGACACCGGAGCCCGGCACCGATCGGGCTGCGAAGGCACGGGATTGAGATACTGCCACAGAAGGGAACGGTAGGACAGGCAGCCTGATATACATAAATCTCTAAAGAACAGCCAAGACACAAAGAAATGATCAACAGGTGCGGAAACAGAGATGAGAAGGAATAGAGAAGGCAACACCAAGCGCTAGGGTTGGATGGAGTGACGACACCAGGGGACCTTGGTTCCTGTCAGCGCCTACCTGAGCGCTCAGCTGCAGCAAGCAGGGCCGCTGCCCCCCTGTCCTCATCGGGCAAAGCTGCTCCTGGACCCGGCCGGGACCTGCCCTGCTCCAACCTGTGTCCCATGTCCCGTGTCCCGTGTCCCATGTCCCGTGTCCCCTGCCACGCAGCACTAGGAGGAGCCCGGCCACAGGGGCTGCGACATCCCCTCATAGGGGCTGCTGGCAGGTTCAGCTCGGGAAAACAACCCCCTAAGGACAAGGCTGGGAGAGCTGGGCCTGTTCAGCCTGGAGAAGAGAAGGCTGAGGGGGGACCTGATCAGTGTCTTATAGAAACCTCAAGGGAGGCAGTGAGGAGGAGGGGGTGGCCGCTTTTCAGTGGTGGCCGCTGATAGGACTAGAGGAAATAGCCACAAACTGAAGCATCAAAAGCTCCACAGGAACTTAAGGAAAAGCTTCTTTGCTGTGAGGGTGACAGAGCCCTGGAAGAGGCTGTCCAGGGAGGCTGTGGAGTCTCCTTCTCAGCAGATCTTCCAAAGCCGCCTGGCTGCCACCCTGTGCCCCATGCTCTGGGTGTCCCTGCTGGAGCAGGGGGTTGGACTGGGTGATCCCTAGAGGTCCCTTCCAACCTTAAGAATTCCATGACATTGCTTCCATTTATGTACAGGTTGAGCAAATGCAAGGTGTGTTATGCTGGGAACCTGCTGAGCACAATTCTTCTCCCCTGTGAGGGCCTCTCTTTGTGTCCCCTCGAGGACACAGACGCACGTTTCACCACGCCGAGGAATAATGACACACGGGGAGCAGCATCAACCGCCCCGCCCTGGGCTGCAGGGAACCCCTCCGGCACAGCCAAACACCCATCTCCACAGTTTCAGACCGTTACTCTGATTCCAGTGTCAGTCATTCCCCCATTTCTACTGCTAGGGAGAAACACAGGATGTGCCGAACACACATGTAAAATCACTGAAAAAAAACTTAAGGAAAGGCTTAACCAGCCAAACAATTTGATATTCATATACTGCATGTGAATAAATCCTCTTCATCTCTGATATACCTGCACCTAACTGCTACCTAACTGTTGAGCTGTCTGGTATTAGTTTTTATACACACACACAACCAAAAACTCTGGATTTTCTTGGGAGAAAATCTAATACATACACAAGAATACAAGATCTTATCATTGCTCTATCAAGCAATAAATCATCACTTGCAAGACTAGCACATAATTTAGAGATGAAAATCAAATTCCCTAGGGAAGGAAAACAGAAGAGTGTCTCAAGGCCTGAATCCCTGATTACACAGGCTGCTGGCTGGCTGGCTGTACCACACAGCCTCAGCGAGCCCAGCACCACGAGGCCTCAGATAAAGCTCTGCAGCATCTCAGCCCGGGTAAGTGCTTGGTGCCTGCAGCAGGGCAGTCAAGGACCCGGATTTACCTTGCACTGACACCCGAGCAGCTCTGCTCTGCACCCTGAGGGGTCTGTCGCTGCTTCCAAGAGCTCCCTACCTGCTCCCTTCTTGGGGCCATCAACACTGAGCATGGGAAAGAGGGAAAACTAAAGAGCAGGGCAACAATTGTAGCTGATGGCTCCATCAGGAAAGTTCTTCTAGCCTCTCTGGAGCAAGGGCCTCTTAAAGACAGCGGCGAGAACACGTGTTTATCTGTTAGGTCAGCAACGCAGGCAGGCTTTGCTCAGTGGCTAAAAGCAGATTACCTATGCATCATTCAAGGAGCAATCTGGATATACCCATGATTGGATATATCATGGTTCGTGGTTTACCATAGTTCATGGTTCATAGCCCTACAAAGCAGGAGAGGCCTCAGGCCAGCCTGCCTGACGAGCACCACGCAGGCTATGGGACCCAGTCTTCTTTCAACAACCCAATTTAGCAACAAGCTCAGCCTGGATTTAAAAGCTGTCCCAGGACAGTCCACCACAAACCTTCCAAACCAGCAGCCACCACCCAGGCAGGAACTTGCCCTCTGTACCGAGGTCTGAACACACTTCTCTGATTTGCAGCCCCTGGAACTGCTCCTCCTTTCCCTACCATATGAGGGGCCCTCTGCTCGGGTCCTCACACATTTCACTGCATCAGGAAACACTGGTTTGAGATGTACCAGTCACTGTGGTTTGGTCCACAAATTAGTGCCATGTTAATTTTACTCATCTAGTTCATTGATCACAATATTTCAGCACAAGTTGAAAAGATTTGCAGAAATTTCCATGTATTCCATGGATATATTTAAAAAAACAGTTCCCCATCTGATAAAAATTCATATGCACTCCCATCTCACAACACGTGTTTCACAAATCCATGCTGGTTGACATTATATTCCGTTAGTTTAGTTCTTTATTAAAACACAGGCTAACAGCCAGCAAAGTGACCGGACTCGTTTCCTTAGAAGTATCCGCACGGCACTTCTCAAACTCTTCCCGAACTCGGCCATTCTGTCAAGATGGAAGGCAAATTAACAAGCAGCATTTGCATTCAGTATCTTTGATATCTTCAGTTCCTCAACCTGTCTCCTACCCGTGGAAAACTCTTCAGAGGTCTTTCCATGGCCCTGTCATCAAGCCGGAGGCTGCAAACACTCTGCTTTCTGTTATCCTCTTTCTCACACACAAATTCACGTGAACAGAAGGTGCTAAATTTCTTAATTTCTGACCGTCTGGGCAAAACCCACGGTTAATGGCAGTGCTTACAAGCCCACCTGCAAGTGCATCTCCCCTCAGCTCACGACAACGTGCAGTTCTCTGCTTGGCTACGTGAATGCTGCCAATCCGACGGGTAAAAACAGGTATCCTGCACAGAGAGCGTCACCTCCTCCTGCAGGTCACAGCACCCTGCACTTCTGCTCCCAGCTGTGGGAGCCAGGGAAGGGAGCCCCATCCGTAGCACTGAGTGACACTTACTTTACAGGCAGGAAAAAGGACACGAACAGGCAGGATTCGACCAAGCTCTTCGAGGTGCCGTGGGATGAGCATGGCATTGAGAGCAGTGAAAGACCTGCAGAGGTTTAAAAACCTCCAGAGAAGGTTGTGGAGGCTCCTTCCCTGGAGATCCTCCAAAGCCGCCTGGCTGCCACCCTGAGCCCCGTGCTCTGGGTGTCCCTGCCGGAGCAGGGGGTTGCACTGGGTGATCTCTAGAGGTCCCTTCCAACCTCGACCATTCTGTGGTTCTGTGAAAGGCAGCAAGGGGACAACTGACCTTAAGCATTAAGGAATCACTGAGTAAGGTCTTACAGGCAGTTGGAAAAGGTGTCTACACTTAAAAGAAGAAAAAGCAAACAGCAGGACTGGGCTCCTTAGAAGGACAAAGTAGGGAAGAAAACAGCAAAAGAAAACGGCTGATCAACTGAAAACGATGCTTTTCCATCCATCATCTGAACACATTGAACATGTCTCAGGGATACAAATCTCAGTAAGCAATTTCAATAGACCAACTGCTCTGAACATATGCATAACATATGCACGGATATGTACATATGCACACAGTTTATTTTCCATGTGTAGCTATTCAATGAGAAAGAGGTCATATATCACAGTAACTCCAACAGAGACATTCCAGCAAGATTCTTTTTTGGGGAAAATGCACTCTGAGCAGGATACTGACCCTACAGAAATCAAAGCAACTCTTCCAAAGGGCCACAGACCTCTCCATCAAGCACTCCGTACGTATATACAGATATACACACACTCTTACATATGGATCTATGGTTGCACGTAGACGGTCCCTCCGTGCACAACGTCCCCGCGCAGGGCAGGGCCCAGGCAGGTTTCTAACAAAGCCGGACTCTCCTCGCTTGCTTTACACCTCTGTCTCTAAACCCTCCTCCCTTCCCCACCGTTGAGCTCAATGTTTCTGTCCACTCCTACCTTCTCCTCATCTTCTGCCCTCCAGGGGCACACTCTCTACACGGGAGGGCTGCATCACTCGCATGCACACAGCCACACACTGAACCCGGGCACAATTCCAGCCAAGCCAGTCACACACAACCTCAAACAGGAGAGCTCACGTGCCCAATGAAGACCGTAACGCAGCACTGAGGCTTCGTCATCAGATTATTTTTCTCCTTGAAACACAATATAACCTCTCTTCAGCATTAATGCATTGACTGATGTGAAGCTATAGATATGATTTTTCATGGGCAGTTTTATTTCCTGGCATACCGTATGGTATGGGCACTGCACACTGCACTATGCACACTGTTCACGCTGTATGCTATCTATTTTTCTGTTTATTAATTGGATACAATTATATTTTTAGCCATGAGGAGCAGCAATTTGCTGAAACAAGAAGCTTCTGAAGGGCACGTTCCACTTCTTGAACTACTTCAGTGAGTTCTCAGTGATCTACTACCATTTGCCACAATTCTTTTTGTCTAAAAAGCAGTAAGATTTATTAGATTAAACACCTGCCCTGTCTATAAGTCTCTACCGACAGACCCGGCACAGAAAAATACCTGGGGTCTGGGGTCCACAGCTCCAGCTTTCCTTAATGCAAGAAAGAAACTTTCCTCAGAAAGTAATGGAATAAATTCATGGGGGGAAGGACACCCAGCCGGAATCTCTAAGTCATTTATTATAGGAAAGGTCACCTCCATAGCGCTTAGAATAGTGCAGTACTTCACTGAGCCCTGGAAAGAGTTAATTAAGAAATAATGTTTTGGAGAGGGAGCATACACAGAATGAAATATTACAGTGTGGCCTCCTGATGTAAAATACCTGCCTCCCCATCGACAGCCGTGCTTGGGGAAGGGAAATCCCACGGAGGCAGCGTTTCAACATCGGCTGCAACAGCTCCGCGTTGCCTCCGAAAGCAAGGAAAGCCACATCCAGGGAGGTGGAGCTTCCAGAGAGCATCCAGTGGAGAGCAACCAAGATGATTAAGGGACTGGAGCATCTGGCATATGAGGAGAGACTGAGTGAGCTGGGCCTGGCTAGCCTGGAGAAGACTGAGAGTGGATCTGGTCAATGTGTGTAAGCACACGAAGGGGGAATGTAGGGAGGAAGCGGCCAGGCTCTTCTCACTGGTGGCCAGTGACAGCACAAGGGGCAATGGGTACAAGTTGAAACACAGGCAGTTCCATCTCCGTGTGAGGAAGAACCTCCTGACTGTGAGGGTGTCAGAGCCCTGGAAGAGGCTGCCCAGGGAGGCTGTGGAGTCTCCTTCCCTGGAGATCTTCCAAACCCACCTGGCTGCCACCCTGTGCCCCGTGCTCTGGGTGTCCCTGCTGGAGCAGGGGGTTGCACGGGATGATCCCTAGAGCTCCCTTCCAACCTCAGCCCTCCTGTGGCTCTGTGACAGTGAGTGCACAGCCGGGGCGGCCTCGCTCCGCTGCCGGGGCTGCCGGCGCTAACGGGAGGCCCCGAAACGTCGCCAGCTTCGTGGCGGCGGCAGCGGCGGCCCCTGGGCGCGGGCGGCACCAGCGCCACCGGCAGGTCCCAGCGACAGAAAACGTCACCTCCGCAGACACGGGGCACGAGGCTGAAGGGGCACCACCTGAGGGAACAGCCCCGAGCCCCGGCCGGCGCTTAACAACCGGCCCGGGGCCGCCTGCGCCCGCCGCCTCCTGCCTCATCCCCAAAGGCCGTTCCTGCAGCCGCCTCAGGCCGCTCACCCCGAGCCCAGAGCACATCTCACTGGAGGGAAGGCGAGGGGAGAAACAAGAAGCAAGAGCTTTTGTCATTTCCCCTTCAGCACCAATGAACATTTTCCTGAGCGTGGAGCTCTATAAGGAAAGAGAGGCCATTAAGCAGTCGGATGAATTCCTTCATGCAACTGCTTTCTTCCCCCTAAAAGTGCATTTTTAGTTGAGAACTTATTAAAAATGGAGTGGGAAAACATGTTCTGAATGCAGCTTCTCCATTTATGCTGTTTCTGGGGTTTCACACATTTCCGCGGAGCTCGGGCTCCTGCCTCGTGCTGCGTTCTCATTCAGTATCCATTAGAACAGAAATCTGGTCCATGTATCATCCTGGTCCGTGTCACTACCTTTCCCTTGTCATCAACTGCTAAAACCTACTTGGTTTCCAAAACTTCAGCAAGCATTAATTATATTGTAATTATACCTCTCATTTTTTATCTAGGTATATTTATCCATCACATTTTCCCCTTTTGCAGAGGAAGGAGAAGGGACCAAAATGTAAGGCTCACAAAGGAGAGCTAATTATAGTGCAGATGCTTTGCAAGTTCCCACAAGCCTTAAGGCACAACAACATATTTCATCTAAGCATCTCATGAATGCACCAAAACATATTTCTAATCATACTGAAGATTGTGCTCATTTAAATGACTTTCAGAAATGGGTTTAAAAGCAATGGCCTGTGGATACTTTCTCAAGAGTTCTGCTATTCATCAGCAAAAGAGTTGGGAGAGGAAAATTCCCATCGAGTTGATACACATACTCATCCTTGACAAAGCAGAGCAACTATTTTTCATGTACTTTAGAGAAGCTCTGATTCTAAAAAGTTCTATTTTTCCCCGAGAACTTCAATCTTAAAGACCATACCAAAAAAAAAACCTTAAGACAGGATTTTTCAAGTCCAAAAATGACCCACAAAATGACAAGCTTTAGGATAACGCTGTTTCTCTAAATCCATTTACTTCCAGTGTAACTCAAAATCTGAATCCACGTGCAATACACACAAAGCTAGCCGGAATAACCTATGCTTTCAAAGGCTTTCATTCTGATTACCGTCCTAAGTCACTGTTTTACAGGCTCTGGAGTGACCGTAGGCATCAGCACACGCTCACTGTCCGTTGGGAGGATGGGCATGGAGCAGACTGCTCCCTTAGCAAGGTGTTTTCCTTACCATGCAAGTTTATACAACAGCAAAAGGCAGTTACGCTTTGCTTGTCTTCCAAGCTACCCATATACGGTTTAAATAGAAGTTCTATGTTTCAAAAAGGGATTTAAGGGAAGAAATGAAAAAACGGCGAGCCCACAGAGCAGCTGAAACTGTGCAGTGGGAAACAAGGCAAGGAACGAACAGGGAGAAGCAGGAATCAGATACACAAATATGAAACTTGCTGAAGCGAAAAGAGGCAAATGCACTTGCTGCAAAGGACCCTGCACAAACCTAGAGCAAAGGCAGGGAAGAGAATGTTAGCTAGAGCCTTTTCAATGAGCTGAAAGGGGAGAGAGGATCATAGGAGAACTGACGAGGGAAGAGGCTGCGGCTGACAGAGCCACTGCCACCAAACACGCAGCTGCGCCCAGGCAGGGCCTCCCCCTGCGGCTCGAGGTGCAGAGGAGAAAGCCACACCAGGACTGGGATCACTGGCGTCTGAGCCCAAAGGAAGGGTGCTGATGGAATTCATGCTGTGTCGAATGCTACCTCACAGTGGGACAAGCACAGCGTGGATGAGTTTGGGATAGGGATTCACAGTTTGGGATAGGGATTCACTGGTGATGGATTTAAGGTTCTCTAGGTGAAGGGCTCCTGAATGCCAGGGGGAAGTGCAGGGGAAGAGGTGGAAGCCTTTGACTGAAGCTTCATTTTCTCCAGGAAAGAAACAGCAAAACCTCGAGCAAAGATCCCAGTGTGGAAGACTGAGGAAATCCACTAGAAAGAACAGACTGGAAAGTGGCAAACGGGCCTGTTTTAATAAAAAGCACGGGATGGAGTAATGGCAGCAAGAACATGTTCCAGAGAGGAAGAGCTTCGGCGGGGGCACCTCGCGGGGCAGGGGCGCAGGGCAGCGGGTCCCCGCAGGGGCTGCAGGAAGGGGGCGGCCCGTGGGGCCCCGCTGCTCCCGTCCCCCTTCCCGGGCAGCCCGCTGCAGCCGTCACAGCTCAGGCTCCAGCCGCCATCCACACAGCCTCTACTCTACAGCTTGCACTTGGTGCTACAGGTATTCCAGGTTAAACATGCCAGCAGCAAGGATTACACTTGTCCTTCAAGAAACACCGGGAAGATGGGAGAGGGCCAAAAAGAAGGCGGGGGGGAGGGGGGGGTAATTTTCCATTGACTTTCTGAGCTCACCTTTCCACACCAGGCCGCGCTCGCCGCGCACTCGCTGGGGTTTTCACTTAGCCACCTGCCACACACATCCTTCCTGCGGAGCATCCCCGGCTGCAGGCTCGGGAAAAGCGGGTCCTGCTGCAGCTGCGCAAGGCGCTGGCCCCGCTGCAGCCCTGCCTGCGCCGCTGCAGCCCTGCCTGCCCCGCTACAGCCCCGCTGCAGCCCTGCCTGCGCCGCTGCAGCCCCGCCAGCCCTGCTGCAGCCCCATTGCAGCCCTGAATGCCCTGCTGCAGCCCTGCCCGCCCCGCTGCAGCCCTGCCCGTCCCGCTGCAGCCCTGCCCGCCCCACTGCAGCCCCGCCAGCCCCCGCGCACAGCCCGGGCTGCCGCAGGCCGGTGAAGGCTGGACGGGGCCTCCAGGGAGCCCCTGGTCCCTTGGGAGCACCCGGTGCCCTCCCACGTGGCGGGAGCTGCTCGGCTGCCGAGGAAGCTGCAAAGGCCTCCTCTGGGCAAGGGACCATTCCAGCTCCTCTTCAATCAGCACATATTGCCAGCAATATTAATACATATTTAAGGACAGTATCCCTTAATACTTCAAATGGTTTGTTTTTCTTTCTGCCTCATTTTCTTTCCCCCAAACTTATTTTTCTCTTATTCTTCTGTCTCTTGCCTCTCCAACACTGGAAACGCCAGCAGGGCTAAGTACAGCATCTGAAGAGCCTCTCCTTTAAATGATAATCCCCTCCTTAATCAGCTTCGTCGTGTTTCTCCTGCGATCACTTCGGTACTGCCTAACTGGCATCACGCAGCACTGCTGGTCCTCACACTTGGTGTCTTCTGCATATAAACAGCAACCACGTTCAAAAATGAAGAACAGCACAAATCTGGATTTTAGCTTTATACATTTCCTGATAAATGTTGGATATCACAAACTGATCTAACTGCAAACAGCAGTTCTTATTGCACTGGACTGGCCCGGACAGGATAGTGTTTGGCCTCCTGAGAGGCCAAATCTATCAGGCTAGGTAAAACAGTACTGAATCCACTGCATATTAAAACAAAAACTCATCTATCTCATGTTTCTCTTCAGCAGTAATATTTGTGCATATATACATTGGCTCAAAGCATTCAAATTTCATAATAACATTTTTAGAAATATATAATTATTATTCTAGCAAGGTGCCTTGTAAAACATCATCCCCTAATGCATCTAAAAGGGAGACTACTCAAGGTGAACATTTAATTTTTCCACACGTAGCAAACATCTGCAGGTCGGCACGCTGGCTGCACAAACAGATCTTTATGGCCAAGAGTCTTATATTAAGAATATAACCTGGCAACGTGGTGCACCTGATTTAATTCTCTGGCCCTCAGAGCCAGTCTCTGTGAATGAGACTTCTGCACAGGCCGCGTGGGTCGTACCTGCGTTACTCTTGCCCTGCAGCACATGAAGTCCCTGGGCGCTCTGCCTGTTCCCACTATACAGCAGAGACCTTCACATTTCACATATCACAGAACCACAGGAGGGTTGAGGTTGGAAGGGACCTCTAGAGATCACCCAGTCCCACCCCCTGCTCCAGCAGGGACACCCAGAGCACGGGGCACAGGGTGGCAGCCAGGCGGGTCTGGAAGATCTCCAGAGAAGGAGACTCCACAGCCTCCCTGGGCAGTTTCTTCCAGTGATATCCAAGGGCAGGAACTTCAGACCCCCAAAACCAGAGATCTCATGGAGGTCCCCTCGTTCGAGCTCCTCCTTGACGTGTTACCCAGCGTCACGGACTGACGGGATTGCTCCAGACTGTACTCGACAGGCACAGGACCAAACCCATTAAATAAAACTCAGTGAGGAATCCGTTAACCACTGCCTAATTGACTCTCACTCAGCTCAAAGCTGAGTCTGCTCTGTCACTCTCTCATCTTTAGAGAAGAGAAACCTTATGAGGTAGGTGAATTTTTAACACCACTGGGTGGTCAATGTGAGGGTGCAGCACTTTTACTGTAGTCAGTTCTAAAGGTGTTTCTCTTGATTCAGTCTTAAAAATCTCTTGCCACATCCTATCCTTTTTATAATGAAAAGCTGACTTGCCCCACTAACAAATGCACCAAATTTAGGAAAAAAAAATCAGTGACAAACCAAAAGCCTGAACAGATGAACAGTATTTTGGAATACGCAATGTTACTATGATGTCAAGCAATTTTCCCCAACAGTGTGAATTTAATCACATATTTTCTATTCAGAACTTTTGGGTATCATCTTCTCCACATTACACCAATGGAGCTTCAGAGGCCACAGGAAGGAATGAGGAGATCACCAGAGGACACGAAGGCCGCTCAGGAGAAAGGAGGTACCACTCACCCCTACTTGGGCCAGCCTAAAGGGCAGGACCTCAGGGGTTTTCCAAGCCACAACCTCTACACCTATTTCCTAAGCAGCAAGAGCCCCAAGAGGGGCGGCTCAGCGGGACGGCGCGCTCAGATCACACACCCGCTTTGCAGGCAGCCTCTCTTACACAGCCTGGGGTAGTTCGTATTTAAAATCCATGGGCATCTCAAAGCTGATGCCTTCTAGAATCAGGGTTAAGGACCATCATTTCACAAGAGAAATCACAACCAAGAAAGAGAATGCTTCACCACATACAAAGAACTCACCATGTTAATCATTTTTCATCCCCAGTTTTTGACCCAGAGTGACAAACCCGAACTTGCACACAATGACTGCAGGCCACAAGGCGGCCCTGGAAACCAGAGGCACATTTCACGGCTCCTCAGGCAGAAGCCTCCTTTTTTTCCCCTTTTGCCAATACGGCAGGCATTTTTTTTATTTCATTTTATAAAGGACAATAATTAGGTGGAATGTGAAAAATTCCTCTCCGCATGCAGTAAGATAGGTTACAACTAACCTAAAACTTTCCATAATTAGGGGAAGAAAAAATGTATTAATGCTGCAGCATGTCCTATTTCTTTCATCTGTCAGTCTTTCAAGAAGAGACATTTCTCTTCATAGGTTTCTCGTCACAGTACCTCTACAGGCAAAATAATGTTTTAATATAAGTATACGATCAATGACACTTGGTCTATGGCATTATAAAGATGAAGGTGTGTTAAGGGACCCACTGATGAAGTATTTAATCATTACACTCCGATGATGGATACCCAGAAGCTTCACTCGGGATATGTATGAATTCATCACTACAAAAGCAGATTGACTGGAACGTTATAAATCAATCCGTCCTTCCTTGTTTATTAAGATGCACTCTTGGAAACCAGTGGTTTTGTATCCCCAAAAAAGCTGGCTATGATCTCACCTGCACTACAACAAACACAACCTCCTTGCAGCTACTTCCCAATGGAAGACTTCGCCAATGAAAAATAAGGTGACGTTTTCACAGACCTCAAATGACTAACAGGACTAGAGGGAAAGACTTCCAAATTAACTGAGGTAAGCTAAATTTGACTTTAGATGTAGAACTTAAGTGCCCAAACGTAACCTGAAGCTCTCCCAAATCCTCTCCAAATTATTTCCTTCGAATATAAACCTTACCTCACATCAGAACACCCAGCATCATTCAGTAATGAGTTAGTAGATCTAGTCAAACTACACAGAGGTAAAACAACATATTTAAAATGCTTTGGAAATTAGAAATTCTGGGAATAAAACAGATATTTAATAGTCCTGGGATCAACCATTTATCAATTACCTGAATAAATCCAAACCCTTCCACAGTGACTAACAGAACAGTCTCTGAGCACTAAAGACATTCAGATATGTAAAACTGGTACGTGGCGAGGTTAGGAAACCCCGCTTCAGACAAGGATAAATAAAAAGCAGATGAGTTTGAACACAGAAGCTTGTATTACACCTACTTCTTAATATATTTTAATACATATTCTTATTGAGCTATTCAAACATACTACAGTGTCTCATTTTGGATTTCAGTAATTGAGGAAAGGATCAACTCACCCTATGCTTTTCTTTAATTTTCTTCCTGTATTCTTCTTTGTCAAACTTGTCTTCTTCTCGCAGGATTTCTTTCACTTTATTGAGGTTGATCCCATCGGCCTCGTCTTCCTCGTCCACATTTGCCAAACTGGATTTCTGCACAGGAGGCCACTGCTGCACCAACTAAATTCAACAACAAGCAATGAATAGAAACACTTTTACACACCAAAGTTTTGATTTCCTAAGCGATGCACTACACGCTTATAGTCAAATAAAAATTAAAGCTCATCTTTGCACATTCATTTATTAATTTTATGTTTTCTTCTCTTTTGGCTTATTTCTAAATAGGAAAGTATGTGTACATGTACTCATATATTTTTCTTTTTGTGGGCTTCTTCTCTGGCTTCCTCCTGATGCCAGACAGACAGTAACCACCAGTAAAAAATGTCTTCCAAACCCAAACCAATATTTCTGTTGTTTCTTCACTGATCAGAGATGATTATATGACAACTCTATAATACCAGTTTCAAATGAGTTACTTGGAAAAGAACATAATACAGAACTAGATATAAATATTTAAGTATGAACAATGTAAATGTTGCACATACATTTCAGAGATGACTACTTTTGCATATTTGAATATACTATTTCTAATCAACTGAGAAACTTCTCAAAACTTTTATATTTCATCAAAAAATAGTAATATGGCTACGATCTTTTCACCTGCAATATGAAATACTTTAAAAATATCCTAATGTCAAGTTACAAAAAAAAGTGAAATATTTGTAAATGTGACATCTCCATTAGTTCAGATTTTACTGAAATTAATCCAGAGAAGGAAAAAAAAGCTACTTTTTCCTTTTTAAATCACCAGACCTGGAAAATGCCCCCACACAGCACCTGAGCTGCGAGAGCGCACGTTGGGAACCTTTGTGGAGCGTGCAGATTTTATTGCGAGTTTATCACAGCGAAACCCTAGAGTGACGAGCAATTTACAGTAGTTCTTCTCCGTATAAAAATCAATACATTTTTCCAGGGGCTACTGCGAGATGCAATTAAGTTACTGGCAAATTCCAAAGCTCAGCTGCACCGGCAGCAGCTGGCGGCAGCCCTGGCTGGCCCGACCGTCGCTTTGCTGACAACATTTCGAAGTAGGAAGAGCGATTGGCGGAAACAGAACCAGGGACTTCCTCTAATTCCAGTATTTTCACTTAATGCTATGGGAAAGGGAGCATCTGCAAGGAAGTTCTGATTCTGTAAGGAAAAACGGGATCTTTATTCCACTTGCAATTGGATTTAATAGGCAGCAAATAGGTAGGGTTGAATAAAGACACCAGCAACTCTCACATGAACCTGCACACACTGTGTGAACAGAGGCCAGTGCTCGATCACAGAACCACAGGAGGGTTGAGGTTGGAAGGGACCTCTAGAGATCACCCAGTGCAACCCCCTGCTCCAGCAGGGACACCCAGAGCACGGGGCACAGGGTGGCAGCCAGGTGGGTTGGGAAGATCTCCAGAGAAGGAGACTCCACAGGAGACTCCTGGGCAGTTTCTTCCAGGGCTCTGTCACCCTCACAGTGAAGAAGTTCCTCCTCACACGGAGATGGAACTGCCTGGGTTTCAATTTGTATCCATTGCCCCTTGTCCTATCATTGGCCACCACCAAGAAGAGTTTGGCCCCATCCTCCCTACACTCTCCCCTCAGGTCCCCCTCCCATCAACATATTGATCAGATCCCCTCTCAGCCTTCTCTTCTCTAGGCCAAACTAGCCCAGCTCACTTAGTCTTTCCTCAGCATGTCCTTTTTTCCCCTAGTGGAACTGAATTTAAAAGAAAGTTGATGTGTTTCGCAAAACTGAACCCACTTAGGAAAACCGCACATTCTGAATTGGTCTTACCTCTCCATCTTCAGTAAAGACTATTTTGGTGTTGACTTTAAATTTCTTCTTCAAGATTTTTTTGGCTTCTTGCGTTTTAGTTGCTTTTTTCTTCAGCTTTGAGCTTGAGGCTTTCTGTACAAAAGAAGAAATTGGATTTTTTAGATTACTTTGGTTGTTCAAAGTTTGTTCTTCAAACTGTAGCACTGTAACATTCGAACTCTAACTGCAAAACTTAAACCACAGCAGCAGGGAACACCACCTCATCCTCACCCGCCTTTTGGGGACAAGGACACTAGATTTGGTAGCTTACGATGCCAGCTAACAAGCCCTGTCACACAGGACGTAGCCAGGATATTTCTGTGTCCACAAAGGGAACGATGGCTCTTGCAAGGGCCTTCCCTTTCCCTACTCTCCCTCTTTGCAATTCTATCCCGGTGGTAAAAGCAGCAAGACACCCAGTGAACTTAGCATTGAGCCATATTTTAAAATTTGCCAAACCTACTAGTATCGTAAGAAAACTTTATACATTAAATCAGGGCGCAAAAGACACGGGGGAAAGAGGTAAGCAGAAACTGTGAAATCCAAAGACATAAATACCCTTTCCAAGAGGCTGAGGTTATTCTCTGCTGGCGACTACTGAGAAAGCAAAACTGCCCCCAAATTGCAACTGATCAACATGTAAATCAGCGTAAAACACTTTGGTCCTGAAGCTGCATTTATTTTTGTTGTGTGCAATGGTGCTGGTGGAAAGTGGGAATGTGCGACGGCTCAGCAGGAGAAAACACCCAACAGGTTCATCATCCTGGGAAAACGGCAACTCTCAGGGAGAAGGGGCTGCCTGGGAACAGTCCGAACTTCTGCTGTGTAACAGACATGGTCAAACCAAAGCAGGAAAGAAAGAGGGGGGGAAGCCGAACTTCTCTTGAAATTCTTTCTCGGGGCATTTTCACCAGGCACTGGGGCTGCTGCCACCGCGGGGTCGCCCCACAGGCTCCACCGGCCCCATGTTCACCGCTCACCCCACAGACCCCATCTCATGAAGCTGCCTGAGCATCTGCATAAACCAAACGTCTTCCCCGAGAGCCCGAGCTGCTTCACAGAACAGCGACTGTCCGAAGAAAGACCTGACGGAGACAGTCCCTTCAAGCTGGAAGAGCGACAGTTCTCCCTAACGCAGCATTTTCTTCTCCCATTTGCTTTTGGGGATGTTTTCCCGATGTTCTTGCTGCCCCGCTGGGATTGTTAAAGCTGGTGGGTGTTCAGCCCTGCTGCCCCTTGTCACCGTGTCCCTGGGCAGGCGGGACGGCGCCGCGGCCACTGCTCCACCAGCCCCAGCCCTGTTGAGCCCAGGGGCTTCCAGTCCAAGGGCTGCTCGTGTTAAATCTCAGCCTTGCTGAGCCCTCCATGTCTGGGTCCAGTTCTGGGCTCCCCAGACAGGAGAGACGTGGAGTTACTGCCCAGGAAGGGCTGCTGAGGTCAGTGAGGGACTGGAGAATCTCCCATGGGAGCTGAGGCCGACAGGGCTGGGACTGCTCAGCCTGGAGAAGACCCAGGGGATCTTCTCAGCGTGATCTGAAGGGAAGCACAGAGAGGATGGAGCCAGCCTCGTGTCAGTGGTGCTCAGGGACAGCACGAGAGACGAGAGCACGACCTGAAACACAGGAACGGGTAGCTGAATGTGAGGAAAACCTCACATCCTGGGAGGGCACCGGAGCCCTGGGAGAGGCCGCCCAGAGGGGCTGCGGAGGCTCCTGCCCTTGGGAAGCTCCTCACCCTTGGGACAGGACCCTCGGAAAGGTGCTCTGAGGGAGTCGGCCTCGGTCATCTCCAGCCTTCCAGCCTCAACCCTGCTGCGCTTTAACAGCCAGGACACTGTGCCCTGCGCCCAGAACAGGAGTGAAAGCCAGGCACTCGGGCTCGGGTTTTCTTCTATCAAGAGGTAGTAACAGTCAAACTGATCAAACAAGATTAAAGTAGGAATCAGCCACTTTCAAATGCTATATAATTAGAAACCGGTCACACAAGAGTTGATCAAAAGTTCATTAAACAGAGCCTCAGCTGATGGGGGATTTCTTTATTGCTATTAATCAAGAGTCTAAACTTCCACCTCCTTTTGCACACACACATCAGATGGTTTGCTGGATTAGCTAATAAGTTAGGATAAAAATTACCTCTTGGAAGCCTTGAAAATCCAAATGCTTTGTTACATAAGCAAAACCAATAGAGCAAATGTGAAAGGTGTTTTCTTTCTTGAGAAAAAGTAGGATTTTGTTCTTTTTTTACTAAGAGATTTGGTATTCTATGCTAAATTTCCATGAGAAATAAGTTTTCTAATCAAAGACACAGCCAAGTTTAAGATCTCTGATTTTACTACCTCTCAATTACATTTTTCGCTAAGAAAATATTTCTTGCTTGGAATATATATTAGAAAACAAGTGACATCCTCAATCTGCTTCTTGTGCATAAAGACTTATTTAATGCAATCATTAGACAGACTGCACTATTATAACTATTTCCATAAATTAAATTCAAGTGGTGAAGGCAGAAAAAGAGAAAACACAGTGCCTCAGAAATGGAAATATCAGTACATTTTTGCTATGAAGGCCTGATTTTTCATACTAATAAAATTTATTGAGTAAATAGGGTAGTCTTTGAGTATTTAATCCTCAACAGCTCAAAATCAAAGCACTTACAGTTTCTAATGGTATCTGAGACAAACGTGTTTGAAAACCATCAAACATAAAGGGTGTCTGTTTTCAGCTACAATTTTCTTTTTCTCAGCTGCCTGCGAAAGCCAGGACAGGATATTCAGCACAGCAGCTGTCTGAAGACAACACTAAATTATTGCAGCAGAGCAAAATAACAGGAGGAAAAAAGATATAACCACTTCTCTGTCATGTTAGCTATAAAAAGTGTTCCTGCTTTTGGGGAAAGGGGGATTAAAGAGTTTTTCCCCTTGTATGTTAGAATTACTAGGCAGAATGGTCGTGTACTTGGAAATATCTTTCCAACTTTATTATACTCCTTTTACCCAGGACTCAACAGCAGCTGCCTCAGAGACAAAATCAATTTGGGTCCCAATTTCACCCAGTTGCTTTTGTACTTCCTCAGGAAGGTATTGGCACTAGGAGCAAGCCTCAGCGCACGCATGTTTTCCCTGGCACCTCATTTCTCTGCTTCCAAAGTCATTGCTCACAGAACAAGCCCCAGGCTGGTCAAACTCCAGGATTCCAGTTACCACATTCCAGACACTGAGATCTGGGAACAGGAGCAAGAATCCCTCCAGCCTCAAACCCCTTTGTGGTCACTCATCCAAGTGTCACAGTCTGAGCTTGAAGCCCAGTCCGTATCACCCCACACATCCACTGAACTCAAACACACAAGCAAACAGAAAACCCTTTCTCCTTAAAAACAACCAAAAAAGTCATTAGAACATCAAGTTTTATTAAATAACTCTCCAATGATCAATCTTGCTCCCCTTTCTGTAGCTGACACTACATTTCTTGAACAGTTCTAAAAGGCTGAAAACATTTAATATAATTTTCTACTGAATGATTGCACTTTATGTAAGGGAACCTATATTGCACAAGGCACTGCTATTCATGTCAGCAGCTGCTATCGGAATTTAAAATTGGGATCCTGGGGAAAAGCTAAGTAGAAATAAAGACTGAAATTTATCTTTCCTGTAACAATCAATCAAAAATCAAGGTTAAAAACTGTCAGTACTAGAATTCATATTACTGAACTTATTCTGTGAATGACGAGAAGCCTGATGAACTTAGAAATCAGAGTTATCTGCAAACAGACACTTTGAAAATATTGCATTTTGCTGAGGATGTTCGTCACAAACGATAATTGCAATGCAAGGTTCTCGTGGCAGCATTGAAAAATAAGAAAAATAAAGATAAAGAGCATTAATGGTTTACCTTGATATAAACTACCATGACACCAGAAGAAACCATGAACAAGAAGTACTGTACAATCACGTTTTGTTTTTTCTCTTGTTTCCATGTCTCCCGGTCCTCCAGCTTTGGTCTTTCAAGAATTTCAAGAACATTTTAGTGCAGGCCTGAACTCCCTCACCCCACAAAACAGACAAATACCTGATTTGATCACTACAAATGACATAAGTTATAAACATAACTAGTTTCTGCATATGCCAGCAAATAGCTCTTGGCATGGATCTGCAAAGTCCTTGCACCTCATTTTACAAAACTCCTTTTCCCAGTATTTTCACAGCTATCATACTATAAAAAAGAACTAAGTTTGTCTGCATTAGCTCTTACAACAACAAAATCACTTTCTGAGGAGTTTGTGAGTCAGACTTTGTAATAATAACTGGATAATATCTCACTCTGAAAGGCCTCAGCGCACTGGGGCCGAGAACTTCACAGTGGGTGCCTTGTGTCAGCTCGGACATTCCCTCCCCACCAGCACAAGGAATGACCATATCCCTAAGACATTAACCTTTGGCAATGCAAGACCACACCTCCACTAGTGTTTTGGGGGTTTTTTGATTTGTTTTTAAAGAAAAGAGGAAAACAATAGTGAGCTAGACATATTTCTGGGCAAAAACTAACCTAAGTTATGACTAAGTATGTCTGAATACATGAAGGTAAAACCATTCCAAGACTCCAGTCCCTAACCAAACACATCACAGGTCTAGTTCTTTCTGCAGCTGATGAAGTACTGGTACAAGTGGTATGTATTTCAACAAAATACTTGGATATACGTACCATGCTATGATAATCTAATAACCCAAAGGCTGCCCAAGGCTGATAATACAGAAGACGTACACAGTAATGATTAATACTGCTATTAATTGTGCTGCCAGACCAGGACACCAAGTTTTCATTCCAGCCCTCCCTACGTCATTACAAGGTAATCATTAGGTGTCGAGGTGTCATTAAAATGTGCAACCTTTCCCTGATACCTAACAGAAACACACAGTAACTATTGAATTCTCGGCCACAGCTTAGAAGGAATGTCAAGTAGATGACTCAAATGCAGTTATCCAGGGCTACGGATTGCAGTTCAGTGAATGGAAGAGGGAAAAAAGACTGCAGCATGTTCTTCAAGCATCAATTAAACAAGGAAAAATGGGATTTAATTGATTGCTATTCACGCCTTCCTTGGCAGAACTTGCCTTATGAAGCAAGAAAAGGCCATCAGGAAGACACTATTTTCAAAACATCAGGCAAATTAGAAATGAGAACATAAACACATCTTACCCTGAACCAAACCACAAAGTATTGCAAATGTCATCTTAGTCTCCACTTCAAAATAAATCCGCCAAAGCAGAGCCAAGGAGCCAGGAAGCCTGACCCAGCTTCTCGTGTTTGGAGCTGCTGCAGCCCTGCAAGGGCGACAGAGCCGAAACCGGGGCTCCCTCCAGCGAGGGGCCGACCCGGTCAGGGTCCCCCTCGAGCCCTGGGCTCGGCCTGGCCACGGACGCCAGGCGAGAGGCAGGAGGAGGAGGGTGCTGCCCTGCTTGGGCATCCAAACCCTGCAGGAACCTGCGGGAAAACCTGCCTGGTGTGAGAGGGGACACAGACATTTTGAGGAAAACGTAGTCACTGAAAGCTGAAGACAGACAATGCCGAGTGTTTTAATGAACGAGAAGTCTGGTGTCTGTATTCCAAAAGAATACAGATCTTTTGGTTCTTGCTCTTGTGCTCCTGCATTAGCTAGAAGTAAGAAAAAGTTACTCAACAAATGCTTTTTTTATATAACCACTTAAGCAGACAGTTTTTAAATAAAAAGCCATAACATCATTAAAATTATGCTTTAAAATACTCAGTAGAGGAATCTCAGGCCAAAGGGCGAGACAAGAACATCTCACTTCCACGCTGTTCTCCTCGGAGCCTGACTGTATTTTACCCATCCGTGACAAGTGCAACGTGCCCCTGCCTCCCTCAGAAGCCTCCAAAGCAGCAGCAGGCAGACAGAAGCAACCAGGGCAGAAGCTGCTGAAACTATTTTTTCCACTGACCTCTCCTCATCACACAGAGGATGTGACAGTCAGGCTCCAGCTCCCACGAGAAGTTACCTGGTCGAGTCAGTATCTACCTCTGCTCTGGCATGTGCGAGACGCTCACACCTTGCAAGAGAGCCAAGGGGAACGTAGCTGGGGCTCTTCCAGCCAGATGGCTGAACCCTAAATCATTCTGACAGACACATTTCTGCACAATCAAAGGCTGACACATAAGCTTCAATAATGGGAAAAAGTATTTTGAAGCTTATCGTCTTCCTTCTTTATAAAAGTAGTAACTTGGTTCCTCTCTCCGTCTTTTCAGGGGAGATGAAAGACGCTGCCAAGAGCAGAGCTCGTGTTCCCTGTGCTCCCCTCATGAGGGGCTCCCCCTTATGCTCCCTTCCTGAGGGGTCCTCCCTGCACTCCCTTCCTGAGGAGCTCCTCACCGTGTTCTCCTCCTGAGGGGCTCCCCGCTATGCTCCCCATCTGAGGAGCTCTCCCATGTGCTCCCCTCCTGAGGGGGGCTCCTTCCTGTGCCCCCCTCCCGAGGGGGGCTCCCGCTTGTGCTCCGCTCCTGAGGGTCCCCCCTGCTCCCCCAGGCTCGCACGGGCTCTTGCCTCACTCCACCACCAGCTGTTCCAAGGATCTGAAGGGGCAGAAAACCAACATGAAGACAACAACAAATGGAACTTGCCCTTTTAGTTGCCAGGCTCCGAACAGCCCTCCCGCCGGCTCCTGGGGAGAGGGAAGAGGCCGGGAGCACCCCCTGCAGATGCAGGGAAGCCGCAGGAATTCCCTGGATCCCCTCTGGGCACTCCAAGGTGCAAGGGGGAGCAAAGCAGAGCTGCTCTGTGTGCTGCAGGCCGGGACGAGGCAGCTGCCCCCGAGCAGGGCAGCCCGAGCGCGCTCTGCAGTGCAGACCCCTGAGCTGGAGCTGCCAGGGAGGCACCGTCGGTCTGAGGCTGAACTCCTCCTAAACCCCAGGGCTTGGGTAACCAGGAGGAGAGACAAGAATTCACAATCAACTAGATAGAGGGCTCAGAGATCACCTACAAATGAACAGGAACAAGGGCTTCAGGAAAATGCGGGGCCGTAGTGAGCTGGCTCCAAACCGTGAGCTTCGCCTTCACTGATCTCCACGTAACTCGGTCCTCTTGCCTGCCTGGCACGTGATGGGATGATGGGATATTGCTGGAAGGAAACAGGCCTGGAGGCGACGGCGGCTCATTTAATAAATGTTTATTTTCTTCATTCTTCTCACTTCTCTAGAACTCGTGGTGACAAACAAACCATTATGAAGTTATCAAATTCGCAATTCTGTGACTGATGAGAACGACACTGATGAAAACTGAAACACTTGTTTAAAAATACTTTCAGTTGCCAGGATACAATGCTCAAAGCCTAGCAGGCCGATGTGCTGCCGTAGGCTGACAAGTTCTTGCTGTTGCTTCTGAAGATGCAGAAAAGGGGAAAATCATGTTTGTGCTCCCCGCTCTTGGATAAGCAGGCAGGGATCAAGCAGAGCGAGGAACACCTGCATGCTCAGTTTACTAACATCTCTCTCACCCTTTCAAAAAGGGAATTGGGTGCAGAAAATGACATTAAATCAACACAAAAGTCCTCATGGTAACATAATCAGGGAGGATTCAGACCTTTACCTATAGACAAAGGGTGCAGATGGAAAGGGAATACTGATCACCCCACCGTGGAGAGCGGGAAGGTACAAGGGAGACCTCCTTCCACCAGCAAGGAAGGCTGCACACTGAGGATATGCCAAGACTTTGCACCTTATGGGAAGCAGTAAAGAGCTCCTTGTCAAAATAACTGGAATCCAAACAAACAAGCAGGGGTGACTGCTAAGCAGCACGGACGGGGCAGCCACCAAAGATGAACCTGACGGGACCCCCAGCCCCCCGTCCTGCTGCTGCAGAGGCAACTCGGCCCCAGGCTCAGGGCACTCGATTGGAGACAAAACCAAAAGAAAAAATAAGGTTTTTTTCTGATCCAGGCATAAAGTGACCAGAAAATCCCCACGATCCTGTAAGCCTGCAAGTACCCACATATTAAGTGCAGGGTCCTGCACCTGGGGAGGAATAATCCCAGGCACCAGTACAGACTAGGGGTTGACCTGCTGGAGAGCAGCTCCGCAGAGAGGGACCTGGGAGTCCTGGTTGACACCAAGTTAACCATGAGGCAGCAGTGTGCCCTCGTGGCCAAGAAGGCCAATGGGATCCTGGCTGCATCAGGAGGATGTTGCCAGCAGGTGGAGGGAGGGGATCCTGCCCCTCTGCTCAGCTCTGGTGAGGCCTCACCTGGAGTACTGGGAGCAGATCTGGGCTCCACAGGACAAGAGGAATGTGGAGCTTCTCGAGAGGGTCCAGTGGAGAGCGACAAAGATGATTAAGGGAGTAGAACATCTCTCGTATGAAGAGAGACTGAGTGAACAGGGCCTGTTCAGCCTGGAGAAGGCTGAGAGGGGATCTAATTGATATGTATGAGTTCATAAAAGGAGAATGTAGGGTGGAGGGGGCCAAGCTCTTCTCAGTGGTGACCAGGGACAGCACAAGGGGCAATGGGTATAAGTTGCAACACAGAAGGCTCCAGCTCCATGTGAGGAAGAACTTCTTTGCTGTGAGGGTGCCAGAGCCCTGGAAGAGGCTGCCCAGGGAGGTTGTGGAGTCTCCTTCTTTGGAGGTCTTCCAAACCCGCCTGGCTGCCACCCTGTGCCCCATGCTCTGGTGTCCCTGCTTGAGCGGGAAGGCTGCACTAGATGAACTCTAGAGGTCCCTTCCAATCTTGAATATTCTGTGATTCTGTGATATGAAGTCACAAATTCATTACCACGATTTTTTAATAAATCTTCCCCTACCTAAACTGACAGGTATTACAGAATGGCAAATACTAGTACCTATAAAATAAGGATGAGGAAAAGGGAAAGAAAATCCACTCTGGGCTAGCACAGGACAGGCTACTAGCTGCACTTCAGCACAACACAAAGGAGAAGGGTTAAGTTTTGGACGAACGACAAAGTATGACGATGGAAGGGCACAGAAAATAAAGATGTACTAAAACACAGGAATGCTCAAGATGCACGTGTAAAAAAATGCTATCTTGGCTTCTCAGGCAAAGGAAATAACAGCACTAATTTATTTCAGTTTCAGTGGAACACTTAATGCAGTGGCACTCAGAAGAACATTAGCTGGGGAGAACAGAAATGCCAAGGACGGGAGTAGGGACAAGAGGACGCTACGGTGGGTCCCCCTGAAAGAGAAATTGCCAGCGAGGGGCAACAGACACTTTCCAACACTAAGTGGGGACGAGCACCTCCGAGGAAGGAGCCACCAGAGCCATAGAGCTCTGGACGACGGCGACCTCACCGTGGTCAGCAGGGCATCTCCAGCAACAGCAGGAGGGTGTTAACGTGACCAGGGAAGGCCCCAGAGCGACCAGCCCTGGAAATGCTGCCCTGCTCCATCCCCGGACCAGGCAAGGCTAAGCTGAGGTGCAGCACACACAAAGGAGCACGTGCCTGGTGCACCAGCCATGGGCTGGACCACGCTAATAGAGACAACTAAAGAACTCATTCCACTCCTGAAACTTCTCCGGAGTAGTGTCAGAAAAGCCAAGCGCTGTCCAGTTCACACTTGAAATCCATCTTTGCAATTCAAAGAAAAGAACTGATCTCCTAAGAAATTCCCCTGAATTCTCTACCTGCAAGGAATTATGCAAGCCTGAGTCTCAGCTAAGCTCCACTGGTCACATCAAAACCCCTGCACTGCGTGAAGTGTTGAATTAAGCTTGACCTACCAGGTACATCAGGGGAAAGAGCCTGGAGCTACTAATGTATTGGGGCTGCAGAAGCCTCTCTCAGAGCCATTCGGTCCCTGGCATCAACTCATGATCCTTCCAGTCCTGCTTCGTGTCTTGAAAGGACTAAAAGACATAAAGACTTTAAAAATAATCTGAAACAGATGAGGAGAGCAAAAGGGCAAAACCAGGTTCCTGCTTGGAAACGTGCGATAGGTTAAGTATGGTAGATGAAATGCATCCCATTAAGAATAACCTGCCTGCAAGTCAAGGCTTCTTGGGCGGTGAGAAACATTTCCCCTCTCAGCTGCTACAGACTTTTCTTTATGCCAAGAGCCAGGGCTGGTCACAGTTGGGAGAACTCTAAATACTCCTTATTTTGAAAGAATGTCTTAGGAATGATGGAAAAAGCCAGGCTTAGAAGTCAATGCAAAGAAACAAAGTTAGCAAAACAAGAAAATGGGAACAAAAGCAAAGCAGCTGCCAGCAAGGCGAGTGATTCCAACACGTGCACTCACATTGCCCCATCTCGCTCTAGAGATTCAACAAATTCATCCTCTCCCTAGTTTTTTGTCAGAAAAATGTATTTCTGTAATCTGTGCTCCTAAAAAATAAATGCTGATGAGTGGGAAAACATCTGTGTCCTCCCTAGCATTGCTAGTCCTGTTTTTCTGTTAAAGAAGCAGTAATGCACGATGGAATCGCTGGAGATGGAGGGATGTGAATCCCCCTGGCCCCATGTCTGTGTCTCCAAGCCACGGGACTGTGCTCCCGCTTTGCAGCAAAGACCCTGCAGCAGAGCCGTCCTTGGAACAGCCACTTTGACTTCAGCCACAAGCTAGCGCATTTAAAACCACCAAAATACATATATATATATATATATATATATATTTTGAGACATTGCTTGAGATAACACACTTCCTACGTTTTTCATGGGAAATACAGCAGCAGGAGAACACAGGTAATTAATTTTTTCCACTCTGCTGCAGAATCCGAGCTGAACACCTTGTTTCGCTGCGCAGATATCGCTTCGATTTGTTTCAAATGGGAGTGGATGCTGTGACTTATTCCTCCCCGGCAGAGAAGTTCTGAAACGAATGTACAAGCACTTTTTCCAGTGCTTCCACGCTTGAGCAGCGGGTCTTTTTATGCTGCAGCAGCTTTTTACCATACGTTCAATAGATTTTGTTCCTGCAGCCATTTAAAGAAATGCGGATACAATTTCTTTTTAAACTATCGTTTTCAACTGCTTTGAGGAAAAACGAGGCAAAGCATCTCCAGGCAGAGGTGACTGCAGGCAGGCAGAGTGTGAGGCATCATTACGGATACAGGCCACCGTCACCCCAGTCTGGTGAGTGACAACCCCTTACGCTTGTCCAAAATGAAACAAAACGCTCCTCGTAAACTAAAATAAAAATGATCAATGTGTAAGTGGAAAAAGCAGCTCAATGTATCCAGTGGTCAATAATCAGGACCTGATGAGACACATGATGAAAATGAAGTTCACTCTACATTGCACAAGGAAGCTTCTTTCAAGGGCATAACCTGAATATATTTTGTATCTGCTTAGCAGCTCCTGGGTGACAACTGGCATAATTTATTGCTTTATTTATCAGCTTTGCTGTTTAAAACATCAGTAGGTTTCAGTATTTAGTGTAGCTACGGAAAAGTAATGAGGCAGCTGAGCTTCAGGCCATTAGGACTAAGTGACGATCCTTTAGCTGGGAAAAGATTGGAAAGTTCAGTAATCAAAAATACAAACTACACAGTGCCAGGTCTGCAAGTAAATATTTCTTCTTAGTGAGTTCTATATCTGTCTTTAATATATGTGCTTGCAAGACAGATGATTAACAGGAGACCCCATTCGCTCCTTTATTGGACTCTTCAATGGAATTTATCTTGGGCAAGTCCCACCAGTCCATACACACACTGGTTGCTTCACTGGAGTGAAGAAAAAAGCAGCCTTTTACCTGGAAAAATAGTTCATCCAGGAAGCTGATTGGTGAAAAACAGTCAAATATTTCTCTTTCTTGAAATAAAGAATAAATTTAAAGTTATGAAATGGCAGCATCAGGTATTTGCCATAAAACATCGATTCTGAATATTCAACTCAAAATATGATCACATCCAACAACACAATGGAATTCCTTTCCCATGAACATTTTCTCTAGAAAGTTTTCCCGTTTCATAGTTTCACGGGTTGCTTATTTCCAAGGGCTACACTTGAAACACTCAAAACTTTCTCATTCAAGATCTGGGGGTCCTAAATCTTCCACTTGCCAAATTACAATGCTGGGATTCTCAAGGCAGCCCCGGCGAGCCGGCCTTGCAAGCGCAGGGTTTGCAGAATTACCATAAGCACCTTAAGCTGCAGGCAGCCAGCACAGCCTGCTCCTAAATCCCTGCCCGGCCTGAAAGAAGAGCAACCCCGCTGCATCTTGGAGGGAAGGAGCCAGGAGACCCCCGGGATCTTCTGGAAACCCTACCCCCAAAAAAGCACTGCTTTTCTAGCAAGGTAAGAAAAAGAATGGAGGAAAACGGAGTGAAGCTAAACAATAAAAAGAGAATCTACTCACACTCCAATTTTAGATCAGTCTTTTTTTTTCTTTTTTTGCACTGCAGAGCTAACAGCAACTTTGCAGACTTGCAGGCATTTGCTTAGACCCAGGGACAAATACAGGACTCAAAGCATCTAAAAAAGAGCACATGTGCAAAGGTCCACTTTGATAGAAGATACAAACTACGGCCCTGCATGTGCCGCCTTCGATTTCCCACAAGAAACAACTACAAATGTTTATGGCAAACCTAGCCACGACAGCAGTAATCTCCAAAAGCCAAATTTCTGCCAAGGAAGGGCACGGAATCAAGTCTGATTCCTACCAAAATGCACCTGAAAACAGTACCACAAGCAATCACAGACTCT